>JAVKLA010000036.1:116451-128735 GCA_034782735.1 Sagittarius serpentarius | reverse complement strand
CCCCCCCCCCCCCCCCCCCCCCCCCCCCCCCCCCCCCCCCCCCCCCCCCCCCCCCCCCCCACCCTGAATGAAAAAGTCTGCCTGCAAGGCACCAAGTAATTTTACTTTTGAATGTTTGATTTCACTAAATATGGTGAGAATAATTATTTTCGGTTCCGGAGTCTAGTTTTGGCACTACAACTGTAAACACTGCTTACATAATTTACCTTCACAGAGACCATGGAATAAAATTTCTAAGCAAACCGTTGAATAAGCTGATCTATAACAGCTTAATTAAGACAGGTAGGAGATACAGTGTGTGATACAGAGCCATCACAAAACAGGCTTTCCTAGCATATTATGCAAACTCTTTCTCTGTTTGATTACTAAATTCCCTGGCCAACCTTCCCACAAATTCAAGCTCAACATTTCCAAAACTCAGCATTGCAAAGCTATGCTTCTGACACTCTGCTGCGCTGCTGTTAGAATACGCCACTGGGCTTAAAACTGTTGGGATGCACCTAGCAATCAAACTCTGTTTTTATACATTTAAAGTAAAATGTTTTATCATTTTTGTCATCATCGTTTCAGCACATCTTCAGAAAGCTACAATTCAGACTCTATACTTCAGACTCATAGTGCTGCTACATGGAATTTGATGGCACGCTATAAGTTTTTACTTGTAAAATTGCATTTTTTTTAAACCTCTCTTGCACTGAAATTATGAACGCCAACAATTAGTGTAAAATTTTGAATCCCTTGGGGAAAAAAAAAAGCCTAAAGAATACTTTTTCCTTGCCTTGAAAGAAAGGAAAACATACCCCATGATATATGATCCTATTTATTTTTGCCAACTGCTAAAGGAATTTTACATGCCAATATACACCAATTTGGTAATGCTGAACCACACCTGATTTAAAAACGAGGAACCAATCATGTTAATTCAGTTTTCCAAGGTAAGCCTGGGAAAACTTGATGGCTTCTTCTAGTTATGTCAGTAGGATAATTAAAGCTTAATAAAATGCATCAAGTAGGATGAGGACAAGGTAGAAAATTAAATAATCTATTGCCATGAAAAGAATTAGCTCTTGGCTCTATGTATGTCCACTGAGCTCAAATATTTAAGATTGCAGTCTATTTTCAAAGGTTGCAGAATACAAACACACTAGCCGATAAGTACTAGCAACTGACAGGATAGCATCTGAGGTTAAATTTGGCTCAGCCTAGAATGACAGCATTCTTGAACATCATTATTTTAGAATGTGAACACGGAGCTCAGAACTTTCACTTGCTCCTCTGAATACAATGAATGAGACAAAGAAAGGTAAAAACCAAAAGTAACCACCTGCATCGGCTGGATTTTACCAGATTACTCTCTCTTCCAGTTTGCATCTAGAGCATAATAGCCCCTCCATCCGTACCGCATGACACCAGGGCACCCAAAACATTATAATTAGACCAAATACATTCAGGTGAGAACAGGTCCAACCTGGGACCCCATTTTGGGCACATCAGTGAGGCCAAAGTGATAAACACTGCCACGGAGTTTCACCTGAAGATAAATGAAATACATCCAATGTCCCAGGTACCTCACTTAAGAGGGCAGCTTTCATTCAGAACACTGAAGGAGTTCTGAAGGAAATCCTAATAAGCTTTTGCTGTGGGCTTACTACAACAGATGGTATTGACACTGCTGTATTCTTCAAGAGCGTTTATCTCAGGAATATTAAACCATTTTCTCAACTGAACCCTGAGTTTTATTTATACAATGAGACTGACAGCTACCTGAAGAATAAAAATAGCAAGTCCCCAACTGATAGATGAAGGTAAGTGAACCATGCCAAAGACCACATCTAATCTAACTACCCTCCATAAATGATAACTCTGGGAAATTCTTGAGTTGTTCCAAAAATGCAGTTTTCTAAAATTCTGAAAATAGCTGGAACTGTGTAATTAAACATGACTTTGCAGATGAGCAGTCACACAGGTCTGACAGTATACAGCAACTATACCGGTAATATATATTTAATGAATGTCGCTAGAAAGCAAGGAGGAATACAGAACGGAGAGATAATGTAAGCACTAAGTAGCAATAAAAATTTATGTTCAGAAATACATCCAGTTACAGATACTGTAGAAGAGGACGCATGGATGGATGGAGAGTACTGCAAAGAGACATTGAAAAACTAGTGTAGCAAAAAGAGTAAACCAAGTAACAAAGCAGACTGGTAGAGAATTCACATCCATCAAAGAGAACGCAATAGAAGGACTTGGAGGTCAACGTAGAAGCAATGAAGTCTTGTAACAATACAAACAGAGTCAGAAAGGACTTAAAACATTTTGCGACAACTCTTGGTACTAAAAGATAGACCTGATAGTCTCAAAAGCAGTACAAACACGGAAAAGAAGTGGCTGGATGTTCAAATGAGACAGAACCACAGGAATTAGCTGGTGTTACCAAAGCAATGCTCACTGTTTTGAAAAACTTGCCTGATTTTGCTTCAGGACAGACACTTGTTTCTGGAGACAGATGTTTTCCTCTTCAAGCTCAGTGTAGTCTTGCAGCAAACGAGCTTCTCGGAATTTATATTCCTTAATATCATCTCGCAGACGGGCCCTTTGGATCTCCACATTCTGATTGACCTAGAAAAACAAACCAACCCCAAAATGATGGTGATTTAGTCAGCTACAATTAAGTTTCAAAATTTTATCTTTCCTTATGTACACTAATCAATTAGATTCTATTCAAACAGAAACTCTTCCCCCCACCCCTCAAAATGAAATTGCAGAAAACCAAGTCATTTAAACAATAATTAGATTTTGTTTTCTTGCTTCTCTTACAAATTCTCACCCTTGACTCAAAGAAAAGCTCATGAGCAAGCAGGGAAAGCAGCATTCATACCTATGTGGTCTCACTGGCTGTAAGCAACAGACAAAAGTTTTCCAGATCCCAAGTCAATGCCTGAATCTGTTAACACAAACAAGAAGGGCCTTTTCACAAGAGAAAGACAGATTCAGGTGACTCCAGACGTTCTTATTTGGACATGTATTTGACGCTGCTTTTCAACAGACCTTTTCTTTATGCTTAGTGCAATAATTTGGAAATAGGTTCTAATGAATCCTTTTGGAGAGAGACACCAAGTTAAAGCTCAAATGGAATCCAAGATCCCAGGTAGAAATAAATAGCAACTGTGGTTGACTTATAAAATGTTCTCTCCCCTCAGCCCCAAGACTTATGCAAGACCTTAAAGAAATACTTAAAAAAAAAAAAAATTTAAAAAATCACCATTATTGTTTTGGGATAGATAAGAAGTAAAAATCAATACATTGGTGCAGTATGATCTTTAGATCTTTCAGGAATATACACAGACACTTAAATAAATTGAGCTAGCACATATCCAGCTATGTGACTGCCTCACTGTACTTAGCTTGTATTTTTTTCCAACATTATTTTCCTTCAAGCCACATCTTTAAATACTTAATTGAAACAAAGTGAAAAATACGTTCTAAAACATTAGCAGAAATATCTTCAGAGATAGGCAAATAGGCAATATAGTTGCCTATAAAAATAGTATCCAGATATTTTAGCAGCCGTATCTGTGAAGTGACAGGGTGGTTTTCCAAACAGTTCTAAATCGGCGCAAAATAAACGCGAGCTCACGAAACAGGCTGCCTGTCAATTCAGCTAGTTAGGTTATGGTATCTTATTTCCGTTTTCATCTGTCCAGCAGCCTAGCCAACAAAGCTTCATCCTCTGGTATATGAACTCAGATTCCCTTAGTGTTCCTCACTCTGGTTAGAAACAACAATGTCAGAAAAGAATAAAATATGGTCTCAGTCCTCTTCTTAGCAGGAATACGCAGAAGTAATACAACCCAAGTATAAACAGGCACCTACAGGAAGCTAAGAGATAAAAGAAATGTTTGCAGCAGGAGCATATGCCAAGACTTGAATCTGGCACGTTCTGAACACACAGAATTGCCTGCAACTGTTAAGACCAATAAATTTAAATCACAGCTCCCTCACATGTCAGGTAAAGATTAGACTATATAAACTTCTCTGCTTGTTTTTAGCAATGAAGAGAAGAGCACTACTTCCCAGCACACTGAGAAGCTAAAATAAACATTAATTGCTGAAACCAGACATTACAGTACAACAATGCAAATGAAAAAGTTGCTACGTTCCATGTTCCATACCGGCACAAGCGTTGGCTCTCTCTTTGCACAAACCCAGGGCCTCAGGGAAAGATGCACTGCAGGTAGTTGAAGGCTACAGGCCAACATGAAGTCACGTCTTAACTTCTCCTTAACTACTGCAATGAAGACCTCTTGGCCTTTGGCAGAAAGAGCCTCCAGCCAGATAATTCAAACTGTTTAACAGTTAGGATTGCAAAAGGCTCTTGCATCAAACCGAGTTTCATACAAGTTATATCTTATCTGTAATTTTCCCCATTCCCAAGTAAGTGAAATGCAATGGACGACCTCCCACAAAGCTACTAGTGAGCTTCTCTCCCCACCATTCAGGTTGCTTTGCTCTTCTTCCTCCCTGGATGATCTAATCTTTGCAGAGGTCAACGTCTGGAGAAATCATTGGAGCCGCTCTTTTTTTGAAGAAAGAATGGTTTCTGTCCAATACTGCCTGTTTAATTCAGAGCAGCGGTAAAAGCTCATTATTTAATGTGAAAGTATTGTCATGGTCTGTCTAGCACAAGAAAAATCATTCTATTTCAACGTGTACAGGAAGTCTAGATCTAAAAATAGCTCCCTTGTTTCCTGACTGCGGAAGGAAGATATAACCTAGATTTATTGGCTGTTTAGCAAACTGTGCATTCAGTTTGCTCTTAGCGTTTTCTTGTCAAATAAGATGTGCATGCTTGCAAGCTGCAAGGTTAAACTGGGCACCATGCTATCTCATATAACTGACCAAATGGTGGGATTTTTTTCTGCAGGAAAGAGAAGCTACTGCATCCTTGATAAGATTTTTCTATTACCCATACAGAAAGTGGTATTCAAAAACAGACACACATACATTGCACACGTTTTCAGAGGTGGTGTTTTACAGTTCCTCAGTTCTATAGAAAAGGTAAGCTGACCTACCAGTGAGTGTGAACCTTTCTGTGACTCTTGTGACTTAGTGGCTTCTTCCTTCCTCCTCTGCCCTGAGCAACCCCTGAGCACAGGGGGGAAGGGAGAGCTGGAACACAAGGGCATGCCTGGCTAGGCTCTCAGCTATATGCAGTCACACCTCCACCAAAAGTGAATCGTATAGCACTTTAAAATATCATTACCATTGTATGGAGAATTGATGGCCATAAAATCCCATTGAGGTTTCATCTACCTGACAAAACCACTCAACTTCTCAACCTAGAAAATATTCCTGCTGTCTAGAAGCCTCCCATCCATCCTGCCTAAAAGACGACTGTGATCTGAAAGTGATTTCGCCTGACCTAAAGGCCACAGACTGCCCTGCTCCTGTTGCTAGAGAGCTTGTCTTCAGCATTTTCATCCTCTCAGCTTTGCCTCAGAAGAGTTCTGCAAAGGGCCCCTCCAAACAGTACCGGTGCTAGAAATAGCAGGGATTTCCTTGGGACCAGTTTGAATCTGCCCTTGCCTGCATGTCAAAACCACAACTACTGTCCTTCATCACTGCCGAAAGCCTGCTCCTTAGCACCTACTTTTCTAGTACACCCCAGCATATATTTACGTATAATTTCACCCCGAGAATTAAAATAATTGAGAAAAAAATCTCAGGTAGCTGATTCCCTCCTTTGTTCTGGGCACTGCACAGCCCGACCAGAGTTCAGCCTCCAGGTCACCAGCCAGGGGCTGATCTTGCAAGCAAAGCTGTGCCACTAGCACAGTTTGTGCTACTCTGAACTCCACCAGCTCACGCGGTCACGGGTCAGTTCGAGTTCCCCACTGTAGTAAATGTGCTCACACCCAATTTTAAATGTCATTATCATCATCAAGAGTCAAAACTCAGTTTGCCCAAATTTATTACTAATTGTAGGATTAGATTTAATGCTTCATGCAATAAATATTTCTAGATATTATCATTCTCTTTTGTATTCTTCATGGGAAGGTTCACAAAAAAGGATGCAGACTCTTTGGAAGAAATACAGTGCAGTCAGAAAGGATGGCAACTCATGTATATTCTGTTGCTGTGGGGAGAAGAAAATTAGAATCACAGAATCATTTAGGTCAGAAAAGACCCTTAAGATCATCAAGTCCAACCATAAACCTAACACTACCAAGTCCACCAAAATAATCAATAAACATCATCTCTTAGACATTTTATTAATTATCAGCATTTAGTGGGAAGACTAATCCTCGGACACGACGCCTTCTTTGGCACTTTTTTGAAGGAAGCGCTTCAGCCAATGTTTTTCTGAACACTGCCTTCATACTCACAGCTATCACTCCAGAAGAGCCAGCCTCAAAGCTGCACATCTACCCTATGTACCAGTGGTGAAATTAATATGGACCATAAAGTTTTTCTATGCACAAAAAGAAAACTTCAGTCACTAGGTGTTAAGACAACTAACAAGTTACATTTAGGCTACAAGACCAGCAGTTGCAAGTTGTGTGTGAAATTCACAGCTGCCCATCTGATCTTAATTGCATTTCCTTTGCACATGTGAGGACTGGGGTCCTGTGGCAAAGTATCATATAACTATGTAATTAGGGGCTAGGCTATAAAATACTCCAAGAACAGAGCTGAATTAAGATTGCATAAGAAACCAAAAATAATCTTCCCCTAGTTCTCAAGTTACAGGCTCTTAAATATTTCATTCATTACAAATATTAAACAAAACACTAATATTTGAGAGAAAAAAAGACTAGACGTTCCTTTAGATCCAACTGTTTACTATGTATCAGCAAAAGGTTTGGAAACTTGAACTTTCAGTACTGCTATAAAGATCACCTGTGTGACAAGGCTGTTTGCAGTCCCTGGCAAGGGACAAATGCTTTTGGGGTGGAGAGGCAGGCCAGCAGCCACGTGTGGCCAGCAGCACCTCCTGATGATGGCCTTCTCTCTCTCTCATCTTCCTTATATGCAGGAGATACAAGAGCTTCTCATTTTTAAAATTTCTCCCATCCTGTTCTTACAATAGAAGAACTGTAAAATAATATAAGAACATTTATTTATGCAAAGGAGAAATGCCACAGTGACCTGCCTCTGCTTCCTCATTCACAGGAGAAACTGCCTCCAGTCACACCTGCAGCTATTATCATGTGTGCACATGTACTGGTATAAGCATAAGATGCTCCTTTGTATGAGGAAAGATTCGTAAATAAAATACCTATAGGTACCATGGCTCAAGTTAGGAAAAGTAGCTATTTTATTTGTCCTGTATAGAATTCAGGCTGTATCATAATACACACACAAATGCCAGGAAATGAAAACAAGTCTGGTGGAGACTGACAGACAGGCATGGCTATACCTATAGCTGTTTTTTATATATAAACATGTAACAACTACCACCCCAAACTTGTGTTTGTGACATTTGTTCAGCATTCAACTATTCTCACTGACATACGACAGTCACTGAGTTACTCAAATGTAACTATCATAGCTTTTATACTTCAATTCAGTTTAAGAGCCACAGACATCCCTCTCTGGCCCTCCACAACAGAAATGGACCATCCTTTGGATACAAATCTTTGTTTTTTCTAATTGTATCCAGCACCTGTCTCCTCTTCTCCAAACACTGCATGGTAAAACACTAAGAAAACAGTTCTTTTAAGTGACAGAAAAATTAGCATGCTCTCAGCAGTGTTTTACAACACAAACACATTCAAAAGAATATTGCAAAAGACAGACCACACAGCCAGCAGTCACCATCTGCATCAGTCACACTGTATTTTCTAGAACTTATAGCAACTGTTTTTGGTGTCTTGTTCACACAAGCCCACTGGAGAAAAATAAAGCAGACATGCTAAACTGTAGTTTGAACTCTTCTCCACTCTTTTGTTGCAAGTCATGCTGTGACACGGTCTATCTGCTGAAAAGCTGCTCAACCTTCTAAGCCTTGGTGTGACTGCAGACAGAGGTAAATACAAATAGGGAAGGAAAGAAGAAGGCGGAGCACTGTGGTCACTTAGAAGCAGAAGAAATAGTGTTTTGTTTGTGTGTTTTCAAAAGCAAAGTCTAGCTTTAATCACATTTCATACAGAAAAAAAAAATTACTGAGCCAAAAAAAACCCAAGAGAGATGACTCGCATCCCAGTCAAAGTCTCCCTTCCCAGGTGCCTCTCTGAAATATCATTCCACTCTGGGAACGGGGGCCGGGGGGGGAAAACAACAACCAACATCCCCAAAACCAACAAAAAAACCAAACCACCAAACCCACAACCAAAACCCCACCAGTGGCAACTGCAGTCAAAAGCAGGCGAGAAGCTCGAAGCCCACCAGTGCAGCAGTTGTCCTCAATGCTGTCACAGGAATCAGAACTACGCTTAGATGCCACTGCAGGCAGCTCTGCTCTCCTAGCACAGCTCAGCAGCATGATGCAAGCCTCCCAAATACAGTGCCAGGAACACCTGTGTTAGCACCTTGGGTTGTTCTGCAACTAATGCTAAAAGAACTTACTAAAAAAGTTCCTCACCTCACCCCTTCTGAGGTTTTCCTACACCTAAGCCAGGTGTATACCCATTTTATGTATTTGAAGGCACTGAGCGAATCTGACCCGATTTCTCCTTCCTAGCAGAAGTTGCAGTCTCACTTTTTATTTTTTGGACTAGGAGACAAGATCTGAAGAGCTCTACTTCACAGGAGACATGTCCAGTGTTCCCAAACCCAGTCAGGTTGAATTCCATGACAAATATCCTGCAGGGAACAAAAATCAGAGATGGCAGGGAAGAAGAGATGGGATATGTGCGACTCACAGCTCATTTATTCTCCTGCATAAAGTGGGGGAAAGAGCATACTAGCTATTTATCATAACTTACACATGATGGTCCCAGCAGCTCTGAAGCATTAATGGAAGACATGCAGCTACACTGAGACTTTGGTAGCGAATATGCACAATTGCCTGGGTTTTGGTTGTGTGTGTTTGGTTTTTTTCTTTTTAAAAACTGCCCTCTCATTATACAAACACCTACCCCATGACAAAGTATCTTACCATGGATACGTATGTCTCAGGATTTTCTTCAGCTGTGATTAATGCTGGGGTACCACCCCACTAATGTACTCAGCTCAAGATTTATTGATTTTTTTTTTTTGCAAACCATCAAACAAAAAGCTTTGTGAAGCTGTGACATTAAGGATGGGTTTATCGCAACACTAGAGAACAAAGAAATGCACTGTCATGGATTTCTCTTCTGCACAATATTAGAGAGACCTGACTGAGCAAAGCCTCAGTTACCACAGCATATCCTGGAGCCATTTAAATCTCTTATAACTACTTAATCAGCATTAAGTCTTGCTACAATACATATGTCCTATTGCTTAACGTGTTGCTTGCTAACTATCTGTTCAAACATTTGATGCAATCCAGAGTCAAATCCAAAGCACATCCTCCAAACCCTTCTTTGTCACACGGAGGGTTAACACCTGTGCACATACGGCAATACGCCACCTACTCTTGTTTAAGTACCTTGTGTAAGGATCCAGCCCTGCTCCAGCAATGCTCTCCAACTGCAAGCTTACAACCCAGGCGAGAATAAATACACCTCCCCCTGACCCACAGGCTTTAGCTGCCCACCCAAACGGGTGGTCTTTGACCAGTGCTCCACTGGGCACTAAACACAAGGCATCTGGCACTGGTGGAAGCCCGCACAGGCAGCAGCAGTGGTGCGATGTCTGCACAGAAACAAACAGATCAACGGTGTAGAAGCAGCTGGGAGGACTGCAACGAGCCTTGTGATCAAAAGCTGGGGGCACTGGCAAGTCTCCGACAGCAGAGGACAACTTCTTAAATCCATACAAAATAACCCACTTTAAAACTGGAGTAAGTCAGTTGCTGTTAATGGTCTCGTTTCCAAACAGTGATCTCATCACCTATAAAACTGAGCCATTTTTGAGCTCCAGCAGCACAAGAGGGGACCCCATTCCCTCCGTGCATTCCCAATTAACCTTCTTTCTTTGGAGATTTGGGCTTGTCCTCCTGCAGCGCAGGGCGGACCTGGGCTCTGCACCTCGGCTCCAGCCGAGCGTGGGAGTCTGGATGGAAAATGCTGACCCAAACTTAATGACAGTGTTATGAATGGCACTGTGTAACGTTATTATTAGTCTCCCCGCTCCTGCACTGAATTGCTTGCTAAGAGCAGTTACACTCCAGCTGCTTTTCAAATCTCAAATCTAAATGCCTGGCAGACTTCCATGTCCTTCACTGCCACAAAGAAAACATTTAACCCTTCCAAGGCCCACCAATGAACTTTTAGGTTGCTGTCATCTTTTACCTCCAGAAGGGCTGGTGGAGCCAAGCCCAGCTCTAAGAAGGGTCAGTGCCACCCAAAGTGTCCCCAGGCAACCACCCACAGAGATGGGCGATGCTCAACAGCAGCCTTGCTCACTGCTGCGCCCAGCGAAAACTGCCTGCCCGCAGAGTCAGCTAGCAGGTTTTGAAGGGTTTTCTGTGTGCTGTGTTTGTATTTTCAGATGCTAATGAAACAAGCTTGAGGTTGTTTCAACAAACCTCCCTCAAGCTGAAAGAAGAAACAAAAAGAGCTCAGTAACTGAGACAACAGCCCTCTGCATTCAACAGCTTGCCCATCATTCTCCCAGGTTTGGGAGGGCACAGGGATGTAGTTCCCTGGGGAATAGCTGAACTTGGGTATACCTCAGGAATATCTGAACCCAAGCTCTGACTGCAGTAATTCTCCCTATGGCTGCAAACTAGCAAGGGACTGGAAAGATGAAGCACGTTTCCAGGAAAACAAAATGAACAATAAACCAGCTAGACTTACATAAGAAGTATGAAGAGCCTTTGCTGCCTCTTCTGCAGTTTTGTCTACAGTCCACACTTAGGGGAATAAAGTAGTACCAAAGACATATTTCAATTAGCAGCTCTAAGTCACATTTAATTAAAAAAACTATATTGTGACATCAGTTTTTTATATTTCAGATTGAGACTGCTTAATAAAAGCTAATAAACAAAATCAGTCATCCCCTATATCTGCAGTCCTTAACAGAAAACAGCAATAAAACCTACAAGGGAGATACTGCTCTGCCTGGAGAAGCTGTGGTAACTCTAACGAGTTACAGAACAAGAGATCCCAAAGCAAACTTTGAAACAGCAATTTGCTGGAATTGATTTCAGATCCCTGAAAGCTCTCAGCGTTTCATTTCCCAACTGAAGCATATAATCCAGACTCCTCTAATGCACCAGGTGTCTCAGGAGAGTCAAACACATGCAATCCACTGCAATAATTTGGTAGCAAAGTCAAAACAGACCGATCTCCCTATCTAGACTTTTGACCTACTTCTCTGGTTTCAGGAAGACACTCCTACTCTCAAGAGCAACCATGCTGCTGGAATACGGCTCAATATATCCACAACAGCCCTCATCAGAACAGGGACTTTTTTCGGCGAGGTGCCAATTTGCTGTCTGCTGGACCTACATGTTGTGATGCTCCCAGTAAGCTGACCCCACTCTGGCACCGAACGGGTACCAAAGAGGCTGACGGGCAGCAGGTGAGCCTGCTGCACCCTGCCAAGCTGGGAAAGCCTTGGAGAGCAGTTGCTGCCGATGCTCCCAGGTACAGAACAGCCTAGGGACAGAAGCAGTGACAAGCCGGTGACCCTGGTGGAGAAGCGGCAGGGAATGCCTTCTAACACCATCAGACCTTTCATCATTGTAATGGGTTTACGTGGCAAGGTTTTGGTAGCAGGGGGGCCACAGGGGTGGCTTCTTTAAAAGTTCCTAGAAGCTTCCCCTGTGTTCAATACAGCCAATGCCAGCCGGCTTTAATACAGACCCGCCGCTGGCCAAGGCCAAGCCCATCAGTGACGGTGGTAGCGCCTCTGTGATAACATATTTGAGAAGGAAAAAAAAGTACTGGGGCTCAGAAGCCACAGCCGGAGAGGAGTGAGAACATGTAAAAGAAACATCTCCGGAGACATCAAGGTCAGTGAAGGAGGAGGGGGAAGAGGTGCTCCAGGCGCCGGAGCAGAGATTCCCCTGCGGCCCGTGGTGAAGACCCTGGCGAGGCAGGCTGTCCCCCTGCAGTCCACGGAGGTCCACAGTGGAACAGATGTCCACCTGCAGCCCGTGGAGGACCCCATGCCGGAGCAGGTGGGTGCCCAAAGGAGGCTGTGACCCCGTGGGAAGCCCGCGCTGGAGCAGGCTCCTGGCAGGACCT
>JAVKLA010000036.1:63065-109000 GCA_034782735.1 Sagittarius serpentarius | reverse complement strand
TTACAGCATTTACAAAATTCGTCGGTGCTCCACAATAACATACATGCAGTACTATATAGAGCACACGTTCACTGTTGAGAAGCTTGACGCTCCTGGCAATCAAGCTGTACACATCCACCAAGGGACAGCAAGGGGAAAAAAGACTAACATACAGTGTGGTTTTGTTCCTGATGCTTCACAGACCTAAAAATTAAGCTGTTGTTTCTAATCAAGGATAAAGAAAGCTTGAAAAATACCAACACAGAAAATATCAATTAACTTTTGAATCAAGAAGAACATCAGAAAGAACGAAGTAGCAAATTTTGAGCTTAATGTCATTAGCAGGTGGGCAGAGAAAGAATTCAGCTCAACTGAGAGGTCTGAGTCCTGGGCTCTGGAGGCAGACACACCTACGGGCTCCAAACACAAATTCCCAAGACAGAGGGATATGTACAAGCAAGTGACCCTGCATCCCAGTGACAGAGGTGGATCACACGGTAATGTCACTAAAAGTCAGAAATCCATGCAAAACCTTGCACTTCAAAAACCTTCACTGGTTTACAAATACATGTTTCACAGGGATTCAGCTACAAAAAGCCTCCGAAGGAAAGGTGACATTGCATGCCACAGCATCACAATGGAGAGAGCAAGTAACAAGCGGTACCAGAAGCTAAATGATGGCCATCCAGCTAGTCTTTGACCTGTGCATCAATCAGTCACAGACCTGGTTAGAACTGAGGGTACACAGCCCACCTTCCATACGGGATAAAGAAAAGAGGCATCTATGTGCCACTTCGGGTCCTCTTAACAATTTGCTGCCCAAAGCAATAGGCCTGTGGCATTGCCAGTCCAGAACTACAGTTGCCTGGGCCAAAGGGTTCACTAATACTGACTACAAATACAGGATGTAAAAGGTGTCACTGGCTGCAGCTGCTTATGTATCTGTAGACATACGGAAGAAATGGGAAAATAAGATTCTGAGTGTAACGCTGAGAGCAGAGGACAGATAGCAGCTTTACAGCTGCAATGCTCCAAGCTGGACAGAAACAACAGAGAAGCAGTCAACAAGAAAACAAGACTGTGCTAAAGACTGCTAGCGTTGTCCCCAAGTTATCTCAGATAGGAAAAAAACCCACCTATCTAACCCAAAGCCTTCACATACTGATTAGGATCACAGACTCAGAAGGAGCCACACAAATGAAATCACCTGGGGACATAACAAACAAATATCCTTTTAGGATTCATACCATTTTTCAAAATGTTGGGTAATAGGATGCCTTTGCTACTAATAAAAGTTCATATTTCCCTTCTTTTACAATGCATGATAGTAATGATGCCTGGCCCCGGCATCCCCCACTGACAGGTAGGGTAAGGTGCTACCTCCAGCAGTGCTGGCTTTTCAAAAAACCTTCATGGACGTGCATTACAAACAGCAGCCAGATTACACACAGCAGCCAGATTACACACCACCCAGCACCTACAAGCTCCAGCTTGCTTTAGACATGACAAAACTCTAGTGTTGCAGTTTTCAAGATTATATACTTTATAGTAGGGAAAATTAAGTCTTGGCCTCTAGAGAGCCTAAACCCAGAGGTACCAAACCTTCCTTTGTTCCCCAAGCTGCTCTGTTTGAGCTGCCGCCTTTGTACCATAGATTATTTTGCTGCCTTGAGGGGTCAGGTTGCTTTAGTCACATAAATATGAAGCTAGGAGAGCAGATACAGTTATACACTCTCTGCTTATCACAGATTCCCAGCCAGCATTAATATCTGGTATACAAGCTCTGAGTAAGATCAACAGCACATAAAAACCCTAAGTCTCTTGCAGACATCTCTTGCTATTGATATTGAATTTTGAGGATGCTTCTCTGCTTATTCCACAAACCTGGTATGATACCAAAAAAGCAAAGAGAGACTTAAAAAAAAAAGTCAAAGGTCAATTCTTCAAACCTGCCAGTTATCTATAACTGAAAACGAGTTAGGGAAAATAGAACTATCACTGCAATGGAAAAGAAAAAGAAAGGCTAGCTTCAAGTAAATGTTTAACCACAAATCCTCCAACTGAAGGAGAGTCAAGATGTTAGTAATATATTTGCAGCAAAGCAATTAACATTTTCTATCCAGCTTGGAATGAAAGTTATGTGCATTTCTGGAGTGACTACAAATTTGCTTTTATGAAATGCCTAACAGATAAAAAAAAGAAAGACAGGAGTATTTCAATAAAAATACAAATAATAAACTATAGTATATTGCTACAGGGCATAGAGTCAGATCACTGGGATGAAAATACCTGCAAGACATTGGCCACTTTTGCACATAAAACACAGTAACATGCGAGTGTAGAAGCAAAGGTCAAGACATTTTGAAAAAGTTGTTAAAGTTCACACATTGGGGCTTAAGATGGTCTTTAGCTGTTAGGGATTGCTACCTTGTGCTGGTAGCATAATTCTGCATCTTCCCAATGCCTTTTTCCAGATGCTGGTCTTTGGCAGAAACATGCTGAAGAGATGACAGATCTGATTCAATATGGCAATTTATTCATACTCCCTCACCCCCTCCCACACTCAACAGCAACCTTGACTCTTTTGTCAGTGACCAGCTGCTCTTCAAGTCTTATACTCAAGTGCCATGAAAAAAAAAAAACAAACAAAAAGCACCAAAAAAACCCCAAACACCCAAACCAAAAATAAACACAAGGGAGCATGAGAGGAGAAATGCTTTAATCAAGCCACCCATCCTGCAAACAGGTCCACGGTGACAACAGCCACTGAAGGGCATCATCTGCATTCTGCATGAGAAGTCTCCTGCTCAGTCCCCACCTCTCCCCAGCCTCTACCCCCCCTGCCCCTTCCCCCCCCGCTTTGTGATTTGGGGGGGTTTAATCTCTACAGAAGTGCAGACTGTAGCTTTTCTGAAGAGCTGTGTGTAGACACAACTTGCAACTTGAGTTTAAATGTGCCTCTCAATCCTATTCTGAAAAGCATTCCTCATCAGGACAGCTGGCCAGGTAACAGACAAGCTACAATTACCTTTGCAAGCAGTTTTCAAATGGCACCATGCAATGCTGGTATTCTCCTCCCCCTACGTGAAAATCCCACATTTTCATATTTTGCTCCTAGAAATTTCACTTCATTTTCATTATCAGTATGTCTCATCAACATTAAACTAATCAGGATATGTTAATATGCATCAGAAGATTAATTAGCACTAAAAGCCACTTGAATTTTTGTTCGTGTTTCTGCATTGTCAGTCTGAATTTAATTACAAAATTTTAGCACAAGTTCAGCTCCTAATTCTTTCTGCTTATCAGATTCAAAATACAAGATGTTTTCCGTGGCTTCACCAAGCATTGCACATTTTTCATAACAACAAATTCATTATGACCATAATGACCAAAAATAGTGATAGCAAAAAGTGCAAAAACACTGTTCTGGAGAGATTGATGCCTCTTTACAGGGAACAAGGAATTTAATAAAAGGAGGTATATTCCTCTTGTGCATTTCATTCATACATTTTCATTTTAAATTTTCTTGTAAAGTGGCCATTCATGCATTCTTCAGTTAATAGACCAGCGCTTTGACTAATAGTTTCTCAGCAAAGTCCTTAACTGAATGCACTAGACTTGCATCAGAAGCCTAAAGCTGCAGTGACACAAGCGTTTTCATGTGCTTCCATAAACATCATAATCCTTTGAGCAAGACCTGATCCTGCGCTCCCACTATTTCAGCCCCTCTCGGCTCCCCGCTCCTTCAGCTGGGTGACCAGGGCTGACAGCAGCATCGGCATGACGGAGGGGATGGATGGAGGTGAACGAACTGGGGCCAGAAGATGTTCTTCCCTCCTTCCAGCAACAGCCAGCTCAGTTGCCCTGCTGAGACTAAAGTCCTTAACGCCAGCAAGGCTACTGAGCTCCTCCACATTTCTTCTAAATCACTCCAGCACCTTTAACTGGAGCCTTGCTACACTTCACAGACCTCACTGCTGTTAAACTCTCACCAGCAAGAGGGAAGTTGAAGCCCAAACGGAACAGACATTTCGTGTCATTCTATCACTAGAAGAAAGTGCCCTACAGGAGTTGATGCTTTTAAGAGACTGAAATTCTAGAGGGAAAAAAAGAAAATAAAGCCTCCCAAAACCAAACATGAGGTTCTGATACCACAATACAAGGTTCAGGTAAGTTCAGAGTCTTGTGTTGCATGAATTATTCCCATGCAGGCTCCTATTTGTCCTCCTCAGATAGAAGGGCAGCACGGCAGAGAAATCAGCTGTGCAATCTCCCTGCCCCAAACCACCAGCCACAGCAGACCAGAAGGGATGCTCCGGCAATGCCAGAGAAGAACAAGCCAGGAGGGGCAGGCTGGCAGCAGTATGGTCAAGCTCCATTTCTCTTTTGCTTCTATTCTAGCTGAGCCAGTGTGATCATCAGACTTACACAAGATTTAACAAGGTTTCAGGTTCAGCAGGAAGAAATGCAAATGCCTTATAAGACCACAATGTTCTCCCTCACAGATTAGAGAGACATTCCACAGATGATTTAAAGGGATTTTTTTTTTTTAAATAGTAAAAACACACTGGAGCCTATATTTAGAATATATTGCTTCCCTGCACTGCTGCTGGGATGAAAAGATTTGATCATGAAAGTCTAATTTAGCCTGTCAGATTAGTTAGCTAGACACTTACCTGTATTGGCTTGCACAGTCCAGAGGGCTAAATGCAATTATGCCTCAATCAATAGCTAAGCAGCAACTCCACATATTGTTACATGAGGTAGTGGCCAGATGTTGGCCATGCTGGAAATAGCTGGAATGGGGCTGCAGCCTCCTCTCCTCCCTCAATAAATACTCCTTTGATATGACCCACAAAAAAAAAAAAAAAAAAAAAAATCTGAGGGGTAAACCACAGGCTAAATGCAGGCAGTGGAAATGGCTCACAGCAATGCAGGAGACACTCCACTGAAAGTCACCAGCACTTGACTTCTTTTGTTCACAGGCATGAGTGCTCAGTTTCCAGCGCTTTTGTGTCTTAGTATGTAGGAACCTCTTACAGGCATGAACCAAGGTGTCTAGAAGCTCCGAAGGGGTTACTGAAGCTGAGGGTTTGGCTTCAGATGTGGAAATTGCTAAAGTACCTAAGAATCAGTTTGCTTCCAAGTGAATTCATGTGAAAAGGTGTTAACATGATAGCTCTTGAGTCAGGAGATTTAGAAACGCACACAAGATCCAGCATATGAGGAGCATCTACAGTGTTAGTTTCTCCCAACACCCTCTCCTCGCCCTCCCTTACCTGCCATTGCAGATCACAGCTCAGGTGTCATAGAGAGCTGCTCCTTTGGCCACTCACTCCTCGGCAAGGCTAGCAGTCTCACCAGCGAGCCAATCTGGAAGTTATTCTTAGCCATTTCAATTCCTGCCCTTCTGCTCCCCCATTCAGCAATAAAGCTTGGACTCATTAGCAAGCAAAGTGTTAGAATCAGGACCACCTTAGTAAGCACAGGCAAATCAGACAGCATAAGATAAGCAAGTGCAGGCAGCAGCAATGAAGGCACACTTTTTGCATAAAACAGTCATCCCCAGGTACAGAAGTTCAAGCTGACAGCTGCTTGGAGAGAAAAAATAAAAATAAAACCCAAACCCACAATGCAAAAATTATAGCAAAAAAATAGTGTGAAGACTGCACTGCAAAACAACCCAGTCATGCTTTTTCTGCGTTTTTTATGCAAAAAGATTTAATAGCTAGGTACTTCAGGACCAGGAAAGTGTCATTTGAGGGTTTTTTTTCCTAAAGAAAGAAACTAGAAATTTCTTTGGACACTTGTAGCTGTGCTCCTCTGGCACCGGTTCCCCAATAGTCTCAGACATTCAAATTGCTTTCTTAATTTCAAAGTCTTCACAATACGGACACCTGCCATGCCAAACCCATTCCCGTTTCATACAGGCCACACACCAGGTATGAAGTAGCAGTTATTTCTGGACACTCTTCACGCAAGGTGAAATTTCCTGGGCTGTCCCATCCCGTTACCCCATTGTTGAGTTACAATTCGAGGCTGCTCCTATCCTCTTCACGGTACACAGACAAAACATGCTAAGGAGGGGAAAATGTTGCTCTCTGTCATTTAAAACATCTGCTTAACATGTCATCCCACAAAATGGCCCCACTAGCATCACAGGGATAGAGCAACACTTCTGCTGAACCACAAAGAGAAAAATAAGCATCAGCTATTTTAAACTACCCCTAGATTCACCGGATGTCCTGCTGAAACTGTACCTTCAGACCAGTAGGGACTATGCAATCTGGAAGGTGTGAAGACCTTTCTCCCACCACTCGCTGGTGGAGGACACAAACGGCAGGCTGGTAAGGCAAACCATGCCGGACCACCATGCGGAGCAGCCATCAGCTCTGATGGCAAAGGCAATCCCGCAGACTGCCCTGCATGGCAAACCGATTGGCCTGAAAATGGGTCAGGCTATCATGCATAATTCATAGGAGCTTCCCCACGATTAGTTATTATTAAGCCAGACACTGCTAGCCAGTAGCTCTGTGCTCTTATGAAGAACAAGATCAAAAAATTGGTCACTGATGTGTCACACTGTACCGTTCCACCTGTGACACATACCCATACACAGACTGCAAGGGGTTGCATTAGGTATAATGCTACACTAAACAGAGCGGTAAGTATTGAAACACATTTTAAGGAAAGGCTTTTGGATTTCATGCAAGGTAAGAAACTTCAGGAGCATTAAGCATCTCCAGGATAGCACAGGGAAGAAGAAAACAACAGCTCAAGTTAAGAAATTCATGCTGCAGACTTTAGTACCTCAGGTCTACTTTGTGAGAGAAGACCTGCATGATCAACGCCTGCATTCAACTACAGATGGGTCTCCATTTACTGTAATATACTCACATAATACTAGGTAAAGGATTTACACATACGCCTTGGATTTCTGCTGCTCTCAGAAGATGCCGGAACAAGTGAAGTGACAAGCAATTTACTGAGGCTTTTTGTATGTTACCTGCAACATTTTTACAAGCTTTCCCATCCTGGAAATTCAACAGAAAGGAACTGCTACAGCCCAATTTTCATGAGGGAAACAGACACAAAGAGGTTAAAGGCCTTACCCAAGGTTAAACATCAAATCAACATGAGAGAAGGAATAAACCCAAAGCCTGCAAAATCTCCTGACCAGGCAACCTTCAACTTCATTACTCTGCCTCCCTACAAGCAAATACCTACATCGATAATTTATTCCTGCTGGCACACTTTATCACATGGTAATATCTAGTTATCCTGCCCATGCTTGGTCACTACAGCATTGAACAGTGTGTAACATGCAGAAAAGGTGATATACCAAGGTATCTGTGAGGAAGCATGAAACAGTTTTCTTCAAAATTACACCAAAATAGCTTCATAAAAAGTTCCAGGCAAAAAAAAAAAAAAAATTTCTTCCAACACACACTCCCTCTGTGTGACCTAGTTCAGTCCTATCTTATTATTTGCTTTTGGGGTATTTTTTGTCTTCCTTGTTCATTAAATCTTATGCTGAAGAATAGAGAATGAACTAGGGAATAATGCCAGGAAGATGATTTCACTTCAGAGGTCAAAAGGCTCGTCAATAATGTGACAACGCCAACTTGCACAGAACAAGATGACCAGCACAAATCTAACCCAAAATTAGCACAGGTACAAAGATCTACACTAGAAAAGGAAAGAGCGGGCCAAAAGGAATGGAGAGAACGCAGCTAGTCGTGCTCTGTTTAGGTACTGCCTTTTCCCAACCTGGTCAGTTGCAGGCACAGAGGAAACCCACAAGCTTCATCCGTCCTGCCCAAAAAGATCAGAATTTTCCTGTCCTCATCCCACTTTCATCCCTCCCAAAGATTAAAGGAAACATGCCTCAGGGAAAAACAAAAAAAAAAAACCCACCAAACCACCCTTGCTCATAAAACTGCTTGCTAGTATTAAATGTGGTATCTAATTTTTGCAGTTGCTTCCCTTCAGACAGTCTTTGTTAAGTGGGAAAGTTAAGTATTAACAGCTAAAAATCTCCAGGAGACTGGTTTTATTCCCAGCTCTTCAGTAAATTTCTCGTATGACTGTTTAGATAGACATTTCATTACTTTCTGCTTCCGTTTCCTGACCTACAGTAGGGAAACAACAGTCCAATGCCTGTGAAGTACATGACAGTAGTAAATATACAAAACGGAAGGGCAGGAACACAATAAACAAGTTTCAGTTTTATACTTCACCTACTGCACTCTTCCATTATACAAAGAAGCAGGTGAAACTAACCTAAGCACTTATCCAAAAATGTACTTATCTCAAGAAGAGATTTATACAGCCAATACAGGAGGAAGTACAAACTTCATCTGCGATAACACCGCAGCACTTGCATGCTTTGCAGCAGTTTTCAAAGGTAATCCTTGCATCAGTAAGTTTTCTTCATTTAACTTTGTTACAAACTCAATTTGCCAGGAAAAGGACTTACTTGTGAACTTCATAATGAACATGAGAAGGTTGTGCTCACTCCTGACTTGCACCCTGAGTCATGACTAGTATTTCCCACATATTTCCATATGATCACACCACTCCATCTCTTCAGAAGCATAATCTACAGAAGGAGCACATTTACGTTATTACATCCATAATCAGACAACAGAACGCAAAGCAATTATACAAGAGGATATTTTTTTCATTCCAATTTGATCTTCTGTCCTGCAAACAACATCACGATGCTCATGAAAACCAATGCATTTGTGCTATTCAGCAGCCTCCCTAATTCCTCAATTACTTCAATAACCAATTTTCTGAGATTAAAAGGTAATCTTCAAAAGTATAAGAGGGGTTTGAAAAATATAATAAAACCAGGATCAATCCAACACCATAAAGTATGCTGACAGCAAACTACGCAACTCCTGGCCAACTGCAAATGCCCTAGAGTCAAGGCCTCAACACAGCAGGCTCTAATTAAGCACTGTCAGTTGGAAGTGGGAGACAGGCATCACTGACTGCCTACGGCCCAAGACTGCATATTTTTCTCCTTCAACCTTTTCATAAAGGAATTGTGCAGGGAAAATAGGACACCAGTGTCCCCCGTGCTCACTTCTGCTCAAGTGAAACCTACATCATCTGTGCATGTCCTCCAGCAGTGTTAACCCAGCCAAGAAGCACATTTCTCCCCGTTTTCCAGGCTGTGCATCCAGCCGCATGTGATGCTGAAACGTCAACCAGCAAAGTGGCAGTCTTTAATGAATGCCACGCTGCCCTTTTCTCTGCAGTGCAGCACTGCTGTATGAAGCTAATTGTACTCAACAGATGAACCAACACGAGGCATTAACCCTTGCTTTCACTCACCCAGAGACATTTAAGGGCTGCTTCAGCCCTTCTTGTTACTACAGTCACATTACCATGTACACTGCACCACCACAAGCAGACTGGAACATACACAACGTGTTTCTCCAAGAGGCAAGTTAAGAAGAGGAATTAGTTTCAAACTCATTGAATAGAAAAGCAGGCATAGATATGGGAGAAAGGTGATACAAGAGATCTTGTCTGAAAATAATCCCTTGCCTTGCTCAATAAAGTTTGAAAAGCACAGTGACATCCACATGTGCATGTGCACCGGGAAAGCAGTATCACATACATCACTCAACACACAACAGAGGTGCTTGTTCACAGTTTGGGAGCGCTCTAGTGATGCCTTTCAGCATCTCTGCTGAAAATCAAGCAGGATTTGCAGAAACTGCCCCTTTTAGGAGGCTATTATTAGCTACTCTTCCAGTGAAAAAGGGGTTTATCGATCAGAAATTAAATAGCAACCAAACCACCAATAAAAAAAAGGTGCAGTTAATCGACATCCTTTTTTTTTAAATAAGGAAAAGGTCACGAGACCAAAAAATCAAACAAGGCGTTTTCCTTCAGCTGTTCTTTACAACAACTCAGAGAGTCACAGTTTTTTTCCCTTCAGAAGGCTTTGTATCGATTAGCAAAGAACACCACACATCCTACCCTCCTTCAACTATAGGCACTGAAACCCGCTCAAGGCACACGCACTCTCCGTGTGGTGTCAGTGAGCAAACCCAGTTCTGCCAGTACTCATTACTGTCTGCTCTGAATTCCAAGGGGAGGGACTGGAAAGCTTGGAGTTAAAAGCCAAAGGACATTAGTCACAAGGTATTTCATTCATTACTGTTCCCTGCTGCTGTGAGGGAGGGCCCCCACTGCAACACCCTGCCGCTGAAGGTGCAAACAGCTTGCACTATAATTTACCACTCATATCTTCCCAAAATGTGTTCTCAGTCACTCACAAGCACATGCCACTACTGACATCAAAAATACATTTACTGACAGCGTGGAGCATTTCCTCAGCTCCCAGTGTCCTGCCCTGGGGACAATTAGCAGGACGGTGCCCCCATGCCCACACCAGAACCTGCTGCTGCCTTCACCATTAGTCTTCTTCCTGGGAAAGCCACCTGGCAAGCGGCCGCCTTCAAAGCCTGCATGCGAGTCAGTGGCTAACCCAGTAGCAGCAGCTCTAGTTGTTCTCAGCAAATGGAACGGGCATTTAGGGTTTTGGTTGGGGTTTTTTGTTTGTTTTTGTTTGTGGGGGTGTTTTGTTGAGGTTTTTTTTGTTTGTTTTTTGTTTAAGAAAAATTACTGTAACTGTAACGGGGAAGGAAAATTAGAAGGCCCCAAATGGATTTTGCTGAGCTTAAATTAGAGAGGAAATGGGGGTTTTGGTGTGCGTACATTTATGCTTTCTTATAAAGGAGAGCATGTGAGGGCAGGAAAGTGAAGGGGAGCAATACAGAAGTCAACACAAAAAAGTCCTCCTTTCAGGGTAATTTCAAGCCTGATGGGTGAAGAAAAAAAAAAAAATAAAAAAAGCTATCCTGAGGCATCTTTCTCTTCTCTGCATTATAACAGATCAATGAACTAATGGTCGTCTGCTGCAAGCAGACATCCACACAGCTCAAGACTAGGCCTCAAAGAAAAGAAAGATGCTGCCGTAGATGGAGATGTGCAGGGTAAGGAGTTAATGCTGCTGAACATCAGTGCTGTTTAGTAGTTTGAGAGTAGAAGAGACTATAGACTTCCACTCACGAGTGCAAAGGGTGCCCTTCCCTGCCCACTGAGGTATCAAAGCACAGCTAAAACTCACTCTTTCCAAAATAACATTGAAGAAATTTTCGTCATCAATTGCTGACTTTTAAACCCTTCTGCTAATTTTGATAGAATGCTTTATTTGTACAGGCCAGTTCACAACGTCAGTTTGATCCTATTAAGCAGGCCATCGTCTCTTCTTCTTCCCCTACGTACGAATCAAGAAGTGACTGCAAATAGATTATCAACAGTAGTGTCCTGCTAGACTGTTGCTCTTCTGCAGACACTAGAGCTGAGCAACTGTCAGGACGCTAGTGCAGAAATTCGATGTAGGTATTACCTACAATGAAGTAATTTTACAAAACTGAAAACCAAGGTCAGTGATCCATAAATATTACACCAGATCTCTGGCAGCTGACCACAAAGCATAAGTAACTAAAGCCCACCAATAGTCCTGAATATGTGATGAACCTTCAAACAGTGTAATGCACACCAGAAACATTAGGAAAAGCCCATTCCTTCTTAAAATGTTAGCTCTTTACTTGAAAATCAAAAAGATCATACTGAAATTACACACTTCATAAAGGACAGTGTAGGGTTATCTTAAGTACGCCTTACACAGCCTTTGTTATAAAAATGCCTAGAGGAGAAAACTTTCATGGAATGCTCTTAAACACAAAGATACCCATTGCTGTTCAGCAAGTGCCTGATCAATAAATCACTGGAAACTGAGCAAATGCATCGTGGATGTACCTCTGCTGACAGTATTACATTTCTTCTTATCTTTACCGTCAACTGATGACCATAACTAGACAGTGAGATAAGTATTAACTAATATTCAATACCATTACCACACCAGCATTTCCCCCTCCAACGCATGTGACATTTTGCTCTTTTACATTTAGCCTTATGTATCATACCAAGATGCTGTTCCCACAGAGTCAGCCGAACTTTTGTTACCACTAAAAACTTTTGCAAGAGGATGAAAGAAAAATGAAATGAGATCTTGGTCCTCTAAACACACACGTGACAGTATTTAAAGATAGGAAGAGTTATACTTAGCTGACAAAGCAAGTAGATGCATTATGTCCTTCACATTAGACCAAAATGGAAATAGCATAATTGCCCCCCACACATACCCCCAAGAAAAATCTTTTTTTGTTTATATTTGAACATCTGCAAACAGTTTGACTGCAGTCTGGGATATATGCAGCGAGAACATGTGTGGCCTTGCTAGAAGCAGGTGTGGCCAAGTACCCCCGCGGCAGCCTCTGATCTCCAACCCAGCACCAACACCAGTTTCCTCCAGAGCTCCAGTCCATGCTCAGACCGTGGCCAGCCACCACGTGGGTGTCCGTACAAACACACCAACCTCAGCTGCTCATTTGTTCCTCACCATTGCGAAAGCTCTCACATTTCCACAAGTTTGGGAGCAGGCTCTTTCTCTCACGCTCAAATATCCCCAGGGCCCAAACACAAACCTTAGCTAAGCAGCAGGAATTGATTCACAAACACCAGGTCACCGTTGATCTCCTACCTACAGGGAAGTCATGAGGCTTTTCAAAACAATACATCATTTTCTATCCTGCCAGCCCACCCCACACATGGTCACCAAACTCATTCTCCAAGAGATGATGCAACAGGGAAGATTTACGCACGCCTCAGGAAAGAGTCCAGCCCTTGATCGGGCTTCAGTTTTGTTAAAATAATGGTTTGCGCTTTCTTTGGTGAAAGCCCAATTAATACAGAAAATAATTCAAGGTTGCCTTTCTATAAAATGTTGTGGTTTGCGTTGGAGCAGGATTAGTCCTTCCGGAGCATCACTGCAGCACAACCCTGTGACAGAGCTCGCTTATCATTAGGTGCCTCTTAAGTAATAGACTGTAGTTGTGAGGAAACCAAGTGACATTGCAGAAATTCAGGCTATCACGCTCCTCATCTACTCCTATAAAAGCTTGCTGAATGTCCTTCAACGTGATGGGTTAACTTAACAATTGAGACACATTGCTGCAGTATTATTAACTACTTTTCTATAAAGTTAGCATAAAAATAAAATGCCACACCTCATTCGCACACAAGATTACTTATTAAATATGAACACAACCCGCTTATGCAACTGATGTTTAATTGCAGACTTCTGCAAGGCCGACCAAGATTTTAAGTTGGCGCTGAGGGAACTGCTCCCTGGCTCAGCACCCAGTCCCAAGAAATTAGACTTAACCTCTCTCTCACCTCCTCTGCCCAAACCCAGCATTTGCAATTAAAGAACTGAGACGACTATTGTTTTAACTGGGAGCAAGTTTGAGCATTTAGGGAGGAGAAGACGCACCTTCCACTCACTTTTCAATTATTGGTCACCAAAGGACCACACACACACACAGACACACACACACAGACTACAGCATTAGAAGCCTCGTTCCAGTCTCTTCAGTACTGAGACTTGGTGCACTGTGGAAGGTTTTACTCCCCAACAAATAACCTTTTATCTATATGGCTAACAGTGAACATGAAATTCTGCAGTAATACTCGTGTAACTTTTTTTTTCTTTTTTTAATACAATAGTTAATGGCCATTAGCATCTCATTGCATGAGGAATCCTCCTGACTAAGAACAACGCTTGCCTGCTGAGTGGGCACACCCACTCAAGAAACAAGAGGAAGTAAGTTGCATCCTGCAAAACATATTTAACGTAAAGCTCATTACCCTGCTGCTTGTTGAACAGGATAGTGGCTTCCTCCGGTGTGTCAATAATAGAGGCTTCCGTGAACAACCTCTGGTCCACAAGGAGTCAGAAATACGGTTGCGTAAACACAGTCCAGCACTTGTAAATACCTATGAGTTGTTAGTACCAGAATGAATCAAGCCATGAGGCGCTTTGGGGGAAAATAAAAGAAAAAAAAATCTCAGACTAATTATTTAAAATACCTAAGCACACTTCTAATTGCTGAAGTAGTAAAGGAGACTGAATGATAACTGTGGAATCACTTACTGCATATGTTAAAGTTACCTGTGCTCATGTGAGCTCTGCTGCTCGTTTACCTTGTACAAACAGAGCTTTATAAAAACCAAACCTACTAGTCAGGCTTTTTGTTCCTAGCAGTCTTCAATCATTTTGACATACACACAGAGACACATACACACGAATGCACAAGGCATATTCAAATATATCATTACTAGCAATTTCTGCACTGCAAAAGCAAATCTTTTCTTGTTATCTTAATAGCCTTTTCATTAAAAACTCCTTACACCAGAACAGCAAATTTATTTTCCACTTAGAACCCAAGCAAAGGCCCAGATAATTTAATCCAACTACAATTGCATACTCTTGTGTCCAGATAGTACAGAATTTACAGCAAACTCCAGATGAGTCTCTTGATTTCATTTCACATTTTTTGCTTGCAGCCTACATCTAGGCTTCACTCTGAACTACAGCACATCCACTTACCATTGCCCATTACGGTTGTATATTGTTTAAACAAATAAACATTAGACACAGACACATTTGGGCCTTTATTTTAAGGTTTGAGTTAAAAAGCAAGAAGGGAGGGTGAAAAAAATCCAACCTTCTCCTTGTAACACAATTTCTACAATCAGACAGCAGAGAGCAACTGCCAACTGCAATAGCGGACGTGGCCAAGTCACTGGTGTGCACCATTTAATCTGAAACACACAGCTGAATCAGTGCTCGATACAGCTAGAGGGAGTGCTGTCGGGGTACTCGCCACCATGCTCAGATGTCTAGCTGCTAGTGATAGCACTGCCAGAAACGATTCAAGGACGGGCTTTTTCCATCATTAAAAAAATGGGAGGACAAATGCCTTTCAATCTACATGACTCCAGAAGACACATTCTGGAGGAAAGGGAAGGATTAGGGAAGAGAGAACTATGAAGCACAGTGCATTACTTAAACACTGGCAAACAGGAAGGGAAGGCTTCCTTTATAGCCACATCCCTCCCCACGGGTCGCACCAGCAAGCATTTGGGCCAGGAGGAAGCAGCCCCATCACATGACATCCCAAGCAGGCGGGTAGCTATTTTTATTTAACCCTGTCAGGGTTACAGCAGTCACTGCTTACGTCGGAGCAGAATGCCTGTCAAAATAAAGAAATAACGTGCACTGTTCTCACTGGCAGACAGAAAGAGCAAGAGGTTTTGCTAAAATGGATAGCACAGAAGACAAACGTACACACACTCCCATACATGCCGAAGCTATTATAGATCCTACCCTTTCGTTCAAGCCCACTCTAAGCAGCCATGGTACCTAAAGAGACTGCACGTAGGCCCAGTTATCCTGGGCTGTGTTACTGCTCTGTAGCCATCTGAGGGGTCCTAAATCACCAAAATCTCATGACACTGTATCAGCAGCAAAGCAGGTGCTTCTTTCTCTCCAAACATTCAAATATTTCTCGTACTTCTCACGATCTCAGTTCATTTTTGTTTTCCACCTTACGAGCAAACCCACAGTCTCCAAAGCCCAGACTTGACGGCACCACAGGCTGCTTTGGCACCTCTTATGTAGGTTCTTTCAAGTGCCATACTGTTTTAATAATTAGAGAACACCAGCAATTACTATCATCAGAAAGATTCCCTGCTTGCTTTTTATATCCCTGGGCCATTCCTTGGAATAGCTAGAAAGTAAATACTTATTCTGTATTACAAATCATCAAAAAAAAAATCATTATACCAGTTTCACTTTCATTTTCCTCTGTTTTGCAGATACATGATCACTGTATTTCTGGATACTCATTTTCCAACTACCTGAAGAATGATCATCAGGTACCCACCTACCTTGTGTACAGACCTCAGCCTTTATCACAGCCTTCACTTGAATATTAAAGATGTCCGCATTTGGCACCAAACAACAAGAGGTGGCTTAACTCCTGTTATCACACAGGCAACCAGAACCAACCCAACCTTCCAGCACTAGGCCTTGCTCATTAACACTGGGTTCTTCAATTACAATAAACAACTGTAATTCTGTAGAATTTGAAAGAATTGTTTAGGAACACCAAGACATTTTAATACATTGATTAAATCAACATTTATACAAGCCCATTCTTTTATTTCCTTGACATCAAGGCTTCAGCACCTTGACATGTGTAATGGCATCAAAAGGAGCCACAAAATTCCACATGAAGCCAGAAGAAAAGGCACCCATAACATTAACCACCTTGACATTCCCAAACAAAACCTGAGGTGTTTCTTCAAAGCATGAATAGTCTACCTTTATTCTTTGTGAATTCCTAATGGGTGTCAGAGCCACACACTAACTAGCTGTGCCAAGGTCAGAGAGAGGCATTTTTCCTCTGCCTACTGAGTAACTCCAAAGCATCAGAGGAGCAATTTAAGGACCTTTGTAGTTAACTATTGAGAAATACCGTTCTTGCCATTTCCAGCCATAATTGCTGGCTCAAAAATGCAACTTCAGAACAAAGTCTTTCCTGTTCCCACTACCTGCCGTAAATTTCACACCAAGGGCTTAAGTTCTGCTTTCATTTACAGGAATAGAAGTGGAAAACAGTAAAGGTTTAGACTGATAAAAACAATACAGAAAATGACCATATCAGAAGAGATACCCAAGTCTTCATACATGCCACACAGTTAGATTCTGTTTGTATCCCACAAAGGAAACAAGCACTCAGTATATTTGAAATCTTTCCCAAATTTGCAAATATGCCATTCTGGTAGTGATTTCTTGCCACGTTTTTGTACCATTGCTGCTTTTAGTAAGACAACTTAAACACACCCAGGAAGCCTCACTCAATACAGATGCTAATTTTTTCCATGGCCAGTGCTAAAAAAAAAATTATCAAAACAAAGTCTTCATTCTTCAGCTCTTAATGATTTTAATAAGCATCATGTGTTGTTTAGAATTACAAAGAATTACCACTCCCAGGCTGTGAATGCAGAGTTCCTGCTGCTATGAATTACAGATCCCCATTAAAAGCATCCATCCTTTAGTACTTGCCACTTTTCCAGCTATGCAAGGCCCTTGTGTTTAAAAGGCAGAGCATTCCTTAAATTAGGACTCTCCAAACAACCGAAACTGTGTCGCTTTATAGAATCTTGCAGACCCTTTGGCCAATTGACTTTTCTTCAATGAGATCTAAATTTAACAGTCATGAATTTTCAATTTATCTGTTACCCTAAAGTGTAGAGCTGTCCTCACAAAGCTTTAGTCTAACACACATACGCAAAAAAATTGCCACTGTTAACACAAGGCAATCTTCACTAGCACAGAGCTGCTGCAAAAGCAAAGCTCAAGCAAAGTGAAGTCACCCGCTACAGACAATGTCCAGTTTGTGCTCTGCACGCAGGACGCCTGTGACATAAGTCCCCGCTGACCACAGTGAGATCAGCAGCCAAACACAGCCCAAAGGCAGTCTCCCTACTGTTGTAGGTCCTTCTCCCTGGCAATACAGCAGAATGGCATTGATCCAAATGGATTGCATTAAGACATTAAAGCTTATGTTATTTTATGTATCCTGCCTGAACTGCAAGGGAGTAAGGACGTTGGAAACACAAATAGGTTAGAGTAAGAAGAATACAGGTGAACAGCCAAGGAAGCTACAAGCTAGAATGCAAGACAAACAAAACGCATGCAGACAGGTGCAGGGTGCACAAAATAGTAAAGAGTTTATTAGTAGGTACTGGATTTCTATAGCTACATCAGGAATAAGCTTGTGTAACAGCAATCAGCTGGCAATGATCAAAAGCACAAAGGCCTTCAACATCAGTCCTGCAGTCTTAAGCCCCTGTTAAGTGAGCAGAAAAAGGGTGACAGACAAGTTAGCATGGAAACAAGGAGAAGGTAAATTAAAATCAACGGACTCATAGAAATTCCATGACAGAGGCCACACAATCTTGATTTCTTGAGGAATTAAACAGTGCATGCTAGCACAAAGATCACTAGAACTATGATTACACCTGGCAGCTACTTTTCCGAGCTGCTCTTCCCCATATTTACAAAGGAACGTATGTCTCCCTGAAGTTCTGTCCCATAAATATAAGCAGCAAGTAACAGAGGTGACTTCTCCCACTTCAGCTGGAAATAATTGTCTTTGCTCAAATTGCACTAAACACCATAATTAGAACTGATGAGAAAAACAGATCCCATTCCTCAAAGCTGGCCAATTTCTCAGCCAAATACGAGTTACAAAGCATCTGCACAAGTTGCATGGCAGAATTAGTTTCATTTAGATACTTTCCCCTTCCATCAGAGTCAGTGGAAAAAAAAAATCCATCCTTTCACTGGCATTCCAAATTCCTTTATTTTTAAAAACAGAAGACAGACCAGTCAGCATAGTCCATGCATTGGAAGTTCGAGTCCCAGAGTTTACTCAGCACAGTTTGCTCTTAAGGATGTGACTTCACTGATTGCACCAGACACATTGCAGATTTGCCCTCATGCAAGTAAATGCCAGATCATCTATGTAATCATAGAATCACAGAACACCAGGTTGGAAGGAACCTCAAGGATCATCTGGTCCAACCTTTCTTGGCAAAAGCATGGTCTAGACAAGAGGGCCCAGCAGCCTGTCCAGCCAAATCTTAAAAGTGTCCAGTGTTGGGGAATCCACCTCTTCCCTGGAGAGGTTATTCCAATGGCTGATTATACTCATTGTGAAAAATTTTCCTCGTCTCTAATCAGAATTTCCCCATGAGTAACTTGTACCCATTACCCCTCACCTTTTCCCTGTGACTCCTTGTAAAAAGGGAGTCTCCATCTTCTTTGTAGCTACCCTTTAAATAAGGGAACACGGAGATAAGGTCTCCCTTAAGCCTTCTTTCCTCAAGGCTGAACAAACCCAGTTCTCTCAGCAGGCTTCCCAGTCCTTTGATCATCTCTGTGGCCCTTCTCTGAACCCTCTCCAGCCTGTCCACATCTTTTTTGTATAGCATAACACTTTTTTTTTTTTTTTTTAATAGTAAGACAGTCCACACCTTCCACCTGATGGGCTCCTACCGCAAACAACATGCCACTGGGATTGGCAATGAGGACATTGCAGTTTCCACTCCAGGCAAAACAGTGCCACTTTCACTGCCATTGCTAAGTAGCTAACTAGGAGAATGTGATTTAAGGACAGACACAGACAAGGATTTACATGTTCACATCCACATTTGTGGATGCCCAGAATTACAGTCAAGTTCAAGCAGATTGTGTAAGAACGGGAAGAAGACTGAATGGAAAACTACCTTTATAACATGAGGCGTGGTCTAAGCTTCTACCCGAGAACAACTACAGCTCTAAGAAAATTGAAAGCCTGTTATGTATTTCAAGATTTTCAAAAAAAGCAGTTTAAAACACAGACTATTTTTTTTCCCCATACAGAAGCTTCTCAGTTCCACCAGGACAGATTTAAGCTTTGCCCGGGGGAGGGGAGGAACTGAATGAGTCTCATCATTTGCAAGACAGAGCTGCTCAGTGCCACGGGAGACTCCTTGTCTAGCTGCCTTATCACACCAAGGCCCAGTGTCGGAAATCAGGATAAACTCAGAATTCTCCAAATTGGATGTAATCTGAGAAACCCAAAAATGGCCTGTGAACATGACTGACTTCATTTTTCTGAATATTTCTGACTTCAGAAAAAATCCACAGGAATTGTCATTAAAAAAAAAAAAAACCAACAAACCAAAAAACCCCAAACCCACACACCACACCGGAAAAAAACAAAAAGGGTCTTCGGGGAAGGGGGCGGGGTGGGGTGGGATGGGGTGGGGAAACACACCAACAAAAAAACCCCAACCAACGAAACAAACAAACAAAAAAAGTCAATAGCCTGTCCTTGTCAGCAATGCAGGAGCAAGCAAGCCACAGGAAAGAGTCAAGAAAAAATGTCTTCAGACTGCAAATTAATCACAGGCCAGAGAGACCAGAATTATTTAAAATGACTGACTGAATGATAACAGGACAAAAGCCTGATTATTTCTGGTAACGCCAAAGGGGTTTTTTGTTACTTAAAGGACTATGAAGAAAACTTACGTAGATTTTTAAATTATCGGCTGAACTGTAAAGCATCTCAACAGAAAAGGGAACCATCAAAAAAAAAAAAATCTCCGAAGTTAAAAGATGTATCAAAATTTGCAGGATTCAACACAGAAAAGATGGAATTAGCCAACTCTTCAGAGAATTGCTCAGTAGACATTTAATATGGGCAAAGAACAGTTTGACTACAGTTAGAAATCAACAAAAACAGATCATTACAACAAGTTCCAGAAGAGTGTCTTGGAAACCTCTGTCTTGGGAGTCCAAAGCCAAGGCCTGAAACCTGAAATGACACTCGCACTACAGACAATCCAAAGAAGGGCAATGAAGATGTTCAAACAGCATGATGGATTTACACACAGTGAGAAACTGCAAGAAACATTACAAAGGAGAGGAGTGGATCAAGCTTTAGCAATCTGTTCAAGATTATCAAAGAGGAGAAACCTGAATAATCTACATTGTTACTTTATTCCAAAGCTCAACATTCAGAAATAAAAGGCAGTAAATTAACTCCGTGAATTCTGGAGGCTTTGAAAGCAAATGATAAGTAAGAGCTCCTAAAAAAGCTGGTAGAATACACCAGTTTATAGCTAAGTCAAAACATAAATGTTTCTTCTATTTCATTAAAGAATTAATTTCCAACTAAGATGACTGAGACTTCGTATGTACATCTAGTGAACTGATCTTCTCCCCGCTCCAGAAAGTTTTAAAATAATTACATGTGCTTCATCATTTCAGGAGACAAGAATCTCATGTTTGCTGCCTTGCTCCATGGGTAATCGTTTCCAACTGTAAAGTTAGCTACGAAGTGCTACTTATGCAGATCCGATATGACTGTACATCCACTGTGTAGAAGTGTGCAGAACTCTGTGGTTTGCATGGCAGACAGTAAATACAGCCATGATTATAAAAATAAAATCCTGACCACAAACAGCAGATCCCAAATTGCTTGTTAAATAACACAAGACAGAACTGCATACACAGAAACTCAATAAAAAGAGGTAAGGGCCAAGTTCAGACTATCTCTTTTTAAGCAGTACTAATGAAGTGAGGGCAAAGTATTGTTTAAAAAGGAAGTATTTTTCTTCCTCTGAATGGATATAATTTTATTTTCCTGTACTCACAAGTTCATCACAGCCCTGACTTCAGCAGGGCAGGAGACTGCAGCAAAGCAGAGCAGAGCAGCAGAGAGCACAGAGGAATGTTTACATTCCTCAGCAGTGCTCTCACTGACTTCCAGACCCACTAAAAAGAAACAAACGTCATTAGGAACTTCAAAAAAATTGCATACAGGAAACTTCATTTAGGATTTTGGACACGTGAGGGAACTTTACTATTTAAGTGCTGCAAGGACTAATTCAAAGGCGACTTTTCATCAGCACAGCTGTTCAGCCGGCTCTTCAGTTTTGCTTATGGTTTTGTTTTCCAAGACAGGGGATGTCTGTTAAAGATTTTTACCATATCTCCAGCCAGAGGCCCTTCATGTGGGTGCAGCTCGCTTTCTGAATACTTGCTACAGATGGTAGCTGCTAATTGAAAACCCATCTTTAAACAAGTAAACATGACTTAAGGTCTGAACTCACATTTAGTAGGAACATAATGCAGGTTTCGTTGCTGTTAATTATAATCCAAACATCTCCATAAAGGTCCAGCTGCCTAAGATCACCTACCTGAGGAACCCATCTGCCAGCATCCTAGCGAGAACCACCAACTCTTAGACTTTGGTTAGACCAGACTATTTCAGGAGTCATCTAGTCCTGGAGGCTGTATACACAATCAGAAAGCCAAAACCAGGTCTGATCTTTGTAGGAATGCTACAGGCGTTTATACATCTGGCCATAAGTGAACAGGAAGAAAAAAAAATTTATATAACAATAGAGGATTTTATATAATAATACTTTATAATACTACAGGATTTCCGATCCTATTGCTGGAATCATCCCAGTGATATTCCCCAAACGATTTCCCTGCCCCCCAAGGAACTTGTGTTAAAACATGCAATAAAAGCAAGCTTCTGGATACATTTTACAATAGCGCGTTCACTGATGAGTTGGGCACCAATTTGTGCCCCCATTCTTGCCCCCTCCCTCCTTACTACTCAACTGCATTTCCTTATTTAAGAACCTTTTAAAAAACAAATCCGCATACTTATAAGCAAATAAACTTTTGATTGCAGCTTGCCCTACAGACATAGTAGTTCACCTAAAAAGAGGCATAAAAGCCTAGTGTTAATAAGCAATCAAAAGTCAGTCCCCTCCTTTCCCTGGGGGTGAGATTTGTTGCATATCATGTTTATTAATCCAGATCAGAAAACCCAAAAGAGAAGTCAAAAGTTAACGCCCGCCCCCCTCGCCTCCGTCCTCACTGATTTATGTTGTGGCAGTAGCCTTGTGTCAAACAACAATAATTTAAGCCACAGTTTTAGGCACACAGTTGCTTTGATTACAACAAACCAACCCATGCTGCCAGGACCGTTTCCTTCAACATCATGCTTACACTGTGCGTGGTCAGTGGCTGATCAGCTGATGGCTGCCAGCATGGACCCAGCACACACGGTCATAGGGAAAGTCATCTCCCCACCACCACGGCAGCCCAGATAAGGACTTCAGCGAGCAAAACTTCTCCCAAATTTCAAACCAAATGCAATACAAGGAAGTGATAACTCCCTCCTCTACTTCTCCATATCCCTCACGGGGGATTTTTGAGTAGGATCTACACAGACAGACCGACCAAAAAGTCTGAGTCCTCTCAACAGACAAATTATCCAGACCATTGTTGTACGGGTCGGTTGGACAGTGGCCCAAACAATAAGCTGTTTTTAGAAAACCGGGGATTCATCCTCTTATGTGGCATGAGGGAAGGATTTAGCCTTAATTTAGCACCATTTAGAAAAGATTACCCTTTCATTGCAATAGGAGTTGGCAGACGCGGGCAGCAATGAAAAGCTTTTATCCTGCAAAGCTTCCAACCGGCCAGCGACAGCTCCACAGCCAGAAGCAGAGAACTGCCCCGGGCAATCCCTGGGAGGCAGGGCTGGGCAGGGCTGGGCAGGACTGGGCAGGGCTGGGCAGCCACCCCACCGGGTGTGGAGGGAGGGAGGGAGGCAGGGGGCTCTGGCGGCCCTGTGGCTGCCAAGACATAAACCCCTCATTCATCGGCGTGCAAATCAGGAAGAGCCTGCAGGGCTGAGGGGCAGAGAAGCTGCCACAATGCACAGGGAGGAGCCCCAGCCTTTTGAAGGGCTCAGATCTAAATAAAACATAAGGCCCAGACCGGCAGTGGCTCAGCTCGGGGCCCTGACTGGTTCAGGCAGAGATCAGGTATCCCGGGAGATGCCCATTTCTTCCATGTTGGTATCAGTCTGGCCCAGTCAGCAGAAGCACCTCCCCGCAGCCCTGGGCTCGCCATGTCACTCTGCCATTCCCCAGCGACAGGCAGAGAGGTTTTCAGGCAGCGAGAGCTCTGCTGGAGCAGATGCACGACATGCCTCAGGTGTAGGGTTGCCAGGTCCCTGCCAAGATCCAGCAACTCATAGCCACTCAGGAGCCTGTTACAAATGTCATCTAATTTGGAGCTATCCTAATGCTCTTCCAGAACGGGGTCCAGGAAAATTTAATTCTTGTTCAAACAGATTTTGCTGCAGCAGTAATGCCTGTCTTACATCTGTGCTCGAACAATAAACTGGAATAATCCCAGTTTAGGCTGGCATAGGACATCCCAGAGCCTACTTCTCCACAGTTTAACTCAAGCCAGGTTTATTTTTAAAAGTTCAATGAAAAGTAGTGATTTCTATGCATACACAAGGCCTTAAGCCAAGGTTAAACCTCCCCCCCCACCCCCCTTCTTACCACTGCCTGGCAGTACCTGGCATTTCTGACAGCCTCAGGCCTGAAAGATGATGCTACTGCCCAGCTGCCTGAGCCATGTGAGCATACCGGGTACCAGGGAGGGGAGAAAGAGGCTCTTCAGCAAGGAGGCTGGGAGCTGGAGAAGAAAATTGTCAGGAAAGGACTGATTAGATGAGGAGCCACGAGAACTACTGGTGTCAAGGGTAAAAGCTAATTTTACAAGGAGGAGGCAAACGGCAAACAGCATGCGTCCATGGAAAAGATAAGAGAAGGCAGTCAAGGCAGTGGCACAGGGTAACAGCGGCAGCAGGGAGATGAAGGGAACCTGCACGGCAGAGACTGCAATGGAGTTCAGGAGGAAACCGAGGAAGAGGAACAAAACCAGGAAGGAAGTAGAAGCGGGAAGACGACACACGAGCCTGTAGCTGCTCAGCCACATTGCCCTTCAGATATGAATGGGCAGCCAGCTGTCCTCATTCCCTTTGTGCAGTAACTGCTTTCAACTTCTTAGCCTAAGGCTAAAGTTTGTCTCCCATCCTGGTCTCCAAGGTAAAGATGAAAAAGCATGGCCTCCAACAGAGCTGTGTAAGAGTCCTTAAAAATACGACACATTAACCAAATCTGGCTAACCAGCAACTGTCAGAGACACAGGTCTATTCAAGACATTATTTCAGTATAAGTCTTTACATAGGACAGGGAAATCATCCTATCCAGGACAAGAAACAGTGCTGTTTTAAATTTCTCAGTATGTGAGAACTACACTTTTTGTCTAGTTCCCACACATGCAAGCAGACCATTTCTGACCTTCTTCCAGGTGCAGCAGAAGCTACAGAAGAGAAAGTGGATGACAAACTTCAGTTTCAGCAAGTAAGCACATACTAGTTTGAAAAATACTGTGGGTTACTTGAGAACAATACCTGACTTGAGTAAGTGTGTCATTTCCCCAGGGCATTCTTCCCCGAACATGTAAGTTCCCTTTAACACCAAGTAGCCTGGCATTGCACTCAAAAATGCCGCGGAAGACACTTTAGAGGAACAAATAGTATTGGGATTTTGACTTGCTTGGTTTTGTTTTTTAATGAGGGATACATTTTTGCAGTTACACGTTCAGAGTGCTTGTGTAATATTATCTGACTGAATAAACCACTGTAAAGTACCACATTCTTGGCATGCCGATAAAAGAAGTTCATTGCTCTGCCACTCTTCCCAGGACTGAATGCGAAGCAATTTCACATGCTCTGGTGCAACTGCATGGATGCTGAAGTTGCTTTCAGTCATCTGTTGGCAGTATCTAACTATATTTAAGATGTAATGTGCTACATTACATGCAGACAGAGAGTGGGCCTGGAAGGAAACCAGACCCCAAATATGCAATATGTATTTAATGCAGCCACACAGCAGGGACACAGCAGATACACCAAGATGTTTACAGTGCCATGGAGTGCATTAAGCTACACCTCCGTGTTCAGCTTCATGAATTGCTGTCGCACATCTCCATTCATGTTTGCCCTACTCTGGTCACAAAGAGGTAAGTGATCAAAAGTACATTTTCCCAGATTTCGAAGAGTGAGCAAGAAACTGTAGCAAAGAGCGAAGTCAGGACTGAAGTAACTTTTAAAGCTACGTTCTTCAGCCTTTCAGAATCAAACACATGGCTCTTCTTTAAGGCACACTTAACAGCATGCTACCCACCCCACCGTTTCCTTGGATATTATTACACTTTTTGCGTTCACTACCACTGCTGCCCTTGCTGTTCATTCTCAAATGAAACATAAGGTACGTCTATACAGGATTAATGTCTACAGCATGATTAATTCAAACATGAACTACAATCCCAACACAGAACTGAAAGAAGCAGAGCGCTCCATCTTGCACTCAGCAACTCACTAAAGCAGATCACTTTTATTTTTTAAGACTACAAGGAAGAATTCTCTGTCTCTCCAAGAGCTCATTTCACATTTAGAGCTGGAATTTGAGCAAGTTGATTTGTTGCATTATAAATAGACACTTTTCAGGCACATGAAGGCCTCAAAGAAAAACTAAAGAAATGAAGTAAGAGGAATTCTCGCTGTCCCCACAGATGTTACTCAAATTTGTCAAACGTAACTTTGCCATTATTACAGCGGGTTTCTGCACTCCAAGAAAAAAGAGAAATATACACATTATCTACAGCCCTGAAATGTCAAGATAGTAGATCAGTAAGTCCTGCTGCAACACCAGTTCCAAAGGCAACATTAAGACTGATCTTAAAACACAAGAGGAGAGTTAAACAATCCAAGCCTGTGCACTGGAGAGCATTCACGTGCACACAGACAGCAAGTACTGGGCTGTTCTCGATAGCTCTGGCAACTTTTTACAAGTAAAACCTAGCTTTAGAGCTTCATTGAACCAAGAGGCAACAGAACAAAACTCAGATCTGCATAAAATCCCCATCTTGTGGAGGCTCTATTCCCTTGTACAGCAGTGCCCACTGAAGATTAAGGCCACATTCTTCATACAAAGCCTAATACTACGTGCAGTAAGACAAAGCTAACACATGACTAACACAGCATGGTACTAGGCTGCAAATAGAGGAGCCCAGGGCAAGAGAAATACTTTCATCAAATTAATCACTTTCTATGGCGATGACCTTGCCACAGAGAACAATGATAATAAGATGAGAAAATACATTCCTTGTGAAGCACACATAGAAATACAGTGTCAACCTTAATGCCATTTCAGGCCTATTGTGAGTAAGTACAGGACAGGCCTGTTGTGAAAATAAGGGAATACACAACTATACCGATCAAGAAGAGGCATGGTAGATGATGGGGTCAATAAATGCTCTTTGAGGATGGTTCTCACAATTCCCAGAGCCAAGAACCTTAAAGAGAACAGATGCCTCGCAGGGGCTTCGCCAGCCCTAAAAGCCTCCCGGATGAGCCAAATTCCAAGAGATGTTCCCCAGCTGCAGTCCCACATGCTGAGGAGCATGAAAGGAATGAATGCCTTACTATGCTCCCTGCAAACCCTAACAATGGGGAGGTCAGAGGGAACATCAGACCAATTTTGATGTTAACAGGCTTTGTGTCATGTTAGAAGAGTCCTTTTGCTTCAGTCCCAATAACTCATTTATATTTTAGGGGGCTTGGCCACACAGGCTAGATTAGAACAACCAGCTACAAACCAGTATAGTAGTTAATGTAAATCCACACAGCTTTAGTTCTATGCAGATGTACCTGCAGATATTAGCAGCTCTCTGTCACCACATTTCTTACTGTACTCCTGTTTGGTTTCTACCTGTTTCCCAAGTCAAAGGAGTAGGCAACAAGGAATCTTTAGAGACATTTCTCTTCTTTGTCTCCTTCCACCGAGAGGATAAGATCAAGCTGATTTATTAGTAAGTCCTTGAGTGGGCGGTGTCTCAAACATGAAACTGCAGGGAAAGCTACCTACCCTAGCACATATCCATGAGAGCCTGAAATGCAGAACATTTTGATGGGGAAATTTTCCTCCAAACTTCCAGGCCAGCTGATGTTCAAGTCCACTGTCCCAACAACCCTGACAGAAAGCCTACACCCCAGCCCTCAGAGGTTCTCTCAAAATGCAGAAAGGAGGAGTCACAAGCTAAGACACATACTTCAAGCCTGATTCTACTGGCCATGAACAGTCCTATGTACAGTTTCCCTCCAGCTCACCACTGTGCTTACCTCCACTCGGGACCCAGGAGGACAAGAAAGTGTAATCAACCATGGCTCACTTGAGTCAAAATTAATCCTAGAATACAGGATTTTTCCCATCCCAGAACCCCACAGAAGTTAAAGGTGACCGTAATTCACACACACCATTGTAAGAGTTAAATAGCAATTTGCAAGGACAGAGGGTAGAATGATGCAGAACACATGCAGGGGTGAGAGGAGGACTTCAAAACTCCTGAACATGAGTGTGATTACTACGATCACTGCAAAAACCTAAATGTGGGAATAAAACTATAAAGCCTGTGAAACGCCGGACACGGACAGAAGATGACCCATCTCTGCATTCCTTTCCTAAGAGGTAATGCTGCAAGTGTCACAGCAGTCAGCATTCCTTCAGCCCTTCCAAAATCCACTCAAAACAACTAACATATCTCACATGCTCCACTTGCTAAAATCTAGATTCAGCTACTCTATTCTTCAGCAAGTATTCACTGCCTAATATAGTTGGAGGGAGGGAATCATAAAGATGAGTTCAAACTTTAGAACTGTATTCCAGACTATGGGGCATATTATAAAGCACAGTGTGTAAAATAGGTACATATACAGGCAGCAGGATAACAGAATCACAGAATAGTTGAGAGTGGAAGGGACCTCTGGAGATCACCTAGTTCAGCTTCCCTGCTTAAAAGCAGGGTCACATACAGCAGGGTGCTCAGGACATTGTCCAGTTGGGTTTACGAATGCCTCCAAAGATGGAGGCATCATAACCTGTGGACAAAGAACAGAAAATGAGAAAATAAGTTAAACACGGCACATTGTGTTTGTGGTTACTTATGTATGTTCATAGTTTTTATGAACTGTTCTGTAGCAACACAAATAAACTAGAGGCTGGAGCTAAACAACTCCATAGCTAGATTTGTTCCAAGTGACTCAAACGTGCTCTTACAAATATTTCTATGATTACTGAAGGACCTTAGAACAAGACTTCACTGTAGCCAGTGGGGGAGGGGGGAACTGTTTTAACACCCCTACTCCCCAAACACTGCTCTAATTTAGCCAGTTAAGTGCAACCGGTCTCATTTCCCAGGGATTAGTTTGGATATTTTGGCTTCAGCCCACCTTTAAATAGCTTCCTGAATTGCACTCACAGTAGAGAACATAGGCTGCACTCATGTAAAAAAAAGTACTAATTACCCCTAAAATAAGAAACTTACAAAAATAGCTGCCTTATGTTTTGCCTATCATGTCTGAAATGAAGCCACTGACAAAGCTGCAGGTGGGAGCTAGCAGATGTAATATTCAAACCTTCCAATGGCACCCAAGAGCCAGAAGAGTCTAGTGCACACACACGCACGTTCCCACCAGCGGATGCTCCTAATCAGCATGTCCTGAGCCCTTTCCATCCATCCCAGCCCAAAATCATTGCGAGGTGAATCTCACTTATTCTCACATGGAAAGTGCAGTCTCTCATCGCAGTTTATAAATCAGCTATGTGCTGTTGTGCGGCAGCTTCCCAGCGGACTATCCCCTCTTGCACTGCTCACCATCATAGCACCCAGCACACTCGGATCAAGAAAAGACACACAGGCACCAAGCTATTAACATGCAAATCTGCTGTAAGATCACCATCAGCTCTCCACCACTGACAAACTATCTGTCTTGCAAAGATAAAACTTCCATTTGAAGTTGCCTGGTATTTAGAGAGAGAGGCAAGAGAGTGAGACAGCTCTATTGTCTGGACATTACTTGTCCCAGCGCAGAACAACATTCCTTCCTGCTAACTATGCTTTAGACAAAGTAGCCTGGGCCAAGGCTTATCATTTTCTTTTTAAGCCAATTGTGCATATACTGTACACCCGGCACTGCTATAATATTAATATAGTGAATACAGAAATTACCACGTAAGGTTTATTATCTAAATCAACCCATGCAAGACAAAACATGGCACACATGCACAACCGAAAGCAACAGTTACACGTGGTAATTGCTAACATTTTAAGAAAAATGACAGGCTTGTAACAGATTAGTAAAGTTAAATTTCAAATAAAACTCCTAATATTTTTACTTTAAACCTTCACTTTTCAAGACCTTTTGGTAAAAATCCTTCATGAACAGAAAGAGGAGAAGCTTTATAAGAGTTATGTAAAGTACTCTGCTCTCCGCCTGCAGCAATTTCACAATCGACAATAGTAACAAAACCAAAGCCCTGTGGGTTTACAGAGGAACATGCGACTGAAGACAGGAAGGAGGCTGGAGTTGGCTGATGCCTGTTGAATCAAGCAATTGTGGTTTCTCCTTCCTCGGGTGGGGAGTGGGGAGCTCAGACAGACCCACCTGCCACCCACCCAGTTGTCCAGCCTGTCCGGCTTAGATTACTCCCAGCCTCAGAGATTCCCTTTCAAGTCCATGAAGACTGTGGCTTCTGAGTGCACAATACATGTAGTGACAGGCAGGAGGGCGGGAAAATCAGCATCCTCTGAGGAAAAAAAACTGCAAAAAAGATTTGTTGTCTTTTCCATGTATTCCCTTTTATGTTCTGAACACAAAGAAATTTTTAAGACCAAACTGAATTACCAACAAGATGCATGTTAAATTAGGAGATTGAATTCAGCAACTGTAATCAGAAGGGATCTGAACAAAAGGGCCAAACCTTCATGCAATGGCAAGCCCAGAAGGACTAGGAGCCAGAAAAAGAGAGAGGCAGCTCTACAACTACCCAACTTGATTTTGGGAAAGATGCCTTCGAAAAATCCTTTCACAGATCCAGTGAAACTCTCCAGGAAAGTTTATGTGGAAAGCAGATACAACACCCTTTTCAAAACTTCAGAAGAGTGGAGGGGAGGGGAGGAAAAGAAAAAAAAGAGAGAAAGGGAAAGGCATGAGACCAGCTGCAACATCCTCTACCACCACAGCTCCAGAAAGGAGGTTTCTCTTCAACAGGGCACTTGGGCAGTCATGGGGGATGTTTTGATAATGCTCAGTGTAAACAAGGATTTAAAGTTACAAGTTCAGTCTCTGGGTCATATCTCATTTTTGCTCTCCTTAGCCCTTCCCCCTATTCGAGTGGCAGCTGCCAAGATCTACATAACAGAATGATTTACACATCCTTCTATTATATATACAAAAATGTGAACGATCATAAACATCTTTCAAAATACGTTCTTAAAAGGAGTAGCAGATTGAAGGTCTTCTCGTGTTTAGCTATCATATGCAAAAACAAAAGACTTGAGCTTTTTCAGTCTTCTCATAATGCTAGAATTTGCCAGACATGCATATGTACACAGAGAAAGGAATAAAAATACAAGTAGCTGCCTCCCGTTGCAAGATATTCGATACACATCTGCGCTTTATTAACTTCCAATTTAATACAGAAATCTACACTATTAGCTGTGTGTCATGGGGAAATTTGTGTTTACAATTAAGTTTGATGTGTTCAAAGAGATTTCTCAATGCAGTTCACCAAGGTCACATTAAATTAGCCAAGTCCATCCATTCAGTATATAATTGCCTGTACTGTAGCACCAACGTGAGAGAAAGCACTAATCTCATGGACTGTATTTAAGGGAGTTTTATCAAGAACTTCTTAAGCACATTAAGTTTTACTTGAAAATGGATTTTTGGAATCTCAGGGTGTATTTCCTTTCTCAACAAGGTTAATGAGAATTAGAAATTCAAACGCTAAATGGAATTAAAAAAGGAATTAATGTTAATTTAAGATTAAACTCCAGTAGTAAAAGCATAAAATCTAAAATCCCTTTCCTTCAATTTACTTTCTGACAAATTTCATGAGAGAAACATCCTTAAATAGCTTCATTAACACAGTAAGGAAACTTGCGATGCTGTAAACCAAGGATGCAAGAGGACAGTTTAAAAGCTAAGTCTGCTGTTTCAAAAAGCAAATGAGCTATTCCAATTCCATGAGGTTTTTGGCCGTTTCCGAGAGTTCAACACCCTTCCACTGGTTTAAGTTTATTTAAAACAGCTGTGCTCACAAAACAGCCATTCCCATTTCCTGCCCATAAAACATTCCCAACCCATTTAAAATAAAGGAGGGAGAAAAACAAGACAAAAATCTGGTGCTGCAACTGCAGAACAAAATCCAAGTATTTATGAGGGAACTTCCATGCTGCAGCACGCCTGCTCTCCCACCAAACACTGAGGCACAGCTCCAAGGAAATGCTAGCACATAATTTTCCTGTTGTCGGGGGAGAAAGGTCATTGCAGTCCTGGTCATTAGGTTTCAGGGTCCATCTGCACTCCCATTAAAACTCCCGTTTTGCAAGTAATTAGAGCACAACATAGACTACACTTTTCTGCTGTTTTTTTGAAAAGTTGCAACAAAGGCTCTTTGAATGCACAAGCCTTAACTCACATTAAACTCAAAGCAGCTACAGAGTTAAGGGCATGATTTTGTGCATGCATTTGTTTATATTAGGGGCTTAGGAGTACAAACATCTGTACAAGGTTAGATGCTCAGTTAACACTTCAGACGTGCAAATACAAAACCATCTCATGAGTATCAGAGGTCTTAAATTATTTGGCATTTAAAATGCAACTACTGGAGTCATGGAATTCGTCCTCTTCGGTCAAGGAGGAGGGGAAAACGCAGGGGCAGTTCAGATACTTTCTAGCCTCTTGTGGGTGCACAAAAGAAACAAGTCAACTTAACTCTCAATTCCTCCTTCCCCTATCCTCACTTCAAAAAACTGCAGGCATGGGGTTTTTTTTAAAGGCGAAATTCCTGATATCTTGGCATTTAAGACTGGCAACACCGTCAATAAATACGCAGTGCGCAAAGCCAAGATTTTGTCTGTGAAAAACTGTATTTGAGGCTAGAGGGGCAGCTTTCTCACATTTGTCTCCCCTGAACAGGTTTGCTGCACAAGTAAGGGCATTGATCTCAGCACGTCCCATGCGAGCTCAGCGCATGGCAGAAAAGAGGCCTTAATATGTTCTTAAATCCCTCACTTCGATTGGTTTTTCTGGCAAGACTATCATAACTCACCTAAGAAACAAAGTTATATTGGACTGGTCTCTGTTCCCACTGAAGTCCCAGAGGATCTCATCACAACCGATTATTCAGATGTTAGAGGGATCTTACTAATTAGGAAAAGTAAATTACAGTTCTGCCCTCATCAGCTCTACGGAACCTTTGCAGTTGACATGAGGGGTCAGATGAATACCTTCCTCCCCACCTGAAATGGTTCTGATAACAAAAATGCCAGGAGGAAAAGACCATTATATCCTAACACAAGCAGACTGCAAAATTCAGAAATGTTTGCCAAAACTAATGACACAAAAATCAGAGAAGTTTGGATTTAAAGTAAAACTCTTATTAAAGATACAGAAGGAAAGAAATTGCAAGGCAAGACTAAAAATAAGCCCAGTGTAATACTCGAAACTGCAATCTACTGTACCTATCTTCTCCTTCCCATCAGGAAAGGAAAGCCTCCACAAGCACACAAGCAATGCCTAACAAACCTGCCATAGCAAGGGGATTTTCCAACTTAACAAAATGTTCTGGTTTTCTTGCACTTGATGTTAACTCATTTACACTATTTAAATGCAGATTTCGTGTAGCTATACAGTATGCTAGAGATCCCACTTTCACATTAGGCTTACTTGTTATGTACACATAAGACAGATTTTTACATGACAGGATCTCATTCATCTCGAAAACCAACCAGCCATTCAAATCTAAAAACAACCATCCATATTGTTATGAAAAAGCAGAAAGCTGGCCGACAAAAGGTAGAGCAGTCGGATTAATTTAAGATCACAAAGCTTATCTTTCCATTATAACTGGGAGAAAGGAAAATCAGCCTGTTTTTCTAGAGGACAAGGCCAGGACAAAGCCTTCTTAAGGGTACTAAAGCTTCAGAGGGTGCACAAAGGTTTGCATTTTCTTATGCATTTCGTCACACTAAATATGTTGCTGTATTCGAAATGCAAATTCTTCTTTAAAACCCTCTGCCTACCACCACAGCTGTAAGATGTGGGAGAATATCCCTGTACTGCTGTGTGACAATGAAAACCATTACCAAATGTGTAAAACAGACTTTCACAATGAGAAATGTCAGAGACTGAAGCCCCAAAAGTTTGAGGACAAAAAGAACTACATGGAAGAATAGGTATTTGATGAAGGGAAGAAATGACACCTCTTGTTATAGGTCAAGACTCACTGTTACTGACATTACAGCTCTTAAATTATGTACATTCATATAAAATTTGAAGGGGGCAGAAGAAAATTTGAGCTGGAAATGAATAGATCAATCCCAGTTCCTCACTTCAAGAGATACTATTTATGTGAAAAATGATTACCTGATTGTAACAGCTGAGAATATTTGATTTTAACCACTTCTTGGTTAAAAACAAACACTTTAATGAAAGCATCACCAAAAGGCAGCCAAGTGGAATTGCTTGCAGAGCTGTTGAACACAGTGAACTAAGATACAAGTCAGACTGGAGCCTTTATTTGCATAGATACAAGTCTCAGCTACTGGATTAAACTATGCCAGAGAAAAGTTTAAAACAGGACCACTGCTGAATGATTTCAGCTAAATCAGAGACCAAAATTTATTCAGGGAAGTATGTTTTGGCAAAATAATCTTTCTTCTTTTGACAGTATGTACCAAAGCTGAGGGCACATGCTACATGACACTGCTTTTTTCTGCTCATTGCCTCTTGGGGACAGTCACATTTACCCTACAATAGCCGATTCCCATTTCAAAGGCTGAATGCCCCCTCCAAATGACATCAGAGAAAACCACAAAATAATTATATACTGGCTGTTTGAAAATGCATTCTCTCCGTTTCCTTCCTAACATCATACTGTCAAAAAATTTCATTCACAGCTACTGGCAGGGCACCCACTGCCAAGCTCTAACAAGAGCTAGAGGGCTGGGCTGGACTACAAACATGTCATGATATTCAGCCACACTGGGCATCACAACCAAATTTCTCCCTCAAAACACACACAGCCTTGTGTGCAGAAAGTGCAAGAAAATCCCTTCTACTTTAGACTAATCTGTTCATGCAACAGAGCAAATTCCAAACATCATCAGTTGATCATTTGGAAACAAAAAGGATCCTGACCTTGGGAAGAGACTAAAATTGGATGTTACAAACTGTGTGCGCATAGGAAGCAATGAAACTTGTTTGGTTTTGGCAGGTTAGATGGCAGTTGAAACGTCTTTTTAGTTTGTAGCAACAGTGAAGAAACAAGCTTATTCATCCATTAGGTCAATACACTTCTCTGCCTTGGAGCTAGAGCTGAACTACAGGACCAGTTCTGTTCAGCGCTGACAGACAGGACATGCGGAAAGACTTCCTAATGAATTTACCATAATACTGCCTCGTTGCCTACAGCACAGCGCTCAGCACCACTCCTTAGCTTGCTAAGATCCAGACTGCACGTTGACAGCAATTAAGGGGTGAAAACAAAGGATTTAAGGAGACAAAAGGACTACCGCATAGCGGAGAGGCCAGGCCATACAGCAGGAGTGGAGCACACCACCAGACATGCCATTCATTTCAGCGAGAGCTGTACAGGTCCTAATATGGCATGGCCGCTCCCCAACACAGCCACAGGACTGCAGAGAAGCCATATCCATTCCCACAGCACGCATCAACTACGTTTGGGCCAAATATTCCCAACTAGGCCCGTGTCCAGGCACACGGACCCCTGAGCCAAGCAGTTTTCTGTATAAAGGACCCTCCAGACACTATGTGGGTCCCTGCTTCCCCAGAGCCCTGGTGGCAAACCCGTCTGTTTTACGGGCAAGACAGACCACAGCTTTTAGCACTCTTCAGGTAGGTCCCATCTACCCACTCCAAAGTGATGCCTGTCCGCAGGGCGAGCCTGACGCATGTCGGTATGCGGAGGCAGACTCCACTGCCTGGTGTGTATTTCAGCCAGAACAGGGAAAACAGCTGGGGAGAGAGGAGGGGAAGGAAAGCAGGAGGTGGAAAGAAGGAAGACAAGGGCTGGAGGAAGGGGAAAATACGAAAAAAGTCACAGTTCTGCAGCTCTTACACTTAAAACTTCAGCTGTTCTCCAAAATGCAGGCTCCTGCATTCGTTTGGATGGCAAAGTTTATTTATGTCACTTCCCTCTGCTAAGGTTTTGCAGATCATATTTCAAACCCACGTTATATTCCTCTGTTGCTGGGTTACCAGATCTGAACAAACAATTCTCTGCAGTCTGCCAAAAGCAAAGAAAGCAAGCAAATGAATGCCTGGAGGATGCATCACCCTCTGGAAGTCATCTTATGGCCCCACGCTGCTACAGATTAGTCACAACCTCACATACAGTAGAGTGAAAGAGGAAATGGTGAATCCATTAACTCCGGTGCAGTGCACAGACCTTCTTGAGAACTGCTGTTCCAACCCACTCACCCCCCTCCTAGGGAAACCAGGCAATTTTCCAAATCATTAGAATTTTCTTTCAGATTAGAAGAAAAATAGTCCTAAATTCAAAGGGATAAATTGGGTATTAACACCACTGAAACTAGCGAGTTTGCTCCAGCGGATGTTGAAATGGCAAGCGAGAATTGTGATTTGAAATGAGTAAACCGTGGGTATCACTGCAGCAGAACTGCACAAAAACCCCCCATGCGACAAAGCATTGAAGACTGTAGGTTTGAGACTTTCAGTTTCCAGGCAGGATGTCGCCCACGTCAGGGGCTGCACAAGCTTCTGCTTCAGGGACATAGGAAAACGCAGACATCACCTGCATAGTAGTGCCACTCAGAAGCCCTCCAGGTTCACTCAAGCCCTCAGCATTATCGCTTTGAAGAAATCTTCCCCTCTTCCCCTGCAGCACCTGCGGAGAGAGGCTGCCAGCATGCAGTAGTTGATCCGGTGTTTCTCCTGCCAAGACTGTCTGTCCCCTGCTGCTGACCCCGTCGCTGTCCTCTCTGAACACCCAGGCAGCCCTCCATCCCACATGCGGAGCCTCAGCTCTCAAGTGCCCTCATCCAGGACTGCGTGCTGAAGGATGCCAAATGCCTCTAATAGGAACAGTTTATTTGGGTGAGGACAAAAAGCGTTGCGGGAGACTGCATCCCAGTACAGACCCCCACCATAACCACCAGCCTGACAATAATGCTGTTGTCACTGCAGCATCCCCAAGACTGCTAATTCCCAGCAGTCAGACAAGATGGACCCACGCACGCTGTGCAGGCCACGGTTTGCGCTGTTCAGGCAGCAGTTTCACCACTGAGCTGAGCAGCAAGACTAGCTTAAGATGTTCCTCTCATCATCTGTTTACTGCTGCTGTAACACGCTCTCGGTGAGGTGGTACCTGCACAACCACATGCAGCGTGCCTGCACCCAAATCAGGGAACTGTCCTAATTACAAAAAAAAAAAAAAAAAATTGCTAAGAAAAAAAAGAAAAAGAATAAAGATGAAAATTTGGCTCAGTTCCACAGTGCAGTTCACTGTATCCCCTCCACCAGGACAGCAAACACCCAGTGCTGCCAAACTTCCAGGGGAAAAAATATCAGTAAATGGCAGTACTGCTGCCAAACTTTTGTTTCATGAAACCTTGGGTTTAATCTAATGTAGAAAATTAGAAACAAATTATATAATGTTTGCTGGAGGGTCACGGACAGCAGTCATTCTGGGCCAAGGCACAGACAAGTATCACAAAACAGAAGTAAAACATCACATTTTAACAAGACCTGGCTCAGCTGAGACTACAGCAGCTTAGGGAAAACCACTGCTCCAGAAACATGGGGTGGGGTTTAATAATTTAATTCTACCTGAAGGTCCTTAGTATTCACCCAAATATTTATGGATATTCTATTACATAAGGTATAGTGAATTTTATGAGAAAAATCTCAGGAAAACTTGGCAATTTCACAAGAAAATCATCTGAAATCATCACTTTAAGAATATTATTTCTTATTTTTCAGAAAGGCAGTTCAAGCAACACTGGCAAAGAAAATGAAGTTAGAAACATGAAGCCTTACAGGTTACTATTTCTAGTACAGCAGGAAAAACTGGACTGTGTAACTTTTCAGGCTTTGTTTTTTCCAAAATAAGGATATGTAAGAAAAGTATCTTTTTGAAAACACAGTACTAAGTGTCTGTACCACTGCAGACAGCAGACTGAAATTACAGGTGGCTCTATTCTTAACATAAACCAACTATGATTTATCAAAACACAAGATGCTTTGTTTACATGGGAATATTTCGCTTACCCCAACCACAGATTTCAGTCTGATTTTGCACTAGAGACAGCAATTCTGTTCTCTTACATTTCAAGTGTGGCAGGTGTTGGGAGTCCAAGTGACAATCACCATTAAATCCACAACACAGGTTCACAGAAGTATAACTATTTTCCGTTAGTATGTGCAAAACTGCTATCAGTTTCCCAGCATCAATCTGTAGTCATACTTTTCTTATTCTAGATTTACAGATGTATAACCAGAATTAAATTTCACCTAAGCTGGTCTATTTAAAAAAAACTTTTCCTTTATTTTATGCACTAAACCCTTTGGTTTTAACAGCGCCAGAAGGTTAGAGGTAGTCTCAAATGTCATTAAGGTCCTTCCCTTTCAGCAGGAATCAATATTACACCTGAATAGTTGTTAGGAGGAGGCTGCAGAGGTGTACCTGGGGCCTTAAGAGGTATTACTACTGAACATCATTATTTACCATGATTAAATGGAAAGACCTGGTCAATCCAGCACTGTACTACAAGCACAGAGGATTTAATCCTAGTCTGCCACTGGCTTGTCAGGTGACTTTAGCTCAGCCATTTCTTCCCTCTTTGCCCTTACGTTCCTACACACAAAATAAGCACAACAGTACAGCAGCACAATTGGTAAAATGCTTTGAAAGTAGATAAATCCAGTGAGGAAAGTCACCGCTTCTTCAGTAATCAGCTTATATGTCTGTCTAAAGTATACAGAATTATATAAATTATACAGGAAAGGGAACGATTTCTTCTTCACTTTTGAAGGTGTACAGTTAAAACATTAAACCAGTCTGGATGAAGTATCACGTATCCAATTAACTGTTACATAGGTAAGTGAATTAAGCAAAGCAAAACTTCTGTCAGCAATCACAGATACTGTACACTCTGCTTGAGCAGTACATTCAAATGAACAGCACAAATACTACAGCCCGGGACTTACCACCTCAGTGGCATAGTACACCCCACTTAAGCTTAACGGGAACTGAAGTAGCAAGGTGTTATTTGAATGTTTCTTTCAAAGACAACTTCCAAATCTACCCAGGAATCCTCTACAAAGAATTCATGTCATGGCATAAAGTCAATATGCGATCCTTAAAGGCAAAAACCAGAAACAAGAGCCACTGCCACCCTACAAAGAAATGAAGATCATTGCCACTCTTCCTTGTAAGCTCTTCCCCCACCCCACCCTCCTTAAAAATCATATACCTCACATTAGCTGCGATGTACTGACACATGCTTTTAGACTTTTAAGGACAGGCACAGTCTACTTGCATACTTTTACATTATTACAGAAATAAATAATTCATAACACCCATGTTTTCTGAGGGATTTAAACTCAAGTCTACCACCACCAATACAACATAACCACCTAATCAGAAAGGAGTTTTGGACAGCAGCCAGTTTCATAACTGAGCTAAGTTAGTTATACCTCTGACATCTCAAACACAACTCCAAAGTACCGAGCGAAGCAGATAACCCCTTTTCCAAGCTAACCTTCCATGCCGCATTCCCCTACAAATCATCAGGAACGCCAATAACTGAATCCCCAGACAATCACTTCTGTGAGCTGGAGCGCACAAAGAGCTGATCTTATGTATCTTCCCCCTAAGTACGGAAATCCCAGCTCAGGTAGGTAGGCAGCCCTATAATTTATACAACTAGCGCCACTGCAGACAGAGGCTTGCAGGATGACTTACTAGTTGAACACAGCCTACAGAAACAACTCTTTATTACTTCATCTCCTAGAAGGGAAAGAACAATAAAAATTATACATATACAATGTGATGTAGTATTTCACTACAAGAAAGCCAGTATGTTATTTCTCTGAACTAGGGAAAACTGTTATTTACCTATAATGTTTAATAAAAGTTTGAAATCAATTACATTTTACAAAAGCAAAGGTGGGACTCAAGATAACCGGTAAGTTTACCCGGGGAGACAGTTTGTGTTTAAATTTAGTTCTCTCAAATGAAAATGATAGAAGAAACACAGCACAAATTACCATAAAAGATACATCAAGTCAGCATGCAAGCAGGTAAAAGGACAGACTCAGGGAAGAGCTGACAATTTATCAAGGACCCTGACTAAAGAGATGTCAGTATGGAGCCTCACCGCAAGGACAGGACGGCCCCCCAGCTTCGGAGGACTTGAACTGCAAATACTGGGTGTACACAGACATCTTTACAAAATGGGGTACAGCTCTGAGGATACCATCTGCACTTACCAGAGGGATAAAACTGTGGAGGTTAAGGCTATGAAGTTCTGCCACAATCAGGAATGGGGGGCAGGTAGGAGAACCTGGCCAGAAAGCTACGGAAGATCTGATGACTGGAGCAGAAAAGCCTGTACTTTCACCAAACTATATTACAAAGTTCCCATGCTCAGAGCCCATTTACCTATGGTATGAACAGGGCCATGATACAGGGTGCTTCATAACATTAAACAAATTAAAGTATATCCAAATCTACAACACCCAGCAGGACAGGAAACTTTTCTGTGTGCCTGCACAGCACTCAGCATAACATGGCTCCATGCTACTGAGGTCTCCAGATGTAGTAGAGAAGAACAACACAAGATCTACAGAGACTAGAATGGCTGTATATTAAAAGGCTGCATGAAGCCACAGTTAAAAAGCAAGAGGTGGAAAGCACTCCTGTTCTAGTCAGACATGCCACCATCAATCCCCTACCTTCCCCAAGAACAACCTCAGGTAACCCAAGGTGGAGTCCCTTTAGGTTGGAGCTTGACATGCGGCAAGTCTTGTATGCAATGCTCCTCTAGCTGTGCCTGGGAAAAGCAAGAAGTTGCATAAACAGCAAAGAGGATAAACTCCTCCTCCAAGAGCACGCTTAATGCATCTGCTAAAGGTTTGCCAGATCTAATGCAGACCAGATTCCTCCACAGCATCACAAGAAAGCTAGAGAAGCAATGCTTTTTTCCCCTGTGTAGGCTAACTAGCAGAGTCCTCGAGCTATTCCCAGAATTGTTTGCCTCCCAGGTTTTGACTTAATTACAACAGGACATGCACACACAAAGCAAATCCTTCAGAATGTTAAAAACGAAAAGGAGTGAATCATTGCTGATCCTGCCATTTTCATTTTTTTTAAGTCTCTTCTACAAGCTTCTGAAGTGTTGCAGCCCTAAAAGAATGAAAATAAGTTGTCTTCAAGCTTTTTTCCATCTGAAAGCCAGAACGTGAAATGCCCAAGCGTACGCAGCACAGCCCAGTGAATAAAGCGCTACCTGTGACTGAGGCACAACCCGGCTTCCATTTGTGGGTCAGGTGCTGGCTTGCTGAATGAGGTTGGGCCAGTCTCTTCACCTCCCAATGCCATGTTTCCCATCCCACCTACCAAACGGGTTTACTGACTTTTCTTCCCCTTTAGCACAACTCTATTGTTCTCACCTTCTTTTTCAAGACTGCTTCTACCCTTGACTTTCACGTAGCACCTTTGCTACTGTATGCTGCTGTAACTGTGTTGGTCTCAAGTGGCTCAAGTTATAGCGGTACATCAGTTCAGCTTGCATATTTACTTAACAAGTTTATAGCCATGTAATTCAAACTAATTAACCCCTTTTGCTTATGCTTGTTTAACATAATAAAAGCAGAATAAAGCTTTATTTACAAGACCAAAAGACACACAGGATGCAGGAAGTGAGAGCGTTCACAGATTCAGCTGAATTTGTACCAGTCCCTTTACAAGTATTTACTTTCCCTTTGACATAGTGTATTTTGGTGTTACTTGAAATCCATTTCCAACTGAATGAACTAAACCAAAGACCCATCAGATCCAGTTTGCACTGGTCAAATAAATCCACATATATTCACCTCTTAGGCTGTGTCAGATCTTTTGCAACCAAGGCAAAGCCTAAATGAGCTGAAAAGCAGCACAGGGTTTGCCTGCACGGAAACAGCCACCAGAATAACCAAGGGTACAGGCAGACGAACAAGTTCCCATGGGACATACTCTGTAGTAGACTGGCAGGGGATCAGCTATGCTTTCATAAGAAGAGTAAATCGTGTGTCTACGTATTCTGGCAAGTCAGTGCCGCTCTGTGCACGGACTCTTCCTGAGGCAGTGCTTTTTCCCCTGTTCTAGACCTGGAGAAGATCTTGCTCAAGAAAGACTTCGGCGTCAGTTGACCCAAGAGAACAGCATTTCTTCTGACAAACCTTACTCCACCGTACAGATTAAATCTGAATTTCCTAACATTAAAAAAAAAAAAAAAAGGCCAACAACAGGGAACTGCACCAAAACAAAAGCTGTGTGAACTAAACCCCGCTACATTATTTTCGTGGTGGTCCGCATTGAGGAAGTCATTAACACCAACGCCAAGATCTCCCCCTTCACACAAAAGCAGGCACAGGCACGGGGCAGCCGCCAGAGGCATCCCGGCCCCCCCAAAGTCCGATCCCCAGCCTCTGCCCGAGGAGGCGGGAGGTGACCGCAGTCCCAGCCCCGCAGGCCCTGGGGGCAGCCGAGAGGCTCCTCTCCTCGCTGCTGCCCTCAGGCCGACCTGCTACCAGAGCCTGAGGCAAGGTGGGACGGGAAGAGAAAGACAAGCATTTACCCGCTTCCCCCCCACACCCTCTGGCACAGGAGAGGGGGTAGGGGCAGAAAAGCCTTCCCCTCCCCACCCCCACATTTCCTGGTCTGAAAGGCAATCGTCTCCGGGAGCTGTCATTTTGGAGAAGGAAGGGTTTAACCGCGCAGCCTGGAGCAAGACTGAGGCCTGGTCGCCCTCCTCCAAATTCTGCCGGGGGCGGAGGGGAGCGGGGGCTGACCCTCCGACCGCCCCACAGCAGCCCCGGGGCCCCTCAGCCCACCACCCCCGAGCTCCAAAGACGGCCATCTGGCCCACTCCCACCTTCGCCAAACCGCCTTCGCCCCCGTCACCCGCAGCGGGCTCGGGCCGCCCCGCAGGGCAGGCACCTGCCGCCGGGCCCCCCGCCGCCGCCTCACCTCCTTCAGCTGCTCCATCTCGGTGCGGATGGTCTCGTACTCCAGCTCCAGCTCCTCGTACTGCTGCTTCAGCTGCTGCTTCTCCTCCAGCACGGCCAGCCCGTACTCCGCCGCCTGGATCTTCTCCCGGGTGGTCTCGCCCAGCTCCTGGAAGAGCCGCTTGATCTCGCTCCGCAGCCACTCGGGCTCCGACTCCATCACCAGCCTGGCGTACTCCTCCTCCTCCATGGCTAGCGACATGTCGGCGGCGGCGGGGGAGGCGGGGAGGCGGCCGCCGGCTCCCAGCCGGCGAGGCGGGCGGGCGGGCGAAAGGGCGAACGCGCAGCCCGTCTGCCGCTCCTAACAGCGCCGCAGCCCGCGGGCGGCCATGGCAGAGCCCGCTCGGGCTGCCATCAACGGGCGAGGCGCCCGCCGCGCTGCACTGCGCCGCGGATCCCCGCACACCACGCCGCCGCCACTGCGAAACTCGCCGCGAGCGCCGACCGCAGTGAAATCATTCAAAAGGCACGGCCGGCCCGGCGCCCCGCGGCACGCTGGGGCCGGTAGTCCGTGCCCGCCGCCGCCCCGCGGAGCCGCCCGCCCGCCGGACTACAACTCCCAGCATGCGCCGCGAGGGGCGGTGGCAGTGGCGGCGACGGGGGAGGAGAGCGGCCCCTGCCGGGCGCCGGCGGCCCTGACCGCAGGACGGCGTCCGTTGGGAAGGGCCGAGTGTGATCTTCCACAGCCTGACCCGCCAGCCCCCGCGTCAAAAATTAACCCCGGAGCAGCCCCAGCGAGAGTGCGGCAGAGAACGCACCAGCACGCCAACAGCCCCGGCGGCTGCCGGCTGGCGAGCAGGTACTCCCGGGGGGGCTGGAAGTCGGGAGGCGTGGCAGCAGGTGAGTATAAAAAGGTGGGCGCCGTACAAGGGACACCTGACAGCAGCCACGCGCGGGGGCAGAATCAGGGATATAGTGGGATAGTTCCCATCTGCCAGAATGGAGGGTGTCATAGGCCACACCAGCGTGGAAAGAACAAAAGGTTAACGCGAGAAGTACTGCTGCCGCCCCCCCCCCCTCCCCGGTCCTCCGGCAGCAGCTGCCAGTATCTCATTTGTTTCTGGTGTTTCACGCCTCCAGGGCAGTTCCTGCGTCAAGCAGTTCTCCGTCCACCGACAGGGAACAAAACCCGTGTTCCCCAGCGTCATCCCGAGGATAAGCATATCCGCGGGACAAGATGCTCACATACGGCCAGACTGCCCGACAGAAGGAGGGAAATGTCACAGCAAGCTCAACTGCATAAATAGTTGTGAGACGGCAATACTTGGGCAACTTTAGTACGCCGCTTGAAAATGGAGTTGCCAGTCTGGTAGGAAAATGTGATCAGCTGTTGCTAGAGGTTACACCATTGGGCAAGTACGGTGGCAAAGGCACAGAAACTGTGATCCTCATTTCTCCGCCACGGGTAGAATTAATTTCTAAAACATAATGAAGGCTGAACAGAGCCAAATGCCTCTCTTAGTTGGACCACTGTAATTCCTAAGCAGCTCCATAAAGATGGTGTGAATGTGCCCCTGCTTTACACCCGGGCAGGGGAGACGACTGCTTCACCCTCTCCCCCCCATCAGCAGGAAAGCTCGCCTGGCTCCCCTGCTGCTTCACCCTCCTTCAGTGCAGCAAATGCAGCTCGGAGTTTCTTCCAGTGTCGGAAATAATCAGTAATGAACTGGTAAGTAAATGCCAAACATAATAAAAACATTTATGTGTTTGAGCACTCCACAAGGTCTAGAACATAAGGCAAGGTGTTTGCTCACAGCTGCAGGGCTTTTTTCACACTACTTTCGAATTCTGCCTGTGATCATCACGTTCTGTCCTGGTATATAGAAGCCCTTATCCCTTTAATAAACTGTATAATACTGAAGGCTGAATACTGCCTTTTAGTCATGGAACTGCCCCGGCCAGTTTTTCTTCAGGGCCCTGACGCTGCCTGGAGCTCCCCGTGCCTCCCTTCCAGGGATGTATTTGTCCCATGAGCACCAATGTGACACTCAGTCACCTGGATCTAAGAAGTAGCAAGTCGATGTCCTCAGCCCTATGGTGTGTATGTGAAATTCCTTTAGCTTTTTATTTTCAGAATTCCTCAGGGAAATTTTTTTGTTAATGGCAAATAAATATGTGGTTGGCCTAAGCCAGAAAATACTCACATACCCACTCTGTAATCAATACGTTGGCATCAGTACGGTGTCAGGTTTTTATGTTCCTCTGAAGCCATGTCGGCCACATGTGCCAAAGCTCATTTAAAATCCCCATCTGTTACTTTTAGGCACTACCTGGGGCTGCCTGTGATCTTACGTGGTTTTCAACTGGTGCAGAACATACCAATGCCCTCATTAGGTTTGGATCATACAGCTGCAAGACTGTAAAACCTCCAGGCAACCCCATTTCATGTAAAACTATTGAAATATGCCTCTCCTCTGTTACCCCCTAAGAGAACTAGTAGGCTGACAGCAGCTAAGGACACAGAGGAGAGCATCTCTGCCTCACACTGGCCCAGCCATGGACTGTTGGATAAGAAGGATGGTTGGTGCATGCAACTGCCGCGTTGGTTTTCCCTTCTCGTTTCTAACTTCGACATGAAACCTGAGACTTCAGCTGTTTTTTTTTTTCAAGGAATGTGCTGTATTGGCAAATTCTAGTATTGCACCCCAAAGGGATCCTTAAAATCCAGGTAGTTACTTCAGCACGAGTTGTGCAGATTTGGATTTGGATACTGAGAGGCGCCTCTGACAGGTGTCTTCAGTGGGAGAAGGTGCATCTGATGAACAACAGAGTAAAGAGATAGGCAGACTGTCACTGAGGGTTACGTAAAGTCAGTAATATTTTCTCAGAGTTACTTATAATTCCTCAACTCAAGTGTCCCTGGGACTTAACGTGCCGTAGCCAACGCGCTAGGAAGGCAGAAAAATATATCATAAATGAGGTGTAAATTAACAAAATCCTCTTCTTCGAACTCAAACCATACTACAGCTCTGTGGTGGGAATCTTGCACCAGCTCAGAATACCTTGAAACCCACCAGGGGAGTGAGTGACACGGAGGCACCCCCGGGCCTGGCAGGGGACTTTCAATGGACCTTACCCCCTAAAATCCTGCCCCAGGCATGGTCAGCTGAGGTGGCAGAGCTGTATCCTGCTCCTTGTCTC
>JAVKLA010000036.1:37425-60711 GCA_034782735.1 Sagittarius serpentarius | reverse complement strand
ACCCCCCACCCCCGCTCAAACACCTCCCTGTTTTCTCCTCCTCTCCCCTGCACTGCAGGCCTGGCACCTCCCTCAGAGCCACCTACAGCTTCTCTAGGCCATGCTGTGCCCGCTTGCTTTTCAGCATTATTCTTCATTGGTCTCATTCACCTGAGGAAGCTTCTCCTCTACCCCGGCGGAAAGGGCCAGGTCATCCCAAGTGTTTGTCCTCTTCTCAACTGAACTACAGTAAAAGGCCATGTTTGTACTTCACGATGATGAAAAGGTTCCCTTTTAAATCATCTTTGCAAATATCTGATTGACAAGCAGTAAATGAGCTGCCATTACTCACTCTCTTTTTGATGAGGTAAACACACCCTTATTTGGATTTAAACCAAGCCTGTTTCATTTTAGATAAATCATTTAGGCACATGTTTAAACTGAAGCAAAACAAAAGCCCGCACAGCAGTGTGTACCAGTATAACCAAAGCAGATCATTGCAATGTTATTTCTCTTTCTCTTTTGCTTTCCCCCCATCTTCATTTTTCTATTATAACTCAGAGGGGTTCTAGGTGCCAAAAGTCACCTACAGGGGAGTAATGTAGTTATGCATACACACACAAATGCAGCACATACTTTGGCAGGGACAGATTTTGCTTTTCTCCGTACGAGTAAGGAATATTTCTACTTACTTCCACCAGTGTGAGAAAATAAGTTCGTGTATTTTCCCTTTTCTCATAAGCTCTGGAGTGGGATAAGCATAGCCAGAGCCTGCTTTTGGCTGCACTGTGACACGCAGCAGGAATTTCACTGAAGTCGGTTGAATTACTCCAAATTGACGTTACATGGGTAAAATCAGTGGGTCAGAGTTTCGGCCCCAGAGAGAATGTTCTTATAACACCAGTGGGACACAGAAGCTTTGGTGCATCTCTGCAACCCCCTGCGATGTGCCGGAGTGCTAGGATGCTGCTGGCACCTCCTCCTCCATCATTTTGCTGAAGAGCTAATCTGGGAGAAACAGTGAGGCAGCATTTCTGCCTGATTTCCCCACTGCTAGAACATCTTCCTGGCAATGCCAGTGTTCCTAATGTCAAGCAACCCTCTGGGAAGTGCATCGGATCTGCTTTCGATTCAAGACAAGGCTCCTGTAAAAGTCACTTTCAAAAGTTTCTCTCTACTTCCAAGCAAGCACACTTCTGTGGCACCTCATGTCTGGGCCAGAGTTTGATCTATTTTGCATGACTTAACGTCACTCAATAGATGACGTAAGTTTCTAATAGAGCATTCACCCCACATGAGGGAAGCCAAACTGTAGATTACATCTCTCGCTGATGCATTCACATGCCCATTGCGCTGCTAAGTAGCTCAACAAGGTGAGAAATAGGTGTTAGTCCTTCTCTACTCATTTTGCCCTGTTCTAAACATAGTATTCCTCAGTGCCAGTTTCTGGATTAGAATAGATTAAGGAAAAACTTAATATCCACCCTGCCCTACCTGTGATGTTAATTTTGTTAATTTAAAAGCTAATCAGCTAAATAATTCACAGCAGGTCTGAGCTCATTGTTATTTTCCTCTGTTATATAAGGGCCCTCAATGACAAGAGCATCAGGTTTAAATAAAGAAAAATCAGAAGGCTGGTGAATCTGTGTAGGCTGTTAGTGAAGCAAAGTTCCTGCATTTTGGGGAGAGGTAGAAGCACATGGACAGGTCACACAGCATGTAGGGACAAAGCTGCCAGCCAGCCAGCTCACTGATAGCAGTATCCTAAAGGGAACAGGGTGTCATCCAGAACCCGGCTGGATTAGTCTGTGCTTTTAGCACTGAACTAATGAGTTATGGAACAGAAAGGCACTGCTTGTTGGAGAATGTTATTTCCACTTACGTGTTTGGGGAATTCACAGATTTCACTGACGTGCTATAATACCTGTATTAGTTACTAATAACTTGAATTCCGATTAAATTCTTATTATTCCTAATTAAAATATTTTATGAAAGCAAAATGTATCATTGTGGTCAATGTCAGCAGCTGGTAAGTGAGGCAGGGCTCAGGGTTAGCACTTGGAAATATTACTGTGTGGATTTAAGGTCGTAACAGTAGGTTCCTATTTTATACATCTGGGTAGAAATAAATAGACTTATACTTTAGTTTGTGTACTTTGATGTCTGTCCCTCTGCTCTGGCCTTCAGATAATGCTGCCTTTCCAGAACTGATTAAAAACACCTGCTATCAAAAAAAAAAACCCACCACCCAAAACCCCAAATCCAAAAGAAGGCAACCCTAGGCGACTAAAAAAACAGCAGATGTATAAAAAGGGGCAACTCTAATGTGTTGATACGGGCAGTGTTTTCACTGGATGTTATAAAATCCACAATTAAAATATAATAAAATGCCTCACTGCTCAGTTCAGAGCCCCCATGGGAGGGTTCAGCAAGACAAGGAAACAGAGCGCCAAGTTAATTGCGCCTTGTTAAATGTCACCATTTAAACCACTAGACCTTAATGGGGTACTTTCTGTAGCTACTGCAGTTTTATATGTCTGAATTTTTTTCCAAAGCGGCTTTTGTGTATCTGCAAAGCAGACGCAGGGTATACACTCACAGGCTGTGCAGTAGGCATCTGTTTGCACTAGTTATAGACAAACATAGCTGTACTGGAGATGCTACTGGTGCACAGCAAAAGTCAAGTCCCTTCTATAGAGAAAAAATAAAAGCAAGAATGAGCCTACATTTACACTGACAAAAAAACCAGAGGTGCAGTACTTCAGAAGCACTTGCTTGTACCCAGCAGTCAAATTCCTTGCTGCTAGAAACATAATTAATTACATAGAAGGATAAAAGCAGACATGCCACAGCTTTTCCTAAGCCACGTCTGTGGGACTAGATGCCTCCATCCATAGTGTCAGCCCACCAGACTGGCTGCTGGGACTGTGCACGGGAAGAGGCGCGCTGTCTTCCTAGCGCATGCTCCATTTCTTTGGTAGCTGACTGGGGCTCCCCAAATGATGGTGGGCTGTCAATAACATAAAAAAAGAAAACTATTGGCAAAAATAGGAACAAAACTAGAATTAGACTTTTGCTTTCTTCCTCGATAGGCTATAGGCTGGCTGAAGCATAAGCTACATTTTTCACCATATCCGGAAAAGGACTTGTAGTTGGAGGGGAAGAGCTGGAAGCCAGAGATAGCCTGATGTGAAACCACATCCAAAGAACTGCAACCCTCTATCATCCTGTCATGAAGAAATTCACACTATTATACAGGTAACATCATTCAACATGTAGCACAAATAAAAGAAATGTTAATGGTCCTGTTCTTGACTGGAATACCTACAATTCTTATAGGTGGTAATGAATGCAAATTATATGGTAATTATATCCCATCATTACAATGAGAAGGTCCAATGACAAAGTGCTACCGTAAATGAAAACCCACGTCACATATCATGCCAAGAACATAACCAGCATTCTCCTGTTTCCATCAAAGCACACCTTCCACACAGCTATCCCATATATATCCCAGATCTGTCACACTTGAAAAAGATGCTCCACATGTTTGTCACTTCACCGAAACTAGCTGTATTTTTTATACCATTGCGGCTATTAGTTTTTAAAAGTACAGCATTTGTCAGTATTTCACGCATATGTTTTGCTCTTGCAACCTCTGTTTTTTTCCCACCTTCCCCAGCTCTTCTTGCTTCCTATCTTCTGCTCAGCTCAGCACAAGGGACCAGGTTTCGGTCACCTGGAAAGCTCTTCTTTGTCCCAAAGGTACACGGTCCCTGGTACAGTGCGCTGCCACTCACAACATTTCTAAATCCATTAGCCTCGTCTTTACCTGTTAGCACTGAATATTAAACTCCTACTGCTGTAGACCTTTTGCAGATGGGCAAGTAATGTTACATTGCTTCGTGAAGACATTCTTATGGAGAGAAGAGTAAACCAAGTATTTTACTTGGCCAGCAATTACGTACTGCTATGTAACATCTTTAAAATGACAATTTATTCTAAGTATAGAATCACAGACTCATTCAGGTTGGAAAAGACCCTTAAGATCATTGAGTCCGACCATAAACCTAAAACTGCCAAGTCCACCACTACACCATGTTCCTAAGTGCCACATCTACACGTCTTTGAAATACCTCCAGGGATGGTGATTCCTCCACTTCCCTGGGCAGCCTGTTCCCATGCTTGACAGTATAACTCAGTGCAAAGAAATAAACATTAAGAAAAATTAAGTAAACCAACTGGAATCATCAAGTTGGGCTTTGAACATGTATTTAGGAATAAGGAGATGTCAGAAATTAGGCCCAAGCTAGGACCAAAGAAAGCAGAGTTTTGACCAGAAATATCTGTCTCAAACTGCAACACTGATTAGGCAAACCACAGGACAATTTCTGCAAACAGTTCCGTATTTGAATAACTTTAAAGATCTTACTGACAGGATTAAAATTCCTTACCTAAGTGTCTGCATGATCATGCAGGAGCCAGCATGGCTAGAAGTGTTTTATTTTGCTCCTTAACTATTAACTAGTCCAGTGAGGAAGGGGATACCATCTCCCAGTTTGACATAACCAGATAAAAGCACATTAACTTGACATATGTCGTGGTGTTTAACTTAAAACTAAACCAGCCTAAAGGGAATTGTATATCTCAGTGTACCTTCTTTTATTACATCGCATACCCAAATGAAATGTCACTGCAGGACTGACAGTTTATTGTTTGGATGCTAACTCTTGTGCTCTTCACAGCATGTCCTGTACATCCTGTTTTCATATAAGGTACCTACATAAGGAAGGGGTTGTTCTTCTTTAAGAGAAAGAGTCCCTCCTACAACAGAGGAAATTTCGTTTTGAGAGTGGCTGGTAAGTACATTTTCTCTTTTGCGGAAAAGGTGAGTCAACGCCATAAAATACAAACTGCAGGTAAAAAAGCCCTGAAAGCAAATGATCTGCTGAAAGGTATGTTTGCATTTGTGTGACAGTCTTCAGATAAGGTTCACAAAACTACATAATGATTATTTGAATGTTTGATATAGATAACTACTATTTATATAGATTGATATCTATATGGATAGCCATGTAACAACCGTGAAGTATAACATCTTTCACATGGAAGTATATGTTCATTTCTGGGAATAGCTCTGGATTCTGGGTGCTTTGTGTTTTGAATTTCCACTCCAGCTCTGGATGTTTAGTAGTGCTAAAGCCAGTGGGAGCTGCAGATATACAGTAAATCCAGTGAACCGAGAGACATGTACCCATAAGCCAGGTACAGAGAACGCACTTTGAAACTGCTTTTTGGCAGGTAATTGCAATGCACTCAACTAGGAGGAGGTCCAAGAAAATCACAATTTCCTATTCTAATCTCTAGAACACTCTTCTCAGCAATAAATGTATTATTTAAAAAAAAAAAAGTGTGACTTGTTTTAGAGACAAGACTAAAATTTAATTTCACTGAACCCTTCAAATAATATATCCCCTAGCCCCTCTAGTAGCTGGATGACTGTACCTCCTTTCCCTTCTCTACGGCACAACATATTTTCCATGCAAAAAGATTTTTTACCTACCACATTTTTTGGTCTGGTGTAAACAGTCAAGCAGTAACTCAAGGTGGTGCTCACGAACAACTCACCCACTTGGGCATTGCAGCCAGGTTACCTGAGAGGAAAGCTGGCCAAAGTCAAGACGCTGCTGTTATTTGTATTGGGTGACCCAGATATTTGTGAAGCCTGTACAGTAAGAGAGAGATATTTCAAAAGTAGAGGGAGAAATGGGACTTCGTGCGGTACCTTTGAAAATCTCTCCCCAAAGGCATAACTCAAAAAGCCGTTAATGGGGTAGAGAGCTTTCATTATTTGAAGCATGTTTATTGCATCGCTTTCCCCTGAGGAAAATAGCACCCGGCTGTGAAGTGGAAGGCAGTTAATGGATTGCAGCAGCAGGAGCAGGAACTAAATATATTTTCTTCTCTTCTATAGGTACAAAAGAAAGAAGAAAAGGGCCAGCACAAGCACTACCCACGGAGGCTAACTGCTGCTCCACTTCCCCAGACAACACATCAGTTTTACAGCTTCTCATGGGGCTTTGCATGCAGATGCTCTTCCCTGGGAGAAGGATTATTGCTCCCTGAGAAACATTGGCTGAAAGACTCACACCAAATGGCTGTGCACAAAGATATCTGAACAGGCTGGAGGAGACTTACTGGTCCAGGGACAGAGGACTTCAACAGACAGAGGGTCTCTGGGGCACAGGCTGCCCCTCCAGCCTCTCCCGCGGGCACAAGACCTGTGCCCAGCCCCAGGTCACAGAAGGGCAGGTTGGAAGGATGCACCTGGGGACACACAGTCCAACATCCCACTGGAAGATCAGGTCTCCCATAGCTTGTTTCAGCTACTCCCAGCCTCTCTGGGTAACAGCTCTCGCTTTGCTGCTTCCCCCCTGTTTAGGCAGAACTGCTAGCATGCAATGGCCTCTCTACCAATTGCCCAGCTGTGATGACATCCCTGTTAAAGGCACCCTCAGGCAGCACATCTCATTTCTTCTGCTTGCACTGTGTAGAAACCTGCCGTCCCACCATCCCGAACTGGCCCCTAAAATAAGGAAACCTGCCCCTGTGCACAGCAGCTGCGCTCTGGCCATTAGCGAAGAGGCATGCCGGGCTGGAGGCTCACAACTGACCTTGCTTCAACAGCTCTTGCCAGCCAACCATACTGCCTGTTGACCTAACAGGAAAGAGCAAACAGAGGAAAGAGGGCATTATCCTGAGCCTGGCCCATATCATTTATACATCTGGTTTTCCACAGCTTTCCGGCAGAATAAAGCCAGGATATCCCCCAACTGAATTACTCACGTGGCTGTGGCTGTTATCCTGATGCTGCAGCACAACCAAACAGAAAGGAAATACAGAAGTGGCAGTGAAGGAAGGAGAAAGGAGAATGGATTCCCCACCCAAATGTTGGAAGGTGAGGCAAAGCCAGGAGTATTCCTACTTTTAGGAGATTCATACACATTTTTAACAAGCTAGCATATACAGGAACTGTAATTAGGTATCTTGAGTTCTTCCACTGACTTAGAAGATACCGACCAGAAGGCTGCAATTTGCATAGAGATGCTTGCTTTTATTCCCTTTAGAAAAGAGCTGAGATTGAATCATGAACATCTTCAGCCTGGGAACCAGTGTCAATCTGAAGGAAACACTGAAGGATGAAGTAGAAGGAGACAAATTGATTGCAAAACTATAAACCCCATGGCTTTTATATGCAACATTAGAATAAAGTATAAAAATGGGAACATAAGCTGTATTTATTACATGGTCCAAACACTTACCATGTGCCAAAATTCTCCATGCAAATAAAACATTTCTGGGGTGAAATGAAAAGTCTGGTTTTACTGCTTCCATAAACAAGCAAATACATTGTCAACTCCAAGCTCCCTAGAATATATGTGCTGGCTATAGACAGCTATGTCTGCACATCACTGTTACAGACTTTTCTGTGCAAGTGATTCAGCTTGGACAGGACTGAAACTTCCACATTTCCCCAAATACTGATAAAATAAACAGCAGAAGAAAGGGATGATTTTCCCCAGGTTTTCCGCCTAGTTCTGCAGCAGACTCTGGTTACAGTGTAATTTCCCAATGAGAAGAACTGAGGTGAGAGTGAGAACTAAGAAAGTCAATTAGAAAACTGAGATTTGTGCAATACCCTTGGAGACATCTCAGTGACACTTCATACCATGACCTCCTTGTTCCCCTACTTCAAGGGTCTGTACTCTCCTAAACTATTTACAGTCTACGTAAACTAAGAATGAGTGGAACCAGAGTGTTTTGAGAAACAGATGCTGAGGTTGCCCTTTCCTCCTTCTCCACTCCTGGCAGACAGATGATGTTTCCAGTGAGACTGATCCCATGCAGCTATACTTGTGGGGTTGAATTTCTCTTCTCTTCAGGTTTTTTTCTGCTATTCCCTCATGCTGCTTGCCTGTCCAGTAAACCTTTAAAAGGCTCAACCCCACCTTTAGATTGAACACTTGCAGCTGACCACAAACTCCTTTACTAGAGCTTTGTCATCAAAGCCCTTAGTTCAACTCCTGCCATAATTCTTTCTCCTGCGTATTTACGTTCCTCATATTCCCACTTCAAACGCTTCACTGCATGACCCCTGCTTTGTGACCATACCTAGGCTATATAAATAACTCAGGGCACGCTTATTTTTTGCAGGTTTTCTGTCTCCCTGTCACTGGATCAGCAGGAGCGGCTGGGCAAGCAGGGTTCACCCAACCCAGCACGCTTTCCTGCAGGATCACTGCAGCCGCTCAGCACTGTGAGATTTTGAAATACATCCTCAGCACTTTGCTTGGGCAGCACAGGGGGAACTGCTGCCTTGTGCTATATGCAGTCAGACCTTTTGGACTTGTGCATGTCAACAAAGTCACATTTTAAAAGCTTCTGCGCTCCTGGGAGCTGCATTGTCTCTCCATGTGACATGCCAGGCATTTTCCACTCAGCTCTCTGTCCCCTCTTTTCATTGTGCTGATGTTACAGTAGGAAAAAAGAGAGGAGAGAGAGAGAACAACAATTTTTGTGCAAATTGGGTGGCCCAAGAATTTGGGCAATAATTAGGAAATCTACAAAATGCAGCAGCTGGTGGTAGGATCTCACGTTTCCCATTGTAACTGGGTACCTTGCACATTCTCCTAAAACTCTTTTGCTGTTGTTAACATTCTTGTTGTCAGTGCCAGAGCTTCTTTGTTTCACTGTTATTCCAGCTAAAGCCCGCTCATCCACTATCTTGTATTTGTTATGCTGTCTATTTGGAGATACGCGTAGAACGACGGTGGTTCCTGACTCCCCGAGACCAGCCAGCCCCAGTTGCCAGGACAGGTGTCCCTGAAGCTGCTGGCTAAGCCAAAGTACTGGAAAGTGGGAAAGCAAATGTCAGAGAGGACAAGCCCTGGTGTTGCACGTTAGGGGAGGAAAGCTGCAGCTGCCTAGGAAGACCTGTCATCACAGAGAGAACGCAGGTGAAAACACAGGGCTCAGCAGAGCAGCGTGGAAGTGGGAAGACCTGACCAGTGAGCAACAGCTGCGTTGGAACAGAGATGCCTCCACACCTACTTTGTTGAAAGCCAGTAGGTCTTGCATCACTATTAATGGGTTTAATTATATGTTCAAGTGCCAAATGATTCCTCCAAATATTTAGTTATTAAAAAAAAAAAAAAGGTTTGTAGGTGCGAGGTACTTCAGAGCAAAGTCACTGAAGTTAAGAGCAAAGTCACTGAAGTTAATCCTCACCAGCTGTGATGAGGACAAGCCAGTACATTGTCAGCCTTCAAAGTGTATTGCTAACGTTTTTGACCTATTGCTTAATGCTTCTCTCTCAGACAGTTGCATCTGTCCTGGCAATAACTAAGGAAATGGTAACTATACAAGAAGGCTGCCTTAGATTGATGATGGTGTCAATTGCATGCGGGCGTGGCTTTTCATCCCATCATTTTTGTCCAGTCATGACACTTACATTTTATTGTTTCAAGCAGAGTTTTAGCAGCACATGGTGTTCTTCTGTAGTAAAGAATCCAATGCAGCAGCTTGCCACAAGCAGAGATTTATTATTTTATTTTTAGAATAAAGGCAGCATAAGACTATAAGGGATTTATCCAGGTTTTGGACAAAAATAAGCCTTATTTGAGACTGATTTTGTAAAAGCAAAAATGTCATATAGTAATTCTTCTCTCTCCCTACAGCATCATTGATTCAATACACATTCGTCTGGCTTCTTAAGAACCTTATTAACTGTAATTTCTTCACACTAATGAGATTTAATCATCCCTTTCATAATTACACACACTCCCTAACCTTAGGGCATTTCCAATTGAAGGTAAGCATGATCAGACCTGAGACAAGAGCGCAGGAAAAAGAAGGTGTGGAGATTATTAACAAGGAGACAAAGGTAAGAGCGATTGCTCAAAGAGCTGAGCTTTTCTAGAAGGATTATCAAAAAGGAAAAATAATGTAAGTATGGGAACACAGAACATGCCAGGAGAGCACAAGGCAGTTGTGACAGAAGGAGCAACTCTGCAGTTCCCAGAGGTGGCTGTAATAATGAACATGATGTTTATACAGTACTTGATCTTTTGAAAGACAAGAAAAAAAAGAGGGCAGGAATAAAGAAATAATTGGGGAGAGGATGGCAGAAACAGACAAAAGGGAAAAAAATGTCTCTTGGATTTCAGGTGATGACTGCAGCACGAAAAGCTGAAAAAAAACTTGTCTTCTGTTTGGTTTTCACTGACTGCTGCTGTTCCCTGCCCTCACTGTTCATGCAGCACTGCCTGAGTCTCTGTGCAGGTCTTGTAACATAATACCAGGGCAAAAAGTCCCGCAGTGTGCCAACCGTGGGCAAACGAGTGCCTTAAGTGCAGTGCTGGTCCCCCTTGCCGTCCTCTGCTCGAACTGGAGCTGAGATGGATTTGAAATGGATTTTTGTGGCCTCTCAAGTCCGTGTAACTGTTCTGTCCTTCCAAGAAGCGATCCTGTACATCGCCTGTGCAGGGACCAGAAAACATTTCCATCTAGTGGACAGTCTGGCAGATCTATGCTATTTTGTACCAAGGTCTGGGCCACAGGCTGTCTTTGACTTCTTACCATTTTATAAAAAGTTCCTTAAAATGGTGGTATCCAATTGTTCTGCATCAGTATGGTGGGGATCAGCTCATCTGGGAGGAAAGCTCTCATGTTTCTACCTGGGTATCCAAATTGAAAACATTTGATTTGTTAGGGTAGGTTGCTGTGGATGTGATGCCATGGAACTCAGATATTTCATCCAGGAATGCTAAGGTGGGGTTTAGGTAGGTTTTAAACTTAAGCCAGGTCATTTCCAAACCTAATTCCAGTTCCACTGAAGCTAATTCAAAGTTTAGATGAACAAGTAGATCAGGGAAAATTCATGACCTACAGCCTAGGTAAAAACGAACCTAAAATCTTCTATGCTATTCAGTATATGTAGCCTACATCAGAGAAAGAAACACTCTTTTTCAAAGTGCTAAAACTCATTCTGGATTAAAAAGGAACTGCCTGATCACCTTGGAAATACTCAAACGGGGTTTTAGGAGAAGAGAAGTTTCTCCCATCTCTTCTGCACAACCACCACAGTAAATCCCAGAGAAACAGTCTGCCAGCATCAAGACACTTAATGCAGATTGCAAGAACAAGTTGGATGCTCTTTCCCTGTTGATCACAGCTGTGAGGATTAAAATTTAACATGCTGTTGCTAGGTACAGTATGTATTTCTGAAGTCCCCTTCTGTTTCAAGCCTTTATACACAGATTGTCAAAAGAAATTAATTAAAAAAAAAACCAAAGAAAACACAAATACTGAAGTCCCAGTCCATGAAGAGAAGCAAATACCCAAATCCCAGTCCCTGAAGGGAGGTAATATCTCCATCCTCTGACAGAGCCTTTTATCAGAGTGAATCTGACAGTTGACTTAAGGTGACCTCTATCATCTGCAAGGAGAATTCCCCAGCAAAGAGCTGAATGAGCTGATGAATTAGCACAAATGCTCAGGTTACTCTGGTTTATGGGGGAAGAGGGGAAAGGGAGGGAGGGAGTGAAGAGAGGGAGAGATCTTCAGATTTTGGCTTTACTCCATTATTCAAATCCATCTGTGTAGCCCTCAAAATTACAGTTGCTAGAGCTGCTACCCCCTTTCATTTTGACCACTGCCATTTTAAATGCTGCTCTTTCCTTTACAGACAACCATTGCTCTTCCCAGCAGTATATGAAAGCCAGAAAGTGCTATTGCAAAGGAAAAGCAACTTCCAGGAGGCAAGCTGCCACCCCCAGTGAAAAGTGACCTCGGTCCCAGGATCCCACAACAGAGCTGCTGCCCTCCATTGCTCTGCCTGTACGGTGCCATCTCACATGGTCCACGCAATGCTGCCTTTAGGTCTGGGGGAGCCAACCTTTAAAATAGCAGGCATGCCCCACTTGCAAAAGCACAGACGTATAGGAACTGCAGTGCTAGTAAGGGCAGTGGTGAGTGGGTAGCAAAGGTGAAGCTGACATACGCTATAAACAGGGAAACATCCCAAGCCAACTGTATGGACCATGTTTACGGGTCTGAGCCGGTGGAAGGTGATGAGGTGCATGGGGCTGAGTGAGTCCAGCTGCCAGATTGCTGCAAGCTAAAATAAACATACCAGTGTTTCAGACTGGTAGGTTGGTACCATCTAGGGATCAAAACAAAAAAGGGCTAAACTGAAGTAAATAGCAATGGCAAAAGATTAACAGGTTCCAAGTGGATTCCTGACTCTTCTTTCTCTGGTATGTATCAAGATTGTCCTGAAAGTTGCTGTGGCCTTGAACACAGAGTTTAGGAGCTTCTTATTCTACCTTCAAAATAAGCCAGGAAAGCCCGAGAGGACAATCGGCGATCATGCTGGCCAGAGTAACTTGCTGGGTGTTTTGAGCACGTTTACCCCGATTTCTATACTGGTGGCAGAAACAGGAACAGCGTATATTTAGCATATCTCCATCTTTCAGAGAGAAATTATCTCTCGACAAATTTTGAGTTGATTATTAAAATTTGAAGGCTGTTTACAAAAGCAAAAACCTGGAACAAGTAATTTTAAAGCATGATTGAAACAGCTCCTGCATCCTTTCCCAGCACTTCAGCTCCTGGACCATGCTGCAGACAGCCCATGCAGCCAAGGAGAATCAGCACAGCAGCTCTCTCAGAGAGATTTCAAGAGGACCAGAAAATAATGAAATAGAAAAAGCAATAAAGAGACGTGTAATTTGGCCAGCATGGATGAGCTTCCAAAATCCAGGCCAGAATTAATCAAGTTCAGATGATTTGTAGGAAGAACCAAATGACACAAAGATAGCTCTCCCTCCTTCTCTAAGTATGTTTGCTCTAAACGGTAGCTCGGAGAGACACAATTTATGCTCCTCTGTCATAAACTGTGGAAGCAAACAGCAATTCCCACTCTGATGAACGACTGCTGTAAGCATGGGAGGGAGGCTGGTGACTTGCTTTTGCAGACCAGAAATAAGGTAGGTATTGCTGAAGAGATGCTGGAGAAATTGCCTAAGACAGAAAAGTTTAACAAGAGGGTCTGGAGGAGCTTGCATCAGGTGAAAAGCTTAACACCTTGCTGGCAGAGGTGCATGGGGTGTCCCCCCCCAATATGAGGAGCAGTGGGAGGGTCACCTACATCCTACAGCGTGTTCTGTAATATGTGGTCAGAGATTATTTGACCTGGGCATCCAAAATGAGGGAGGATTAAAATCTCCCTCTTTGCTTTACCTCCTTCTCTCTAAAATGGGAGTCAAATTATCCCCTCCCTCCACAGGGCTGAAAATAAGATGTTGTGAAGCGCCAGTGCCTTTACTGTGTGCCATAGCCAGAAGGATTTGGTAATTCTCAACAGTCATCACGGATACAGGAGGTAAGGCTTGAGTCACCCACTGCTAGTGAAAAGACAAATTATTAACTACTTAGTCACGGGTGCTCGTTGCCGCTCTGATCGGTTCAGTGACAGCCACCAACCTCAGGAATCCTGGAAAGTCACATGATGTGCAACAGCTGAAGGAACTCCTGGGAAAGCATGTTTTGCAAGAAAAGTTACTAAAGCTGGCAGCCCTCCTCTGCATTGTAACTTCCAAGGGAACACTGTATACAGGGGTCTGGAATACATATACAGTCCTGGGATCAGCAGGTTTTTAACAGCTAATGCACTTCCTGCAGCTGCACAGTGTCATCTGAGATATCTGTACTCCACAAGGATCTTTTTTCCCAGTAACTGGAGTGTAACTGATAGGCTACAGCCTGCTATGCCTCTTGGAAAGCATATGCCCTGATTGAGAAGTATCAGGGTCTTCTATACTTTTAAGAGGGAACAGAAAACCTGTAGCTGTGGCAGAGGTGTTGCCATTATGGGGTTAATTAGGCATTAACAACTGAGGCACAGCATGCATTTTCTGGGGATTAATGACCATCTGGGAGAAACCGATGGCCTAGGAAACCCTGATTATTACTGTCCACGGCTTGTCCTTTCTCAAGGTCATTAGTACAGCTGCAGGGTATGGCTGGATCAGAATCCAAATGCCCGTTCAAATGCCCCCGCCGACCTCCAAGGAGTTTGTGCCTGGCTCTGCAGCTGGTGGTTTGCAGCCAGCTCCTGATAAACTGATACTGGTGAGAAAGTAGGTTTCAAAAGCATTCAGAGACCCTTGTTTGAATGAGGGGTAAAAGGTTCACAGATCAGGTATGTTTTAATCTTTTCAGTTTATAATATCCATCAGTTAATTTGTTTTACAATAAAGGTTTCTCCCTCAATCTCATAAGCAGCTATTTTGCTGGTGTCAGTCCCCAAACGTGCCAGCACCGTGGTGTCTCAGAGATCCGCCTGCCTTACCTGCCAGCAAGAGATGTTTCAAAAAGAAAAGTGGGAATTGCAGGATAACCTACCCAAATGGGGAGATTTTCTTGCTTTGGTATGAAATTGGAAGGTTTATAATGTCAATATTTTTATACTCCTTATATATACACACAGACATATACGCATACAGAAAGAGAGAGGAAGGGAGAGATAGTGTGATGATGATGAGGTCCACAGAGGTCTGATCATTCTGAACCTTGCAGAATAGTTGCATTATGTTATTTTGTCTCTATAGCTTCCCAAGACAGGTGATGCAGCATGGCTCTGTGTTCTCAAAGAGGCTTGACAATTACAAAACATCTTCTTCCTGTTTCTTTGCCAAACCTTGAAATCTGAATCAAGGAAAATGAAATTCTACCACTTCCTTTCTGAAGTTAGTATTACTTCTTATTGTCTCTCACGCATGTATTTCTAAACTTACCTATAAACCATTTTGCCTCTACATCTCTGGAGGTCTTCTATACATTTGGCAGCAGGAAGGAAAAGGTTTCATGGGGCTATGTAAGCTGAGGCCCAGGTCTTTTCCCATGTGCCTGTTGGCATGGAAACTCCTAACACGTGCATGTCAGTATCGTCCTTCCAACCTGCACTAAGAACTGTTCACTGGATGGGTCATCTGCCACCCAGTACCTGGTTAACATAGCTCTGTCTCTCTCCCATTCTTTACCAATCTCAGTTTTATGTCATTTTGTGTCTCCATCCTCTGTTCTTGGCTGAATTGTGTGAGAGGACCCCCGCTCCAGTCCGTACACATGGAACAAAGCTGCTGATGCTTTCCTTCTGGTCCTGGGCTCCTCTGCTTCATTAAGGTGCCCCAAAAAAGTTTCTGGAGGTGCTTATGGGGGCAGATGAGTTCCTACAGCTGCCCTTCTGGTCCTGCTGGAGATTAGGCCACATGTTCCCCTTTCTATAATAGAATTAGCTGAAATGAATATGCTTTGGCTTTTCAGCTGCTTCTTGTTCATTGTCTGCTGCATTAACTGAGACATCAAATTAGTTCATTCCAGCAGGACTCTCCAGAGATTACCTGAAATTTTACTTGACTACTTTATGTCCCTCAGTTGCTTCCAGTCAGGCAATTTTCCAAGTTTTTTTTGAAAACCAGAATACATTTTTTTTTCATTCCTTTGCCCTTTATATTCTGTTTTGTCATTCAGAACTTTATTTCAGAAGTGTTTCACCTTGTCCTCCCCACAGGCAGGGCCACTATTGGGCACTGCCGTCCACACTGCACAGTGGAGTCCTGAACCAGTAAGAAGTCCTGAACTGGGGGTAAGAAACTTGACAGTCGCCAAGAGGGTTGTCAGCAGTTAAATCCCATTAACTCCTCTCTGCTGGCACCTGCCAAAAATTGCATGTGTAGATTGAACAAACCCACTTTCCATACCAGTGAAGAAAGCGTGGCTGAGCAAAGTGAATAATAAGGCTCCCCAAAATTTTTAGCTTACTTTTGCTCAAGTTATAAGCAGCTGGGTAGTATGACATATTTAGAGCCCATTTCTGCTTGATCAGAAGCAGTAGTAGTTTGAGAGATAATAATGGATCACATGAAAAGCAAACCCCCTAAACTAATTTTTTTTTTCCCAGCAGAACTGATCAAAGGAGTTTTAAAAAGCTCCAGACTTTAGCAAAGTGTGTGTTTGTCCATTATTTGGCTTCAACCTCTAGGTACAGACAAGTCTGGCCTTAAGCCCAAGCGATGCATTCAGCTAGCATCCTGCTCCATCAGTATTCACTCCGGCTCTTCCCTTGCTCACCAGCATTTGCCTAGACATTGAAAAATTCTTTTATGATTACTTAGCAAAAATACATGACTTCAACAGTTTAAAACCCAGGACCTCCCAGTATATCCCGGCTACTGAAAATACTGTTGAACACATCTGTCTTCTGCACAGTAATTCCCAGTGTCTGATAAGCCCATGTGTGGACAGGCCATGCTCAGGGGGTGGGGACCAGTATTCTTCTCTGGTAACAAGTTTTTGTTATCAGATAATCTTAGTGTTTGGTGTATGTCCATAGGGGCATTTCAGTATTGTCTCCTTTAATGTGTAGTGTATGTCCTAAAACCCTTAAAGGCTTAACCAAAACCCGACATGCTTATGCTCCATTTCTCTGTGAGGCTGCTGAACACAAATAGCATTGTTGTGTTATCAATTACAAAACTGTTGAACCAAATAAACCGTTATTTTCAATATTATTTAAAGCTTTTATCATTTTTATTGTTTGCTAAAGGTCTTTAGACGTTAAAACAGAAAGGAGGAGAAATGGCAAACAGCAATACAGATAACCAAAACACCTCCCCATCCCTCCTCTTCAGGGAAGCATCCTGGCCCCCACAAAACACACATCAAAAATTCCCATTGTTTCAAGCAGACAATTTTCCAGCCTTAGTCTTTATGGGCTGAATTGAACTGTAACTGTTCAACTAAGCATAGAAAACTACAGCAAGTTCTGACTCTTTTCGAATGCCTGATACTAAATTTCATTCTGTCTCCTTTTTAAAAACTCAAGAAATAGATTTGTTTTAAGAACATTAGCTAACACATATTTCTCAGATCCTGGCAGAAAAAAGATATTATACCTTGTCTTTTTATATCTTATACACTATGTCAAGGTCTTGGTCATTCTTGCCAGCCTACATGCTTTCCAGAGAGCCCTATTTGCCTATAACATCCTAAACCGCACTGTCTGTCATATTAATTTGTGACAAATGCAAATGATCCAAGCAAAAAAATCTTCATGTTGTGGAGCTTATTTATTATATTTCTTTACACTGAGCACATTCAAATAATAGTAAAAGTCTTTGTGTTATTGTAACATAAATAAGAATAGTAGACAACTTATTTTTTTCTTCCCATTCAGTCCTTGCTCTTTATTTGTGGTTAAAACATCTACCTCTAGGCACAACCATCAAAACATACAGCAACTTGCATTTGCTCATATAGTTGGCTGGAGTAAATGGGAGAAGGACTGGACTGATCCTAAATAGTGGAGCACTAGTTACAGAGCAGACGTGCTGCTATGGAAGGGCACAGAATGAAGCAGTTCAAGTCCTGAATTTAGGTTCGTTCAGTTAGTTATTCTGAAGTTGAGCAGACATAATTGAGGTCTTTCTAAGCAGGAATATTCAAGATGGTAATTGCAGGTTACCCATCATTATTAACTCAATGGCCCTTAACCATTGCTTGAATTAATATGATTAGCCACAAGAGCTTGAATATAAATAATATAAAACACTCCTTTTTGTAGGATATGCAAAGCTGATCTTTAAGCACTGCTGTTCCTTTGCAAGGTGATTTGCAAGTTTTATAGGGACTGTGACTCACAAAGGGGAACAGTGCTATATAATGCCCACGTGCCCTTTGGCAAGCTTATCCTGTGGCTATTGTGTTGTTCTAATTAAATTTTGTTTAGGTTAGTAATCCAGGAACTGTGGTCAAAGGTAAGCATCAGTGATTCAACTACATAGTGCAGACGATTCTTTTTAATTATCATGTGGCATGCACCTTTCTTTATCTAGCTGCCCATAGGTTCTGTTCAAAGGCATGCATGCATAAACATGGATAGCAAAACAGTCACCCCTTTTATGGATCATAAAAATGCCTATCCATTACATTTGCTGAGTTTATATTAAGGATTTGGTATTTTAAGAGAGAGCATATTATCAAGGTCAGATAAGCAAGGAACTGAAACATCTAGCAGATATGCCTAGTATCATCTATCTGACAAACCCACAGTTTTGGCAAAAATTGGCTAGTGCCTACCCAACAGCACACTTTGACTACGGCTCTTCATTCAGTTCTCATGCAATGCGCATACATCATTACTCTTTCCCCTTGTGTGTCTCGGACCATTCTCCTGAAGCATAAGGAGGTGAAGAACAAGCTACTCCTCTGCTGCAGATCTCCACTGGAGGATCTGTGCTGCTGTATGCTTTTAAGTAACAGAAGAGGTCAACTTTTGCACATGCTGATTTAGGTTTCTGTCTTTGGTATGAAATTATTGCAGAGGGAGGAGATCAGAACCCAACTCCAGGCCCATGAGTGTGTCACTTACTCCCTCTTAAAGCTCATGTTTCTCCCGACTCAGTTGAAATTTGATCACTTTGACCTTTTCCAGTCCTAAGATGCAGTGGTGCATAAAAAAAGTAACTAGAAATCACAGACACTCTAGAAAAACAGAACAAGAGACAGATTATTGGGGTTCCTATTTCAGTAACAATGATTTATTGAAAAAATGGAATTCTCTGTTGAAGGAAAAATAGCTTTCTACAGTCACTGTTATCATCCTATTTTTAATAAATTATCTCAGATATTTGAATAAGGAGTCACAGCTGTGCTTTGAAACTCCAACAGTCTCAAGCTCTTTTCTCAGGTCTCCACTAGCACCACTGACATCAGTTGTTTACCTGAGGCTAGGTTATACAGCCTCGCTGTCGCGCGGTGTGAAGAGACAGGCAGAAACACGTGGAATCGTAGAACAGTTCGGGTTGGAAGATGACTTTTAAGGTCATCTAGTCCAAGCCCCCTGCAGTGAGCAGGGACATCTTCAACTAGATCAGATTGCTCACAGCCCCCTCCAGGCTGACCTTGAATGTTTCCAGGGATGGGGCACCTACCACCTCTCTGGGCAACCTGTGCCAGTGCTTCGCGACCCTCACTGTAAAAAATGTCTTCCTCCTATCCAGTCTGAATCTGCCCTCTTTCGGTTTAAAACAATTACCCCTTGTCCTATCGCTACAGGCCCTGCTAAAAACTCTTGTCCCCATCTTTCTTATAAGCCCCCTTTAAGTATTGAAAGGCCACAGTCAAGTCTCCCCGGAGCCTTCTCTTCTCCAGGCTGAACAGCCCCAACTCTCTCAGCCTTTCCTTATAGGAGAGGTGTTCCATCCCTCGGATTACTCTTGTGGCCCTCCTCCAGACCGGCTCCAACAGGTCCCTGTCTTTCCTGTGCTGAGGACCCCAGAGCTGGATGCAGCACTGCAGGGGGGGGTCTCAGCAGAGCAGAGCAGAGGGGCAGAATCCCCTCCCTTAACCTGCTGGCCACGCTGCTTTGGGTGCAGCCCAGGATACAGTTGGCTTGCTGAGCAGCGAGTGCACGTTGCTGGCTCATGTCCAGCTTTTCATCCACCAGTACCCCCAAGTCCTTCTGGGCGTGGCTGCTCTTCATCCCCCAGCCTGTACTGATACTGGTGGTTGCCCCAATACAGGTGCAGGACCTTGCACTTGGCCTTGTTGAACCTAATGGCGTTCACATGGGCCCACGTCCCGTCCTCCAAAGTCCCTCCAGATGGCATCTTGTCCCTCAGGGGCATCAACCGCACCACGCAGCTTGGTGTCATCTGCAAACTTGCTGACAGTGCACTCCATCCCACTGTCTATGTCATTGATGAAGATATTAACAGCACTGATCCCAATACGAGCCCCTGAGGGACACCACTCATCAGTGATCTCCATCTGGACATCAAGCTGTTGACCACTACCCTCTGGATGCGACCATCCAGCCAATTCCTCATCCACCAAACAGTCCACCAATCAAATCCATAGCTCTACAAATTAGAGAGAAGAATGTTGTGAGAGACCATGTCAAAGGCCTTACAGAAGTCCAGATAGATGACATCTATAGCTCTTCCCTTCTCCACTGATGTAGTCACTCCATCACAGAAGGCCACTAGGTTGGTCAGGCAGGACTTGCCCTTGGTGAAGCCATGCTGGCTGTCTAGAATCACCTTCCTGTCTTCCATGTGCCTCAGCATGGCTTCTAGGAGGATCTGTTCCATGATATTCCCCGGCACAGAGGTGAGGCTGACAGATTGGTAGTTTCCAGGGTCTTCCTTTCTACCCTTTTTAAAAATGAGTTAGTGACTTCCACACTTAAAAAATGTGATTGATTAATTACAACTCCAACTGCAAAGGCTCTGTATCTTATGGAACTATTACTGATTAGGCCACAAGGAGCATAACAGGTTACAATATCTCCAAACAAGGCCATGTAATGCTGTGATACTTTCAAAATTACAAAGTCAGATGATATTAGAGCATCTTACTAATTCATAGGGTCCGTGTTAAACAAGCATGTCATACTGGTCCCATTGTATACACTGGTAAAGTCAAATGCAGGAAGCATTTTAAAAAAGCCAAACACCTGAATGTTACTTGGCAACTCACCAGCATGTTTTATTGAGCACTAGGTGACAGAGAAACCACTGCATGTAGTTGAATGGTTCCCAGGGCACAAACAACCCCTATGCATAAGCCCATGCAAGAGGGGTAATAGGACTGAGGAAGGATTCTCCCCAAAACTGGTTTAATCTTGATGCTTTGTATACATGGTTGATAGTGGCACAGCATCAACGGAAGCGGGGGAAAAAAGACAACAGATAATCAGGGCTCATACTTGGTTTCCTCAAATAGTTAGAAGGCTTGCTGTGATTTACCATGGTATAGGCAAATCCAGGCAACAGGACCCCTGAGCTGACTTGGTGGATGGTGTACAAGTGCAGTGCTTTGCAGGTTGTGAGGCTGATGACATACAGTCTGGCAACTCCTCTGCTCCTTTGCAATTTCTATTAACTCTAACAGATCTTGACAGCAGGCCATGGCCAATAGGGCTGAAAAATAAAAGTCTAATCCAATGGGACAACACTTAGATACATGATCTGAGCGCATACATGGTGAAATACAGGCAACAGTAGAAAATACTTAGGGGCTTACTTACATAATACCTAGGGTATTACTTACATAATACTTTGTTGTTCTACTATGGTGCACTAGGTACCCACAAAGTTAGGAACTGTCTCAAGGAAGCCTTGGCAAATCACAATTTGATTCATGTGTATATAGAAAGTAAGAGCCCATCAAAGATATTCCCTGTGACAGTTTCTTGTCAAAGATTTCTGTTTCTTGCTGAAGAATTCCTGAGAGGGAAAATTGCCTAAGAAAGGAGAGCTTTATCAGGTCTCCCTTTTCAGTACACCCAACCTGCACAAGACTTCCAATAAAGACTTGATTAATGCAGCACATCCCACTTTCTACTTCAGGGTACAAAAAGATAAAAGGCTTGTTTTTATTTTTAGTCAGTGACTCATTCCTACCTTGCATGTATTTAGAAATATGAAAGGAGAAACAAACTGCTCAGATGTCTTTTTGGAGTTTTCAAAACCAGAAATAAATGATACTGAATCATCGTGCCAATTCACACTTGGTCTTACTCTGGTTAATTTTTAATGAAATGGGTCTGTCGTGATTTAATCCCAGCCAGCAACTCAGCACTATGCAGCCGCTCACTCACTTCCCTCCCACCCAGTGGGTTGGGGGACAGAGTCGGAAAAAAAAGGTAAAGCTCGTGGGTTGAGATAAGAACAATTTAATAGAACAGAAAGGAAGAAACTAACAATGGCACTAGTAACAACAATAAAGTGACAATAATAATAATAATAAAAGGATTGGAATACACAAAACAAGCGATGGACAGTGCAGTTTCTCACCACTTGCCGACCAATGTCCGAGCAGCGCTCCTCCCCTGGCCAGCTCCCCCAGTTCAGATACTGGGCATCACGTCCCATGGTACGGAATACCCCTTTGGCCCATTTGGGTCAGCTCTCCTGGCTGTGTCCCTTCCCAAAACTGCTGTGCCCCTCCAGCCTTCTTGCTGGCTGAGTCTGAGAAGCTGAAAAGTCCTTGACTGAGTCTAAACACGACTGAGCAACAACTGAAAACGTCAAGGTGTTATCAACATTCTTCTCATACTAAACCCAAAGCACAGCGCTGTACCAGCTGCTAAGAAGAGAATTAACTCTATCCCAGCCAAAATCAGGACACCCTCTAACATGTCTGTTGATTATTTGATCCATAACTTTGGGGTTCTGCGTTGTCACAACAGTCCTTCAGGGTAGGAGAGATGGTGTGTGGTGTTGAATCGTTGCACACTGCCTCCAAAGCTTGTGGCTTGTGTGTTTGGTCCAGCACGTCTACAGTCTGCGGGCTGAAGACGTCGATCTTGAGGAAGTTACTGGGCACCAGTTCAAGTTCCGTCACTGCTGCACTTCGCTCTGTTTCAAAGTCTATCTATCAATCATTTGGGTGATTCTCACTGTAATACCATTAATATAGTATATAGCCACTATAGATGTAATGACATACAATATCAGGGTTATTTATCAATTAACATCATACAGTTTAATTCATTGGCTGTTCTCTCCCAAAATCAGGTCTCCTTGAGGTACACATCGCACTTCCCCATCCTCCTGCATCACCCACCAACTGCACCCAGATCCTTGGGCAAAAGCAATTCCGCGGATGGGTTTGTCTCTACCCGAGGCAGGACTAACCCAGACTGTCTTCCCTAGCATGTTCTTCACGCTTACTACAGGGACTTTGTCTCCTTCTACGGTATGTGGAAGTTCTGACTGTGCAGGGCCAGCCCTATTGGCAGATCCTCTAGTGTTGACTAACCAGGTGGCTTCTGCTAAATGTGTATCCCAATGTTTGAAGGTCCCACCCCCCATTGCTTTCAGTGTAGTTTTTAACAGTCCATTGTATCGTTCAATTTTCCCAGAGGCTGCTGCATGATAGGGGATGAGATACACCCACTCAATGCCATGCTCTTTGGCCCAGGTGTGTATGAGGTTGTTTCGGAAGTGCGTCCCGTTTTCAGACTCAATTCTTTCTGGGGTACCGTGTCGCCATAAGACTTGGTTTCGAGGCCCAGGATAGTGTTCTGGGTGGTGGCATGGGGCATGGGATATGTTTCCAGCCATCCAGTGGTTGTCTCCACCATTGTGAGCACGTGGCACTTGCCTTGGCGGGTTTGTGGGAGTGAGATATAGTCAATCTGCCAGGCCTCCCCATATTTATATTTCAGCCATCGCC
>JAVKLA010000036.1:0-29341 GCA_034782735.1 Sagittarius serpentarius | reverse complement strand
AGGAAGGGGCCCGTGGGGACAGGTGGGGCTGGGGAAGGGGAACAGGGAACGGGCAGTTTGGGATGAGGAAGGGGGCCAGCGCCAGGGCTGGGGATGTGTGGGGAGAGGGAGGGGAGTTGGGGGGGGCCGGGAAAGGGACAAGGATGGGGTATGGACACAGTGGGAAGGGGGGTGACGAGGGGTGTGAGGGCGAGTGCCTGGGTGGGCAGGTAGTGGGGAGCCTCTTACCCGTAGGGTCACACAGGAGGATGGGAAGGCTAGGCTGGGGCACCCTGGCCTGTGGCCACAAGTGCTGGGGGAATTCGGGTGGGAGCAAGGCCATCCCCCTGGGCTGTAGGTCGGGTCTCTCACGGACACAGTGGCACCCTGACACCTGGGGCGGTGTGGGTGTCCCAACCACTCTTTTCTACCCACAGTGCAGGTGGGTGTGCTGCCTGGCCCTGATGGGAAAGTCCTTTGCCGCTACTCATGCCCAGAGCACCCGGCCCTGCGTGGCACAGACATCCCTGTCTCCTCTGTGCTGCTTCCCCCAGCACTGAACTGGGTGGGTTTGCTCCAATGTGACTGAATTTCCCATGGGGGAGGCAAACCCTGTTCCCACAGCTGGCTGCGTGCCTGAGGTCCCCATGCCCTCAAGCTGTGTGCTGGCCCCATGCCTGTTTGTCACCATCCCCTGGTCCCAGGAACTGGGAACTGGTGCAGAGGTGCTGATGTGCCCCTACAAGGGTGAGTGGAGGGAAGATGGTCCTCTCGCCCTGCCGCATCTCTGCACCGGCCTGCATTGGCACTGGCTGAGTCTTGCTGTTTTGTGGAGAGCGCAGTGCCCCCCAGGACTAGGGGATAGGGCCAGGGACACCCTGTTGGTGTTAGGAGGCTGTCCTGGTGTTTCACCCTGGGATGAGGAGTGTGGGCATGCCCCTGCGCTGCATCAGGGCTCTTCCCATCTGTCCTGGAGTAGGCAGGAGCCACGTGATGCCATGTGCTTGTGGGTGTTGGGCATGGCACACCGGGAGTTCCCACATCCATGGGGGTGTTAATTAGAGGTTTATTGTCAGGGAGATGTGGGGGGCCAGTGTGGCCCTGGGGAATCCCTGATGTGATGTGTCCCTTGCTCTCAGCTGCTGCAGGACAGGAGGAGGTGAGTGAGGCTGGACAAGGGCAGGCAGCCCTGACCAGGCAGCTCCCATCTGCCATGGCCTGGAGCCAACTGGGCTGGTGCAGCCGGGCGAGGAGACCTCACCGCCTGTAGTGCCAGATGGCACCAGCAAGGGCTGCAGCCACGGTCAGCAGCACTGCGATGGTGATGCCCACACCAAGAGCTACCTTGGAGCCGCCTGGAGAAGAGAGGAGAGAGAAGGGTTGCAGGCGCACAGGAGGCTATGACCAGAGCTGCCATCAGAGCCCGACCCACCATCCTCCAGGCACCTGCATGGGGCCAGGGCCCTCTGCCCGCACCCTGCATCCTATCCCCATGGGTGGCACTTACCCCATGGGATGAGGAGGCTGCGGGTGCCCAGGCTGCGGTGGCGCACGCGGCAGGCGTAGCTGTGCCCATCATGGGGGGACACGGCCAGGATGCTGCGGAGCTGGTAGGTGAGGTCGGCATTGGGCAGGATGGCACTGGTGTTGAGCGCTGGGCCTGGTGGTACCTCCTGGCCATCCTGCAGCCAGGCCACGCTGATGGGTCGTGGGTAGAAGCCAGTGACACGGCAAACTAGCAGGAGCTGGTCTGGTCTGGGCATGCGGGCGAAGACCGTGGCCACAGGCATCTCTGGGGGGGCAAAAGCAAGGGGGTGGGGGGAGCTCCGGTGGGTCACCGCTTGGCCCCAGGGTGTGTGGGTCTTTGGGGTGGCCATACCAGGGTTGGGGTGGTCTCACCTTGTCTCTCCAGAGCTGCCTTCCCGTACTCAATGAATTTCTTCATGTGGTCAACACAGGTGACATTGAGAAGGTGCTGCAGGGTCGCAGAGAAGCCGGTGAAGGTGTTGAACTGCATCTCAACTTGCGCTGCCAGTGCACTCTCCTGCCGCGTCTCCCAGTGGCTGTTGTCCACGTTGAAGCTGAGGAAGTTGTGGGCATTGTAGGCAAGGTGGTAGAATTTGGTATAGGAGCCATTGGAATACAAGTTGCAGCCAGTCGCGCACTGGAACACAAAGGGATCTGGGGGGGACAACAGGCATCACGAGTGCAGCTCAAGCTGGAGCTGGAGCCCAAAATTGCAGCCTGGCACCCACTTCTTTTGGCACAGCCCTTTCCCCCTTCCCTCTGCACCCCAAGTCATTCTCCTCAGGGAGAAGGCAAGAAAGGCCAAAGCTCAATCAGAGTTGAAACTGGCCAGTGTTGTGTCAGACAACAAAAGGCTTTTTTAGGTATGTTAATAGCAAGAGGAGGTCTAAAGAAAACATTGGACTGATACTTGTTGAAGATGGTCACTCAACTAATAAGGATGAAGAAAAAGCGGACACATTCAATGGTTTTTTTTCCTCAGTCTAATAATACTGATAGACCTTGGGCTGCCCAGTCCTCTGAGTCAGAGGACCACGACTGCAGGAACAGTGGCTTTCCATTTGTGGACGCTGAAATTGTAAGGGACCAGCTGTATCAGCTGAATGTTAACAAGTCCGTGGGGCCTGATGGGATTCATCCCGGAGTACTGAAGGAGCTAGTGGATGTTACGGCAAGACACCTCTTGATCATCTACCAAAGGCCTTGGGAGTCTGGGGAGGTCCTTGCTGACTGCAAGCTGGCCAATGTTACTCTAATTTACAAGAAGCGTGTGAGGGAGGAACCAGGAAACTACAGACCTGTTAATCTAACCTCAGTTCCTGGAAAAATTATGGAGAAGATCATACTAGGTGGTATTGAAAGGCATTTAAAGGACAATGCAATCATCAGGCATAGTCAACGTGTTCACAAAGGGAAAGTCCTGTAACTAATTTGATACCTTTCTACAATAAGGTCATCCACCTAGTGAGTGAGGGGAAGGTGGTGGATGTAGTTTTTCTGTATTTTAGTAAGGCTTTTGACACTCCCTCACAGCACCTTTCCAGCCAAGTTGTCCAACTGTAGTGTGAGTGGGTTCATGGTGCGCTGGGTGAAGAACTGGCTGAACGGCAGGGCTCAAAGGGTTGTAGTGAATGGGGCTATGTCTGGCTGGCGACTGGTCACCAGCGGTGTTCCTCAGGGCTCAATCCTAGGGCCAGTTCTGTTCAGTATTTTGATCAGTGATCTGGATGCAGGGGTTGAATGCACCATTAGCCAGTCTGCTGATGATACCAAACTAGGAGGTGCTGTTTACTCTCTTGAGGGACAAGAGGCCTTGCAGAAGGATCTGGATAGATTGGAGCATTGGGCAATCATCAACAGCATGAAATTTAACATGAACAAATGCCAGATTCTGCACCTGGGATGGAGTAACACTGGACACAAGTATAAATGGGGAGAGGAGTGGCTGGAGAGCAGCCCTGCAGAAAGGGATCTGGGGTGATGGTTGACAGCAGGCTCAACAGGAGCCAAGAGTGTGCCCTGACAGCCAAGGGGGCAAACTGCATGCTGGGGTCTGTCAAACACAGTGTAACCAGCTGGTCAAGAGAGGGATTGTCCCACTGTCTTCAGCATTGGTGCAGCCTCACCTGGAGTACTGTGTGCAGTTCTGGGCCCCACAATTTAAGAAGGTTGTGAGGGTCCTTAAATGCGTCCAGAGGAGGGCAACAAAGCTGGTGACAGGGCTGGAAGGCATGTCCTGTGAGGGGCAGCTGAGGACTCTGGGCTTGTCTAGTTTGGAGAAAAGGAGGCTGAGGGGTGACGTCATTGCTCTCTACAGCTTTCTGAAGAGGGGAAGTGCAGAGGGAGGTGCTGATCTCTTCCCCCTGGGATCTAGTGATAGGATGTGTGGGAATGGTTCAAAGCTGCATCAGGGGAGGTTCAGACTTGACATTAGGAAACTGTTCTTTACAGAGGTGGTCGATGCCCCAAGCCTGTCAGTGTTTAAGAGGCATTTGGACAATGCCCTTAATGATTTGCTTTAACTTTTGGTCAACTCTGAAGTGGTCAGGCAGTTGGACTAGATGATTGTTGTAGGTCCTTTCCAACTATTCTATTCTATTCTATTCTATTCTATTCTATTCTATTCTATTCTATTCTATTCTATTCTATTCTATTCTATTCTATTCCCCCATGTCACTGCTCTGCTTTATGCCAGGTGGAAACTCTGCACGTGAGACACCTGTCCTGAGCCCTGTAGCTCATCATCCTTGAGCTGCCCCTGCCCATGGCAGGGTCAGGAGCCATGGCAAAGCGGGAAGCACTGCTTTGGGGGAGTGACAGGACATGGGGTGTGGGTGAGTAGGAGGACAGTGGAACTCTGCTTGGCGCCCCGCCTTTGGGTCACCAGCCCTGCACTAGCGTGTGGGGCCAGGTGCTTGCTCCATGTCCCACAGACATGAGCGGAGAGGCCCCTTTGACCTTCTACTCTACTTTCTTGGATGGCTTCTCTGGTGGGATTTGCGGTGCCCGGAGGGCAACAGGGGGGGCTGGTGTGAGGGCGTAAGTGGAGCTAAACGTGGCCAAGGTTTGTGCTGGGGACCAGGATGCCCCCATGTGACCTCCGCACAGGACAAGGTGCTTTGGGGGTCTTGCTGGTGCAGGATGAGGCCCATTCCCTGCCTTCCTGCCAGCCCTGGTCTGGGAAAGCTGTTGGTGGTGGCTCTGAGCTCCTTGTCACTGCTCCCTGTCTTGGGCAAGGAGGTGCTGAGCACCTGGTACTCACAGGGTGTCTGGTACAGCCTGGCATCACCGGTCAGGGACAGGATGAAGTTGTGCACGTAGACCCTGAACAGGTTATTCAGGTTCTCCCACTCTGCTGCAGGCAAGGCTGGGTAGACCCATGGCTGAAGGTAGAGGATGTTCTGGGTGTATTTCTGCAAGGCAGCAAGGATGATGTCCTCCAGGGTGGCCCAGGCTGAAATGTCCACAAGGCTGGTGTTGTGGAAGATGAAGGTTTGGAAAAGGTGGAGTTTACAAGAGCCTGTGGGGAGAGATGGGAGAGGAAGCGGCATGGGGGTGCATGAGGATGAAGGAGGAGGTCACAGGACTGCCGGCTCCAGTGCTGGCAGGTGGCCCTGGGAGGAAGGGTGGCTTGCGGTGTCCCCAGGGACAAGGTAGGGTGAGATGGGGCAGACGGGCGGGGCGGGGAAAATCCCCTGGTTTCACTCAGTTTGCAATTTCCTTCCATGGCCTCTCTGAGCCTCTCCCCGCTTGTCTTCTAATTTTCTTTTTTTAGCCATCCACCACCCCAACATGACCTTCTGGGAACTGTCACTTAGCCATGTGGAGGGAATGGCAGGGGGGACCTCAGCGCTCGTTTGGAGCGATGTCTCCCTCAGCAAGGAGCAACCGTGACAAGACCCAGATCCACTGGAAACCTGCACACAGTGCAGGGGCTGGGGGGAGTTGGGAGGGAGGGGGACTTCCGCCCAGTTTAGGGGCTCCCGGGCAGTGCTTGAAACTGAACCCTAACAGGAGGCAGGAGACTGAGTTTGATGCTGCAGCGCTGAATGAGGCTCCAGTAGTAAACAGGGCAGAGTGAAGCCTGTTTTGGAGCAGTGGGTGCCCCCCTGGCCAGGGCACGGTGAGCACCTGCCCCTGGAATGGGAAACACAGGCTGGGGATGCAGGTGAAGGCTCGTAGCTGCAGAAGGAACCTTCGAGCATTGTTTCACAGGGGGAGTATGCAGAGGATCCAGGGACCCTTCGACTGCAAGGGAAATGATCCCGCAGGCTGAGGGCAGTGCCCAGGGCCTGCTCAAGGCACTGGAGCCCAGTGCAGGGCTGTTGTGCTATGAGGGGCTGAGAACCCCTGCTGCCTGCAGGCTCCCTGCAGGAGGAAGGCATCTTTGGGGGCAGCCCAGCACCCCAGGCCTGGCCTAGGAATCCCTTGCCCCTTGGCTGCTCAGGCATCTGAACCCCAACACGAGTGGTGCTGGGGTGGGCAGGGTGGTGTGGGGCAGGGAACCCTGAGCAGGTGGGCATGGATGGGGCACCTTTGGGTGCCGTGGGGTGGCGGGTGGCCCCTTGGTGATGGGGACAGTGGCCTGTCTGTGCCCACCCCTTGCCACCTCTGTGGGGTCCCGCAGTGCAGGGATGGGAGCAGATGGGGGTGAGCCAGGGCTCCCACTTACCCTCTGGATCTGCACATGTCCCAGGCAAGAGGAGGAGAAGGAAGAGGAGGACGAGGCGAGGGAGTTGCATGGTGCCAGCAGCAAGTGTGCAGGAGGAAGTGTAGCAGGAAGAGGAAGGGGCCACGGGAGCTGTGACTGCACACTTCTCCCCAGGGGTGCTCTGCCTGGGCAGCTCTGGCACTGCCAGTGTCATGGGGGCAGCCCCGGTAGCCAATAAGGCTGGTGCTGAGGTTTCAGGAAGGGCCTGACCAGGTGTGTTCCCCAGGGGGAAGTGGTGTGGCTGGTGGAGGGCTGGGCTGTGGTGCTCTGGCCGGTGGCTGCGAGTACCAGGGGAATTTGGGTGGGTGCAAAGTCATCCCTCCTGGCTGCAGCAGCACCCTGACATCCAAGGTCACGTAGGCTGAGCCTGGCCTGTGGTGGCCTTTGCCACCTCCCATGGAACCCCCAGGGGTTTACTCTGTAGTCCCTTGGCAGAGACTATTGGGTTTACATGGCAAGGTTTTGGTAGCAGGGGGCCTGCAGGGGTGGCTTCTGTGAGAAGATGCCAGAAGCTGCCCCCATGTCCAACAGAACCAGTTCCAGCCAGCTCAAAGACAGGCTCGCCACTGGCCAAGGCTGAGCCAGTCAGTGACAGCGGTAGTGACTCTGTGATAACATATTTAAGAAGGGGTAAAAACTGCTGTGCAACAGCAGTGGGGAGAGAGAATTGAGAATATGTGAGAGAAACAACTATGGAGACACCAAAGTCAGTGACGAAGGAGGAGAAGGAGGTGCTCCAGACACCAGAGCAGAGATGGTGCCTGTGCAGCCCGTGGTGAAGACCATGGTAAGGCAGGTTGTCTCCCTGCAGGCCATGGAGGACCACAGTGGAGCAGATATATACCTGCAGCCCATGGAGGACCCTACGTCAGAGCAGGTGGATATGCCTGAAGGAGAGGAGCCCATGCTGGAACAGGTCTTCTGGCAAGACTTGTGACCCCACAGGGGTCCCATGCTCGAGCAGTCTGTTCCTGAAGGACTGCAGCCCGTGGGGAGGACCCATGCTGGAGAAGTTCATGAAGGACTGTCTGCTATGGGTGGGACTCTATGCTGGAGCAGGGTGAAGAGGAAGGAGCAACAGAGACAATGCACAATAAACTGATGGCAATCCTCATTCCCCATCCTGCTGTGCCTCTTGGGAGGAGGAGGTAGAGAAGTCAAGTGAAGTTGAGCCCAGGAAGAAGGGAGGGGTAGGGGAAAGGTGTTTCTAGATTTGTTCTTGTTTCTTATTAATCCACTCTGATTTTTGTTGGCAATAAATTAAATTTCCCCAAGCTGAGTCTGTTTTGCCTGTGACAGTAATTGCTGAGTGATCTCCCTGTCCTTATCTTGACCCACGAGCCTTTTGTCATATTTTCTCCCCCTTGTCTAGCTGAGGAGGGGGAGAGATAGAGTGGCTTGGTGGGCACCTGGTGGCTAGCCAAGGTCAACCCACCACACCACCCTTCTTGGGGGCACGTTGCTCAAAGACAGAGTACCCCAGAGCCTCAGCGTGGCTCTTTCATGGCTGTCAGCATATTGAGAGGGTGACTATTCCCCATCCCTCCAGCTTTTGCAGGGGCAGGAGTCAGGCATGGCAGCAGGAGTCAGGAGTGAAGGAGATCCTGACCCAAAACCATCCCAGACAGAGGGTGAGATCAGCACTGGAGCTGGAGCACCTTCGCACCTGCTTGAAATGCCTCCCCGCTTCAGGGGATTGGAGTTGTCACTTGGGTCCCCCTTCCCCGTTCTCTCCTCAGTGAAATAGGTCAAATTCCTCCATCTCTCCCTGGTTTGTGGCCTGCTCCAACCCCCATTCCACTCAACAGCCCCACGTTGGTCTGGCCCCAGGCTGTCATGCCCTTCTGCCAGGAACAAACACTGGCCATGGAGATGTGGAGACGTGGAGAGGTTGGCAGAGGAATTGCTTCTCCTGACATGGCAGGGGAGGTCAGCCAGTGTCCAGGAAAAGGGAGAGCCTTCCTGGCCACAATGTGGGGTCTCTGCGGTGTGGTGGGGGCTTTCCTGCGGGGACCTCATGACAGGGAAGGAGGGCGAGAGCCACAGGAGCCATGTGCAGCTGGGGAGGTTTGTAACTGTTTAATGTGGTGGTTTTCCAAAGCAAACCCCTGTCAGCGCTGATGGGTCAGGGATGGGACATGAGATGAGCAGGGAGAGCTGGTGGCAAGGTTGCTTGTTGCTGGGCAGGCAGCCAGGCCTCAAATGATGAATTCCTGGGTCTCCGATGTGGCCTCATCTCCTTCCCTGCAAGGGGGGGCCACCGTGAGCTGCACTCAGGGCTGGGGAGTTCATCTCTGCAGAGCTCTGCTGCTGCAAACCCTGGCCTGACCAATCTGCCCATAAACCTGAGAGCAGATGGTGGGAGGGAGACCTCACCTGTGCTTCCACCACCAAACCACCCCAGCAGCAGCTGTGGCTACAAGGAGCAGCACTGTGGTGGCGATGCTGATGATTGGAGCTACGCTGCGGTTTTCTGGGACAGGGAGAGAATAGAGCGGCCATATGAGTGTGGCAGCACCAGGCACGAGCTGCCCCTCGCAGGGCCAGTGGCTGCTATCTGCACCCTGCACCCCATCCCCATGGGTGGCACCTACCCCATGGGATGAGAAGGCTGCGGGTGCCCAGGCTGCGGTGGCGCACGCGGCAGACGTAGCTGTGCCCGTCATGGGGAGCCACGGCCAGGATGCTGCGGAGCTGGTAGGTGAGGTCAGCATTGGGCAGGATGGCACTGGTATTGAGCGCTGGGCCTGGTGGTACCTCCTGGCCATCCTGCAGCCAGGTCACGCTGATGGGTCGTGGGTAGAAGCCAGTGACATGGCAAACTAGCAGGAGCTGGTCTGGTCTGGGCATGCGGGCGAAGACCGTGGCCACGGGCAGCTCTAGGGGGGCAAAAGCAAGGGGGTGGGGGGAGCTCCAGTGGGTCACCACTTGGCCCCAGGGTGTGTGGGTCTTTGGGGTGGCCATGCCAGGGTTGGGGTGGTCTCACCTTGTCTCTCCAGAGCTGCCCTCCCATACCTGCAGAGGGCGAGGATGTGGCTCTGGCAGGAGGTGGAGAGGAGGTGCTCCAGGAATGCTGTGACAGCCTTCTTGCTGGTGAGGGACTTGCTGACCAGCTCTGCTAGCAGAGATGGCTGCCGGGGCTCCCAGCGCTGCGTCTCCATCTTGAAAGCTATGAGGTCTCTGCCACCCACCCCAACATCCATGAAGCCCCAGCTTGTCCTATTGGGGTGCAGCACACAGCCCACATGAAGCTGGACCACCAATGGGTCTGCCAAGAGCAAGCCGGTGAAGAAGTCCTATGAGTGTGTGGGACATGGCTGGCACAGGGCAGGATGTCGCTGGAGGCACATGCAGGGGTGCAATGGGCACCAGGGTGCAATGGGCAGCAGGGCATGGGACCATGCTTCAGGAAGCCCTGGGACACCCTGCAAGCCTTCAGTCCCCTTGGAAGGCCGGAGTGGATATGGGCAGGGTGGTTGCTCAAACAGAATCTTGTCCCCCAAAATATTTGCCCCCAACTTTCTCTTTCCCTGATCTGTGCTGTGCGGGTCCTGCAGGCCCAGTAAATTTGTTGACAGCTCCCCAGTGTGCAGAAGGGTTCCCCTGTGCCAGAAGGCAAGAGCCCTGAGGGGTGTTTTTTGTGGACTGCCCTCTCTGCCCCTCCTAGCCATGTGCCCCGGCAGCTGCAGCGTTTCCCGTTACCCTTTCAGGAACTGTTGCACCCTATGAGACCCCACAAATGCCACCCCCGTGGGGAGGAGGGTACAGCCAGAACCAGGGGAAAGGGGCTGGGGCTCTGTCTGGGTTGTCCCCATACTCACAGTCCTGTTGCGCCTGCTGGGCCATTTCGTGCACGTATCGGACCATATTGCGCAGAAAGACTTTGGAGTAGGGCATGATCTTCCCTGCTTCACCCTCGTCTGTGGCCTGGCGGGCCCAGGGCGAGTGGAAGTTGATGCTCCAGTCGGCAGGATCCAGTGCAAAGATGGGGACATCCCCCAGGAGAGCCACCCCGGACACCTCAGCAGAGCTGAAGTTGGTGAAAAGGCTGGTCTGGAGCAGCTGGAGAACCTGCGGCTCTGCTGGGAAAAAGGATGGGGATGGGAAGGGCTGCAGGAAAGAGGAGATGAGCAGGGGGGCTGAAGGGGAAACAGGGGAATCAGACTAGATATAAGGAAGAAATTTTTATGAGGGTGGTGAAACACTGGAACAGGTTGCCCAGAGAGGTGCTAGGTGCCCCATCCCTGGAAACATTCAAGGTCAGGCTGGATGGGACTCCGAGCAACCTGATCTAGTTGAAGATGTCCCTGCTCATTGCAGGGGCGGCTGGACTAGATGACCTTTAAAGGTCCCTTCCAACCCAAACTATTCTATGATTCTATGCTTTTCAGCTCGCTCAGGGTTGCTTTCCTGTCTGAACTTCCTCTGCCTCCACTGCTCTTTTTCGTTTTCTATTTTACTTTCAACATGGTGTTACTCTCCCGTACAGGATTTCAGGCACCTTGTCCCCTCCCCACCTCCCTCCTGCCTAGTGCCTGCTGTGCAGAGTGGATGGTGGGGAGCACCTCGGTACTTGTTTGGGGTGGTGCTTCCCCCAGAAGAAACACCTGTGCCAGGACCTGTATCTGCCAGAGACCTGCACACGGCACAGAGGACATTGAGGATGGAGGAAGGGTAAGGGCATTTCATCCAGGTTTGGGCTCTCCTGGGCATCAGGAGCTCAAGGAGACCAAACCCTGACAGGGGCAGGAGAGTAGGCCAGCCCAGAGATCAATCGCGTGTTCCCATGTCTGCTGCTGCCCCACTCCCCGCCGCTGAAATGTGAGGTCTGTGGTGAAATGAGGGTGGTGGTGAAACGCTCTGTGCGACGGTAGCGCCCAAAACACGCTCTCGCAGGTGCAGCTCCCCAACAAACAAGGGGCTGCTGGAAGGGGCCCACAGCACCACGTGGGGCTGAAACCCTCCTGGTGCCCACAGGCTCCCTGCAGGGGGAAGGCAGCTTTGGGGAAACCCCAACACCCCAGGCCTGGCTGGGGACCTTAGCCTCATGTCTGCTTCGGTACCTGAGCCCCTATGCTGGAGCTGGTGGGGCATGAAGCCCCGAGCTGGAGGCAGGAGCAGAGAGGGTGGGCAAAGACAGGACACCTTTGGGTGCTGCACGGTGGGGGGGTGGCCCTTTGATGCTGGGGATAATCCCCGCCATGCAGGGGACAGTGGCTTGGCCGTGCCTCCCCTGAGGAACCTGTGGGGTCCTCTGACAGGGTGGTGAGAGTGGTTAGGGTGAGCCAGGGCTCCCACTTACCCTCTGGGTCTGCCCACATCCCAGGGAGGAGGAGAGGGAGAAAGAGGAAGAGGAAGAGGCGAGGGGGCTGCATGGTGCATGCAGCAAGGCCGAAGGAGCAGCAGCAGTGGCTGCAGGAGGAAGAAGAACCCGTGGGGTCCCACATTTCAACCCAGCCCAGCAGTCATGGCGGAGGCTCTCCACCAATGGGAGCAGTGCAGACATGTCGGGGAGGGGCCCAGAGGTCCCGAGCTGGGGGCTGGGGATGTGTGGGAGGGAGGAAATCCAAAATAAGGTCTTGAGCATGAAGTGCTCTGACATGCTGGGGCTGGGGAGAGCCCGGCCAGGAGGAGAGGGCAGGGAAAGGGAGGCCCAGGAAATGGCACTAGGAGAAAATGGGTGCTCAAGGACCCAAGCTGGGTCTCCCTGACTCCCCTTCCCCACCAACAGTACCTCGCCCCTATCCCTGTTCTTGTGGGGTGCATCAGCTCCAACAGAGGTGACGATGGCTTTTGGGTTTCAGCCCTGACTGGAGAAAGAGAGCTGCTGTCTTTTCAGCCCCCATACAGGAAGAAGGGCTGCTTTGGGTCCCCCCGGCACCTCCCACTCAGGCTCCTCCTGCACCACCTGCTTAACCCTGGGGACAGGGCTCCCCAGGGAGGAGGTGACAAGCGCTTCCTGTCCGGCCCACAGCTGCGGGAACAGTGCTGGGGAGCTCCAACTCTCCTGTAAATGCGCCCAGGAGGGGGCTTGGGGCTGGGCTGCAGCCTGGCACTCCCCTTCCCTTCCCACCATCTTTGGTGGGGAACCCTGTCCCCCTCCCCAAGTGCCCCCTGGGTGTGGCAACAGTAATGGTGGGGACCATCCCCTTGCTCTGCCCCCATTGTCACCAGTCTGCACTGGAGGGACAATGGGGTGATCAAAGCTGGCCTCACCCCCACAATGTCCCCTACCCACTGCTCCTCCCCGGCTGTCCCCTGGCGCCCCCTCTCCCCCTGAATTTTCTCTTCTCCTTTCCTGGGAGTGCCTGCATTGGGGTCAAAGGCAGAACTGAAACCAAAGCTGAAGGGAAGTTTTGGCGGGGTATGCCCCGGTAACCTCTAAACACCACTCCCCTTCCCTTCTGTGGAGCTGCCCCACTGTTGTGGTTTAACCCCAGCTGGCACCTAAGCACCACACATCTGCTTGCTCACTCCCCCCGCGGTGGAATAGGGGAGAGAACTGGAAGAGTAAAAATGAGAAAACTCATAGGCTGAGATAAGGTCAGTTTAATAAGTAAAGCAAAAGCTGTGCATGCAAGCAAAGCAAAACAAGGAATTCATTCAGTATTTCCCATCAGCAGGCAGGTGTTCAGCCATCTCCAGGAAAGCAGGGCTCCATCATGCATAATGGTTACTTGGAAGACAAATGCCATGACTCCAAATGTCCCCCCCGCCCCCTTCTTTTTCCCCCAGCTTTGTATGCTGAGCATGACGTCGTATGGTATGGAATATCCCTTTGGTCAGTTGGGGTCAGCTGTCTGGGCTGTGTCCTCTCCCAACTTCTTGTGCACCCCACCTTGCTGGTGGGGTGGGGTGAGAAGCAGAAAAGGCCTTGACTCTGTGCAAGCACTGCTCAGCAGTAATGAAAACATCGGTGTATTATCAATATTCTTTCCAGAACAAATCCAAAACACAGCCCCATGCTAGCTACTGTGAAGAAAATTAACTCTATCTCAGCCAAAACCAGCACACCCACGGAGAAGTATGGACGCCATGGTGGCTTGACAGGCCCAGAAATGGTGCCAACTTCCCCAGCAGCTCACCTCAGCATCACTCGGGGGGTGTCCAGCTGTGCCACCACAATGCCCACATCTCTCCCAGCAGGGCCACCAGTGCTGGGGCCAGAGGAGAGTGTTTGGCTGCTGGGATGGCAAAGCACAGCCATGGGGTGGCCAGTGAGGGAAGGGGCGGGGGGCTTTTGTCCATGCAGTCCTACCAGGTGACCATTTGTCCTCACAGTCCTCCCTAAGGTGGCTGTTGGTCACCTCTTGCTGAGCAGCTGATAGGCCTGCAGGCTTGTGCAGGCCTCTGGCTTGTGCACGTGCATGTGATACCACCGGTGGCTGAGTAGCTGGTAGGACAGGAGTGTGCACCTCACTTTGCAGGTGCTTATGATGTGCTCAGGCCCCTCTAAATTTTCTCCACATCTCCCACTGTTGCAGTGGACCAGAAGTTCTGCTTTAGCTCTTCCTCATCTCTGTTGAATGTACTTGTCTTCATGTCTTTGTTGGTTTTTTTTCACTTTCTTACTTGTTGTAGTGGAAGTCATGACTTCTTCCTCCTTGATATTGTCACTTCCTTTACTCAGCAAATGACCAAAGGGGGCAGGGGGCTGCTTGTCCACACAGACCATTGGTTTTCACAGTCCCCTAAGGTGACTGCTGGTCCTCAGAGTCACTCCCCAGGTTACCATTGGGCTGCACAGTTCCCTCAGGTGACATGGTCCTTGCAGTCCTCCCAGTTGACCACTGGTCCTCACTGTTCCTCCCCAGGTGGCTGTGGGACTTTGCAGTTCAACCTCAGGTGACCATTGGTCCTTGCAGTCTCCCCTCAGGTGAGGGCTGTAACCCCTCCTGAGCCCAGAGCCGTGCCTGGGTGAGTTGGGGTGGGGTGCACAGGGCTGCAGTGCCTCTGGGTGCTGCACTGGGTGTGTGTGCACCAGCACCCACTGGGCTGGGCAGAAACACCTGAAGAGACCTCTCGAAATGCCTGGATGTCTGTGTGTGTGTTATTGTAGGGTCTCTTGGGGACTGTGAACAAACTCTTGCAGACACCTCCCTGGTACTGGGTGTTTGGGTGTGTGTTATTGTATGATCTCTTGGGAGGTCATGCACATGACCAACTTTTCTTACCAGGTTTGCTCACCAGCTGCACCTGCTCTCCAGGTTTGGTGGGTGAGCTTCATCATGCCACATCCTGTGAGTGCTGCAGGGTTTTTCATTCCGTTCGGGGAATGAATTGCCCTGTGTGCCTTGTTGGTGCTGAGTCTGCGGGCTTCCAGCCCCAAGGTGCACCTTGCCCGCAGCTGAAAGTTTAATCTGTTGGTCCTAGCTCAGCAAAGGCTGGGAAAGACTCAGCATCACTCCTCCTGCATGGAGGTCCTTGAGCCCCGCGGTGCCAACAGGTGACTGTGGCTGTCAGAGAAATTCAGTCCTGCCCACAGCACTGTGGTTCACAGGGTTTGGCCAGGGGAGAACCAGCCCTGCTGGACTTGTGGTGGATGTGGCCATAGGCCAGCTGGGTTTTCTTCTGACTCAGCTAATAGCTGGCTCGCATATAGCTGCCAGCCTCTTACCCTGTGAAAATTTGCCAAGAAGTTGTCCTGTAAAACCAAACCTTTTGAAGCCACACATTCAAGTGTGTGGTTGATTGGGAGCACAAACTAAATTCCTTCCTGTGCCTGTCTGACCTCCACTGTCTCCGATGGGAGATTAGCTTCCTTTTTCTCCTTAATCGGAAGGCTTGGGGGCACCTTACCCCCATGTACACAGTTGCTTATTTCCATGAAATATGTAAGAACATGTTTGTATATGCACAAACACACTTTTACTTTTTTCTCTTGCCTTGGTGTTTCCTGCAATTAGTATCAATAATTCAGTGGTGTTCCAGCTTCCATCTGCAGCTGGTCAAAACCTCCCCAAGCCCATCCAAATCCTGGGGAAAGGCATGTTCTTAGTAAAAACATGAATGTTTTAATTTCATTTTATACACATGTGTAGTTCCCACAGATTACATCAGAGTTTCAGTGTTATTCAGCACTTTGTAAAATGGTTTGTGGCCAGGTGCTGTTAGTCTGGGTGGAACAGTTCAGTCTCAGTAGAAACATTTCTGGAATATGGTTAATAAAGACAGCTTTTAGGAAAAAATACTAGAAAGCAACAGTGGAAGGGCACAGCTTACCACCTACTGATAAATGCGTTATTGTACCAAAACTGGGAGAAATTGCCACTTGGCATTGAGGAGCCTCAGCGGGTGCATGAGGCAGTGCCATGAGGTAAGAGGTGATCATGTGTTACAAGTGAGGAGGTCTCAGACTTGCATTCTTGTCTGCTTAGCAAATTGAAGCCGGTCAGGAGTCCCCCAGGTTTCCCTCTTACATTTCTGAGTCTAGTTGATCTCGCGCTTGGCAGCACCCAGAATTTTGTCAAAGCAGAAAAAAGTAGACTTTTTTGTCCCTGTGAGGGTGGTGGAAGGAAATGGGGGCTGTTGGCTCCCTTCTGGGCTAAGCTTCTTTGCTCAGGATGGAGTTCCGGGACTCTGATTCCTCCATCTGCTGGTGCTTTCTGAAAGGAGAGAGGGATGGCTCATGGGTACTCCATAGAAGAGACCTTGTGGGGGTGCAGACAGCAGCTGGCAAGGTGGGAGCAGGAACTTTGCTCCTAAATGCAGCAATGCCCTGGGGCATTTCCTCCACTCCTCTCCTACTGTTGCTCTGCAGGGCAGAAGGGGCCTCACCTGTGTCTCCACACCCAAAGTGCCGTGATGACAGCCACGGCCACAGCTGCCAGCAACCCGGCCCCGAACCCTGTGATCAGCACCACCTCCTCTGAGTTCCCTGAGAAACATGAGCAGAGGGTGCCATGAGCTTTCCCAGCTTTGCTCCACCCCGTGGGGCTGGGCGGCTCAGGAGCCTCATCTCTATCCCCATGGGTGGCACCTACCCCATGGGATGAGAAGGCTGCGGGTGCCCAGGCTGCGGTGGCGCACGCGGCAGGCGTAGCTGTGCCCGTCACGGGGAGCCACGGCCAGGATGCTGCGGAGCTGGTAAGTGAGGTCGGCATTGGGCAGGATGGCACTGGCGTTGAGCGCTGGGCCTGGTGGTACCTCCTGTCCATCCTGCAGCCAGGCCACGCTGATGGGTCGTGGGTAGAAGCCGGTGACACGGCAAACTAGCAGGAGCTGGTCTGGTCTGGGCATGCGGGCAAAGACTGTGGCCACAGGCAGCTCTAGGGGGCGAAAGCCAAGGGGTGGGGGGAGCCCCAGTGGGGCACTGCTTGGCCCCAGGCTGTGTGGGTCTGTGGGGTAGCTGTGCCAGGGTTGGGGTGGTCTCACCTTGTCTCTCCAGAGCTGCCTTCCCGTAGTGCAATAACATGTCTATGTCGTCGATGCAGGTATCATTGAAGAGGACTTCCACCAGCTCGCTGAAGGTGGTATAGTTCTGGAGAACAGCCTGGACGTACCGTGACAGGCTGGTGTCTTGGGAGAGGAGCCAGGTGGCATTGTCCATGTCAAAGCTGAGGAAGTCCTGGCCGTTGTAGCCCACATAGGCAAAGGCCCGGGAGGTCCTGTTGTGGTAGACCTCACAGCCTGCCATGCATTGGGCCACGAAGGGGTCTGGAGGGGCAGAGAGGAGAGAGAGGTTGCATGGGGGCTGGGACTGCCTTCCTGTGGACGTGTTCAGCATCTCCTGTGCTGAGCCAGGACTGCCAGTCCTTCCCCACTTCCCAGGTGCTGTTCAGAGAGGGGACACAGAGAAGACCGGGTACTCACAGGGCACGTTCTTTTGCATGGCACCTTCATTGATCAGGTGGTTGAACTTCTTCAAATAGATCTTGATCATGTTCTCAATGGTGTCCCAGTCACTGCGGGGCAGGGCTGGGCGAACCCAGGGCTGGTAGAAACGAATGTTCCAGGTGCGCTTATCAAGAGAACCTAGCTCGATGTCTTCCAGAAGGCCCAGCCCCTCCGTGTCCACGAAGGAGGTGTTTTGGAAGGTGGAGGTCTGGAGCAGCCGGATAGTGAAGGACTCTACACAAGACGGGTTGACAGGGGGAGATGGGAGTGGGAGGAGAGGGCTGTGGAAAGTGGAGGGGCTGGGGGATGGGTCCTCAGGGTTGCAGGGGACCTGCAGGCCCCCCATAGGCCCTCTGCATCCTTGGCAGCCCCAGCTCCTACCCCCTGCATCCACCTGGGGTAGCTGCATCCCTGACGGAGAGGAGGTGTGGAGCCAGGGGACAAGGAGGGGTGAGGAGGCAAGTGCCCAAGGCAGGTGGGGAGCAGGAAGCTCCTTGCCTGTGGGGTCCCATGGGGGCATGGGAGTAGGTGTGGATGAGCCAGGGCTCCCACTTACCCTCCAGGTCTGCCCGTGTCCCAGAGAGGAGGAGGAGGAGGCAGAGGAGAAGGAGGAGGAGGAGGCAGCAGCGAGAGGGCTGCATGGTGCCAGCAGCGAGGCCCTGAATGTGCCGTAGTGGGTGCAGCAGCAGGAGGAAGGGGCTGTGAGAGACGTGGCTACACACTTCTCCTAAGGGTGGCTCTGCCCGGGCAGCTCCGTTGGTGCTTGTGGCCCTGGCAGCCAATGGGGCTGTCACTGAGGTTTTGGGGAGGGCACTGAGGTTCCCACTTGGGCTGGGCTGGGGCATCCTGAGTAAGGCTGTGAGTTCTGGGGGAATTTGGGTGGGAACAAGGCCATCCCACTGGTTGCAAGAGGTGTCCCTCATGGCTGCGGCAGCATCTTGACAATCAGGGCAGTGCGGGTGACCCAGCCTCTCTCTTCTACGCCCATTACAGGTGGAGGTGCCACCTGGCCATGGGCTGCATCCACTGTCCCTGACAGGAAAGTCACTCGCTGCCACTTGTGCCCAGCATGTATGGCCCTGCATGGCACAGACATCTCCATCCGTTCTGTGCTGCCTACTTAACTGGGTGGGTTTGCCCTGACATGGCTGTCTTTCCCACAGCAGAGGCAAACCCTGTTCCCACAGCCTGGCCGCATGCCTGGGCTCCCCATGCCCCCAGGCTGTTCCCTGGCCCCATGCCTCTTTGTCGCCTCCCGTTCATCCTGCAGCCAGGCCACACTGATGGGCCGTGGGTAGAAGGTGGTGATGTGGCAAACCAGCAGGAGCAGAGCTGGGCCAGGAGTGCGAGCGAAGACCGTGGCCATGGACAGCTCCGGTGGGAGAGAGTGAGAAGAGCTGGTGGTATCCCCTGACCCCTTGGCACTGCTGGCCTGTTCCTGGGGAAGGAGCTCCCCAGGGAGGAGGTGACGAGCAGTTCCAGCCTGGCCCACAGCTGCGGGGTCAGGGATGGGTGCAGGCAAGGCTGGAGGAAGCAACTCCTCTAGGAGCTCCTTTCAGGGCACAGGAGGTGGATGGGCTGGAGCAGCTGTAGTGTGATGGTGCCCAAGGGCAGAGATGGGCTGTGAGGCCTGGAAGAGACTGTTGCCCACTGACAGTCATCAGACCCTTGAAGAGGTAGCACTTGGCCAGGCAGGATACACAAGCTGGAACAGGGATGGGACCATGGTCCCCCCGTACCGAGGCCCATTCCCAGGGTGCTGCAGTGGATGAGCAGCTTCCCCATTTCCATGGAGCTCCATCCATGCCATGGGGCCTTGGAGCTGCCTCTCTGCTTCTCTGCACCCCACGGTGCTGGGGAACTCCAACTCTCCTGTAAATGCCCCCAGGAGGGGGCTTGGGGCTGGGCTGCAGCCTGGCACTCCCCTTTCCTTCCCACCATCTTTGGTAGGGAACCCCATCCCCCTCCTCAAGTTCCCCCTGCGTGTGGGCACAGGAATGGTGGGGGCCATCCCCTTGCTCTGCCCCCATTGTCACCAGTGTCCAGCGCTGGAGGGACAATGGGGTGACCAAAATTGGCCTCACCCCCGACAATATCCCCTACCCACTGCTCCTCCCCGGCTATCCCCTGGCGTCCCACCTCCCCCTGAAGTTTCTCTTCCTCTTTCCCGGGGGTGCCCACGTTGGGGGCGAAGGCAGAACTGAAACCACAGCCAAGCGCAAGTTTGAGGTGGGGCGCCCTGATAACCTCCAAACACAACCAGGGCCAAGGTCTCCCCTCTGCAATGTGGCAGGGCATCATGCGACCGCCTCCAAGCGCAACTGGGACAGATGTCCCTGCTCCATGTCTTCATCTTGGGTGTCCCCAGCTGTGGTGGGGACATGGGGAAGGCCCATATAGGGCTGCTGTGGGCTGAGCTCCAGCACCCCATGACACTGAGTCAGACATGGGAGACAAGAACACTGAACCCCTTCCCTTCCGTGGAGCTGTCCCACAAAGATGTATGGACGTTGCGGTGGCCTGGCGGGCCCAGAAATGATGCCAACTTCCCCAGCAGCTCACCTTGGCATCACCCAGGGGATGTCTGGCTGTGCCACCACAATGTCCACATCCCTCCCAGCAGGGCCACCAGTGCTGGGGCCAGAGGAGAGTGTTTGGCTGCTGGGATGCTGCATGGCAAAGCACAGCCATGGGGTGGCCAGTGAGGGAAGGGGCAGGGGGGCTTCTGTCCACGCAGTCCTATGAGATGACCATTTGTCCTCATGGTCCCCCCTAAGGTGACTGTTGGTCACTTCTTGCTGAGCAGCTGATAGGCCATTAGCAGGCCTCTGGCTTGTGCGGGTGCATGTGATGTCACTGACACCTCTCCTCCCACCTTCCAGTCTCCACTCACTTTGTTATCATCACGTTACAGCTATTTCCTTTGATGCAGTGGCAGCAGCATGGGAGGTTGTACTTAGTACACAGCCATTTCTTTTGGCCACTCCTTATTCCTTATACTATTCTTCTGCTACTTCTTTCTTCTTGCTTGTTTCCTTTGCTTCAGAATGGGTCCTCTATGGTCCACAGTCCCTTTGGTGAAGAACCTTTTCTGCCATGGTCTTATTCATAGGCCACAGTCCCTTTGGGGTGTACCTGTTCTTCCATGAGCACCTCCTACTGCTCTGACCTTGCTGTTCCTTTTTCTGGGTGTTTACTTCTCTTTCCTAAATACATTGTCACAGAAGTACCACAAACTCCTCTTGTTCGAAGGAGGCGTGCTGACTGGAACCAGCCATCATCAGCACAGGGCACTTCATGATCTTCCTCAGAGGCCACCCTGGTAGCCCTCCTCCTCCCTTCCCAAGCAAAACCTTGCCAGTTATGCCCAATACAATTCTTTACTGCAGTACAGCTACAGTGGCTTGAACTGGATGACTGTTTGGCTGAGATTTTATTGGGGCTGGTGCATATTCACCATAGTAGGATAAAAGTTACATTTATGAGGGACTGCAGTGCACTTCTGCCTCTCTAACTGCGCTCAAGGATGGCTTGCTGATAACAGCTGTCATTAAGAAACCTGGTCATAACCCCACCTCCACTTGGGAACTGCTTTTAACTGAGAATCTTGTCCTTGGCTCCCATCTGTGCTACACAGGAGCTATGTTGCAGCTCTGTCTGCAGCAGGTCTTGTATTTCCTCATTCCTGACATCAGTCCTGTCCCATTGGCTTGACTGGAACTGAATTGTTAGCTCAGATTTGCTGGGCTGATGCTGGTTACAATCTCCAGACCTGATTCTTACCCTGAATTTACTAATTTGACTTCCCGGCTCCTTGTTCATGATGTAGCAACCTTCCTCCCGTGCTGTGACCCTCAGTTCTTAGCTCACCTTCCTTTGTAGAGCAGCCTGTCCTTGACAGCATAGCTGTCAATAGAATACAGTGAGTTTACCCTAGGACTGCCCAGGGAGCTTTTGTACATGAAAAGGAGTGATTTATTCGTAAATCTTGGCCACTTGGTCTTTGCTGGACCTACACCAGTTTCACATCAGCTGGAGAATTGGTTATTTGTCCTCAGTGATGCTAAGTTATTTTGTTCTTTTTGTGAAATGAGATATTTTTCCCAGTGGTTTAAGTGATCCAAACTATAAACGTTTTATAAACTGGTTTTATATCCCATTAAGTAAGCTGTCCAACTAGTCAAATTGGCTTTGATCCACTGATAGATTTTAGGCTGAGAAGCCTTGCACTTTCAAAATTATTTTTCCAAGAATGGGATGAATTGTACCTGGGAACTGCCTGCCTCTTTCCACTAAGTGTTGATGGAGCCTAGGTGATCAGACCCATGCAAAATATGAATGTGCCTATTGGTACAGAAGACGAACCTCTTCATTTCCATCCCTTTCTGGTTTTCCTTTTTAATGATGCCTTTCTTCTGTTCATATAGAGAGACACAAAACCATCTGGACACCAAAATGAGGTGCCTCAGGTTGGGAGGAAACTTACTGTGCGTGATTTCACATAATGATACAACTTGCCCTGTTTCTCTTATTAGCACATGCTAAACTTTAAATGGCTTTGGCAGTACACAACACTGAATTGCTTACCTCATATTTCTTGGTTAAAGTCTGCTGAGCAAACACCAGAAACATAATTATTCCAAGTTGGATATTTCACAGTTATTAAAGACATCTCAAGGGAGAAACTAGCGTCCCCTGTACTATCATTTTCTCAAATACATCCATCTTCTCCCACATTACGTTATACTGTGGGTGTAAAAACAATTTAAGATTTCTCTTAGCTTTTCAGATAGCTGAGCTTAAGTCTTAAGTCTTAAGTATAAACTGTAGCAATAAGCTGCCCCCCTGTTATTTCAGCTGTAGAATCCTGATATTAGTCAAAGAAACCTTGGTAGGTGTGAATTGTCTATCCAAACAACATTGTCTTTATTGTAGGTGATTACAGCTGAGATCCTTTAGTGGAAGAAACACTCACTTCAGGGACACAAGTCATCTCATACTAGCATACGTTTCAAAGCCTGGGGAACAGATTCATCCCCTCAAGTCACTATTTCTAAATATTAACTGTAAAGGTACAAACCATTTCCTAATTGCAGACATCTGGTGACATTTGACATACCCAAGGATAATGAGCATGGCCTTGATTTATTCTTGCAGAAGGCCAGGTTTCACATGTCCTTTCTGCCAGTCCCACACGCTTACCTTGGACGCCAAAGGACATCTCAAGTGGTGCAAGGCGTCAGCGCATGGGCAAATGAGTCAAACCCCATCTAAAAGCTTGTGAAGAAATTACTGAAGGGTTGACCTCGTATGTCTCATCTGTTAGCAATGGAGCTGTGACCCTAGACTAGAGGTGTCTGATGTCATTTTAGATGATCCAACATCTTTTTCCTGCTTCAAAGCAGCTGAAGTTTCCCATAGGTTCTCTATCATTCCTCTCAGCCTCAGGCAGACACATCAGATAGACAGGGGCATTTCTGAGCACACTAGGCAGATGTGTTCAAACAAGCAAAATAACACCTATATGTCTTTTCCATGAATGTCTAAAATGAGAGGGGATGAATCCTAACCATGGAGTTTAAACTAGCTATAAACCTAAGGGGAGAAATCTCAGGACCAATCCATTCTGTGTTGCAGGGTGACCGAGGCTCTTCAAGTAGCTATAGGAGAGCAATGTTAAAAAAAAAACAACCGGAATGCATCTGAAAATGACCAAGACTTCAGTCTAACACAGTGAATGATAACAACTTGTCCTCAAGCTTGGAGAATAGGGCTATTCTTTTCCCTTGGGCATGTTCGCCTCATTTTGTCTAGTTATCTGGAGATTAAAGCATTGTTCCAGAAAATCTTGCTATCAAGTGATTAAGAAACAGAAGGTATCTACCCTTTATTTAAGGAAGTGTTTCTTCTTTTCTTCTCTAATTGGCTAAACAAAACCCCTCCTTCCCAGCTTTCTTTTTATAAGCAGTGTCCTCAAAGCCTTCTTCGTACCTTGATTTCTTAGGCTGAAGATCATTGGATTCAACATGGGAGTGTCCACACTTTATACCACTGGTACAATTTTGTTCATATTCAAGGAAGTCCTTGCTGTTTGACTCAAATACATGAAAATCCCTGCCCCACAACACAATGAGAGAACCATGAGATTGGAAACACAAGTCAAGAAGGCTTCAGTAGAAGGTGTCTTCAGGACAGTGATGACAATATAGATCTAAGACATAGCAATAGAGAGGAAGGTGCCCAAAATCACCAGAGAAGAAAGTATCAATATCAACTTTTACATCACAGACGTGCCCACACATGCCAATTGCAGCAGTGGTAGAATATCACAGAAGTGGTTAACTACACTGGAGCCACAAAAAGGTAAACCAGTCAGTAAAACGGCAGGCATCAAAGGTGACAGACAGCCTCCAATCCAGCAAAGGAGGAGGATCTGGGTGCTTGTTCTTCTACTTGTAACAGTAACCGGGGTGTGTAGCATATGGCTATGTATTCTGTCACAGGCAATCACTGCAAATAGGGAACGCTCAGCTATCCCAAGGATAAAGAAGAAATAAGACTGCAAGACACAGCTGGCAAAACAGATAGTCTGTTTCCAACTTACCAGCATGGAGAGCAATCTGGGGACTGTGACTGAGGTATACATTAGATCCAGGAAGGACAACCCCAGGGAAAAATACATGGGTGTTGGAGATGACATTTCAGATGTAAAGCCATGATGATGATAATAATGTTGCCTATTATGATGATGAGATAAAGAACTAAGAAGAGAAAGAAGAGTGAAAGTCGTATTTCTCGAGAGCTGGGAAGTCCCAGAATGATAAAGCCCACTGGGGAGCTATGGTTCCATGACTTTCCTATGGTCTGCAAGGGTATTCAGCAATAGCATCAGAGGTTGGGCATACTTTAAAAAAAAAATTCTGGGGAGAGATGAAGTATGTTTTCCTTTCCTGACTTCATGTGCATGGTGGTAGTCTACCCAGGGATGTATGTATATGACCATTCTTCCAATTAGCCAGAGCTGAATAAGAGAGAAGTAAGATGCCTGCAATATGAGCCTTTGGCATAAACAGTTCCTATCTTGTTTCCTCCTTGGTACCTCAGAGATATGGTTCTTCATAAATTTTAGGCTGGGATTCACCTTATGTAACTTCAGACACCTTCCAGGAAGATACCTACCTGTAGAAAAGGTACCCAGAGAAACAGGCACATATGTGTGCCATTCGACTGCCCTGTTTTAAACTACTGCATTTGGCAAGGCAGGTCCTTGACTAGTTCTCCACCAGTTCTGAAGGGAACCAAGGATGAACAGCTGACATGTAGACATTCTGGTTGCCTGCATGTCCTAGGTGAATTCTCCCCTCTCTTATAGGTGGTAGAATGGGATTCCCTTGCCTAAATATGAACATTAAGTATTTTTAAGACGCACTTGCATACCTGATATGGTTTCCAGATGATGTTTTAGAACAGTGCAGGCTTCGTGAATGTCTTGTGTCATACCTGACACCATGGTGTGGATATCTGAGAAATACATGTTTAGTCCTCTGTACATTTCCTAAACTTACAATGGATCATACCCTAGATTTCTATATGTGGCCATCTTTCTGTTGCCATGTTTTAAAAGGTGGCTACCTTTTATGGCCAACAAGAAACAGAAAGTATTTCTAGGGTTTTCTTCTAATTTCTTGTTACCTGATGTTGTGGTTTGAGCCCAGCCGGTCACAAAGCACTGCGCAGCCACTCGCTCACTCCTCCCCCCAGCCCCGCTCCGGAGCGGTGGGGAGGAGAATCGGGGAGGAGAGGAAGAAGGTGGAACCTCAGGGCTTGAGATAAGGACAGTTTACTGGGACAACACAAAGAGAGAAATTACAATAGTAACAACAGTACAAATAAACCAAAATACAAAATGAGTGATGCATGATACAATTGCTCACCACCCGGAAGCTAATGCTCCACCACCAAAGAAAAAGAGAGCTTGCCACGCTACCTCCCCCAATATAGAGACTGAGCATGATGTTCCATGGTATGGAATACCCCCTTGGATAGTTTGGGTCAGCTGTCCTTGCTGTGCCCCTCTCCCAGTTTTCCTTTGAAAATTAACTCTATCCCAGCTGAATCCAGGACACCAGAAAAGTAAATTAGCATAATCCTTGAAGTGTCCATTTTAATCACCTTACTAAGTCAAAACCAGGTCTGTTCAGAATTTCTTGCAACAGAGAAAAAATTGCCGCTTCCTACAGGCCATAGCAAGGTCTAGTTCTCACAATTTTTGAACAATAGGGTCACAAACTGTAGCTCTGTATAATTATGAGGACCAAGGCAGAGTTGTAAGTGTAGATGAAACATCACAGAAAACTTGATTTCAACAAAACTATACTGGTGTGCCTGGGAATGAAAAGGTTTGTGAGTATGAATATGATACAGCTGGTTTTGTGAGCAAGTCTGATCAAAATATAAAAAATACAGAGATGCAATAATTGATGGATGACTTTTCCACAAACGCATAGCTGTATAGAAATTCTTCTCTTTTTAATTGTCCTAGTTTCAGCTGGGATAGAGTTAATCATCTTCCTAGCAGCTGGTGTAGTGCTGTGTTTTGGGTTTTGTACAAGAAGAATGTTGATAACACCCTGACGTTTTCAGTTGTTGCTAAGTCGTGTTTAGACTAAGTCAAGGACTTTGCAGCTTCTCAGGCCCAGCCAGTAAGAAGGCTGGAGGGGCACAAGAAAGTTGGGAGGGGACACAGCCAGGAGAGCTGACCCAAACGGGCCAAAGGGATATTCCGTACCATGGGACCTCATGCCCAGTATCTGAACTGGGGGAGCTGGCCAGGGGGAGGAGCGCTGCTTGGGCATTGGTGGGCAAGTGGTGAGCAACTGCCTTGTGCAGCACTTGTTTTGTGTATTCCAATCCTTTTATTATTACTGTAATTTTATTGTTGTTATTATTGTCATCGTTAGTTTCTTCCTTTCTTTTCTATTAAACCATTCTTATCTCAATCCACGAGCTTTACCTTTTTTCCGATTCTGTCCCCCAACCCACTGAGTGGGAGGGGAGTGAGCAGCTGCGTGGTGTTTAGTTGCTGGCTGGGGTTAAACCACAACATTATGGATGCTTAGTCTACAACAGGGAGATTCTCTTTTCTCATGCTATTTTTCCTTGCTTTATATATAGGTACCTACTATACCTTTTCCCCTGTTTAAGGCATTGAAACATAGGTATGACTAAATGATCTGGTTTTCTTCAGCATTAAGAAACACAAATGCTCGCATTGAATGTTGAAACAAGTTTTGTATGGATTTCTGAAACTCAGAATGGAATTGCATACAGACATAGACGTGAACTGTCTTCCCAGGCTTACTTTGTACCAGATGATGACTTCATCATTAGTATTGACAGAGTGCAGGCCTGTTGCAGGAGTTATGCAACCGCCACCTAGTCCGTGTTAGGAATGATGCAGATGCTGCCTGAACAGGGCTTGGCCCTAGGGTCCCGCTTGCAGAAGACAAGTTGCCAGTCTGCTGAGTAAATAAGTGGTTTATTTATCTGATATGCAGAGCAGCTCGAGCTAGGTGCCTCCAAAGAGGGACCTCTACTGCAGATCGCACACCCCAATTATACTCATACCACCCATCACCCGAGCCCCAAGTCCAAACACTTAATTCTGGTTGGTGGTCTCTGGTTGGTTGAAGCTGGAAAAAGTGCAGAAGAACCCATTATCTGGCGGCATGGTGGGCCTGAGAAATCAAGAACCTAAAGAAAACATGCCCAGGAGATGAGAGCAACACCCGACTCTCCAAGAACTCCCTGTGAGCACTGCACCAGGAAGAGAGCACGCTCTGACATTGAGGAGTGGGAGAAGCTGAATGGAAGCCAACCAGCCCATCAGTCTCCCAAGCAGAGGCGCACTCATAGTGGGGAAGGGCAGAAGCACAGTGACCATCAGCTGGCGCAGGGCAGTGGAAGCCTGTACTGCTCTTCTCACAGGCTGAAAAGAGCCCTGGTGCTGGCTGAAGCTCAGGAGAAGATCCTCCTTGCAAAAAACAGAGAAGCCAGAGCAGAGGAAGAGCCTTTCCAGTGAAGCCGCGGAGGTGGGAAAAATGCAGCTCCTCCACCAGTTACTATTGCTCCCATGTGACAGGAGATAGTGGAGAGAGAGAGTTCTGGCACTGGGTTGACTTTGGGAAATCGAGACCAAATAACAGCCACAGGTCTCTGAAGGATTCTCACAGAAGCCAAAGGCTTCGCCATCACCTCTCTGGAGGGGAAGGTGGGCTTGGCTGGAGTGGCCTCAGTGTATCAGCAGGTCAGCAGCAGCCTGGGAAATACTCACTTGTCAGACATGTGCCAGTTCACTGAGTTTGTGGGTTCTTGCCAGGCAGATGAAAACCAAAGAGAAGATCCCTTTGCAGAGGGGAGTGACAGCACAACTGAAAAGAAACAGCAAAAGACAGAAGCAAGATGTTTCTGATGATCAGAAGATGAAAAACAATACATGAAGGTGAAGAAAGAGGATGAAAAGTAAGCAAGGCTTGCAGCAGCATCAGGAGAAATGTTTCATAACTCCTTGCTGACTGTTTCAGATGTGGGGCTCATGGACAGACGCATTTGCTGTTCCGATTCGGCTTACCACTGCCACCTGCAGTTGGCCATCAAAAGCCACCAAGAACCATTATCAACACAAGGCTAACCTTCAAACCTTGAAATCTGTGACTGAAACAATAAAATTGCCATCAAAACCCAACTCAATCCAAAATGGTGTTTCTGATTTCGGTGGAGGATTTTCCCAGGTGAGAAGGAATTGTTGGGGGTTTCTTAAATTTTTAAACTTGAGCCTTCCTGTATGAAAGTGCACTCCTAATCCAGAAGGGTGGGTGCTTTCTGCACTTGCTGAGCCACAAGACTAGGATCTCCATTAGCATATGATTTCCTTGGAGACCTTAGTGAGGGAACAGCTCTGTCACAAAAGGTCCAGCTTCTGCCAAAGAAGATTTGCATGGCCTGGCAGCAGTCTTCTTGTTCATTGGGATAATGCTGGTACCACATGGGTAGCTATTTCTTGGAATTTTGAGTTTCCAGGAGGTCAGTGCTCTCCTTTCTTCCTCATCCAGGCTGCCTCATCTGTCACTGGAGCTCTGGAAGACTTTGTCAAACCTGAGCAGCTGGATGGTGAAAATGGCTATAAATGTAGCAAGTAAGATTATTGCTAATGACACCTTCACAGTAGATACTGGGTTATGGTATTGCATGTCTGGGAGCAAAGGTTATGTTTTGACTTAATTTAGGAATACAATCATGAGACAGCTCTTTTGTTTTTTTTCCTTCCCCTTACAGCTAATACACCCAAATCATCCGGAACTTGGAAAATGATGCATTTGTTTCTAAGATGGGTAATATTTTTCCTTCTGTCTGGATATTTAGAAAGCTTTGATGAGAATTTTATTCCCAGCATTGTCTACCTTGGAGGTGGTCAACCTTCCTAGCTATGAAGTTGCCACCTGAACTACCCCTATGGCCAGAAGGGAAAAGACATGTCCCCTATGCAGTGGTGCACCAAAGCAAGGAGGAGCTCTGGACAGTGATTTGGAGTGGCAGGCAAAACAGCAGCTTCCTCAAGAAAGCAATGAACAGTTTCATTTCCAAGGCTTTTTGGACGGTTGCACCTCCGTCCAGGAGACCTCAGTCCTCAGAGCAGTAGCAGCCCCTGCTGGCTCTCTGAGCAAGTGTCTTGCCTATTTCTGGTATTGTAAAAACTGCAGACTGCTGCTCTCCGAAGTGAGCCACCCTCGAATGAAGCTACCTACAGTGAGAGCATATGGACTTAAGGGGTCCGCAGTGCAAACATTTGCATACAATAGTTGGGCAAAACAAGCCTTAACTCAACCATACACTCAGGGAAGCAAACATTGCCAGACTTGGTGCTGTAACACTTGTGTCTGACATGTCTGAATGTATAAAGCACAAATACCTGCTTATTACCACTGAAAAAATAAATGTTAATGAGGAGCTGCTAGTTCCAGTGTGGTACTAGAAAAAATCATAGAATCATAGAATGGCTTGGGTTGGAAGGGACCTTAAAGATCACCTAGTCCAACCCCCCTGCCATGGGCAGGGTTGCCACCCACTAGATCAGGCTGCCCAGGGCCTCATCTAACCTGGCCTTGAACACCTCCAGGGATGGAGCACCCACAGCTTCTCTGGGCAGCCTGTTCCAGTGCCTCACCACTCTCTGAGTAAAGAATTTCCTCCTAACATCTAACCTAAATCTCCCCTCTTTTAGTTTAAAAC
>JAVKLA010000031.1:26831081-26856622 GCA_034782735.1 Sagittarius serpentarius | reverse complement strand
TACTGAACTGAAAACACAGCGCTGTACCAGCTGCTAGGAAGACAATTAACTCTATCCCAGCCGAAACCAGGACAGTTTCTTGCCAGAATGTGATAAATCATTGAATAGCCTTGTAAAGGAAAAAGTAGAAGTACCATCCTTAGGAACACTTAAAACTAGTCTAGATGATAGACTAGTTACAATGGTAGTTATAATAGTAGTTTCAATTCATGGAATACACCTGATTGATCAAGGAGCTGACTTAGAGGGAAAAATAAAGCCCTAAACCTTATAGCAACCTGGTCTGATCACTTATCTGACTGTGGTTTGAGCAGGAGGCTAGAGACCTCCTGAGGTCCCTTCCAACCTGAATTATCCTATGAAATAAATACATCCAAGCATACAGTGAAGAAAAGAAATACAGCAAGTGACTGTATGATTTCCTATACAGTCCACAAGTTGAAACTCCTCCTTTCCCCCTGCTTTACCCTTTTTTTTTTTCTTCTTTCCTTTTATTGTCCTCTCCTTTTCTTCTTTTGGAAGTCCTGGGCACATTAATACGCTTTCCTGTGCAGCTGTGTTGTGATCCACGAGCATGCTTTTTGTGCATTTTCTGTCCTTACCCAAGAATGCTCAGATGTAAGCATGTTGTGCTAGTCACCATTTAAATTAGATCATCAATAATCATAACTAAATTATGTAACTGGCAGTAAATGACAGAATGGCCAATTTTAGTAGCAATGGTGCAATCTTCTAGTATAGAAACTGACTTAAAGACTGTCCATTCTTTCTTCCAGATATGGCTGCTCCATAGGTGCTTCTTTCAGGTATGCTCTTGAGAGGCATTTCTGGAGTGTGTGTATGTGTGTGGAGGTGCAGGGTAAAGCCACCCGTCTGCTTAATCAGCAGCTCACTTCACTCTTTTGGGGGGATTGACTCCCACTACTAGGGTGATTGCAGCAGGCATTGCTGCCTGTTAATATGTTCTGGCTCTTAAACAGAATTACTTTCACACAAAATAAGCTTGTAGAGTTGTCCTGTGGAAACTGCATGTAAGTAGAAGGATTGCCTGCAGGGCATGAGACCAGCAACGGAGTTTCCTGAAGATCACAACTCCAGCTCCAAGGCTTTTGCTAGCTTACTAGAAGAACAGGGAGCAGCTCAAGGAGAGACTCACTCCTTTGAAATTCAGGGCTGTGTTGCTGTGGGTCACCGAGTCTAGTTTGCAAACCACAGAATGAGTCCTAGTAAAGTCTCTACAATTTTTCTCATTCTTTCCTCCCACAGATGCACCATGCCAGCTGCTAAAAGCCATTTCAGAAAGGGCATGGGAGAAACCTGGGAGAAGGTTTTTCTTTCTAAATAAATCAAGTAATTAATTCTGAGTAATGCAGTGTTGCATAGTAACCCTGTACAGGGTTGATGAGGTGCCAGCTTCATGCTGGTGTGCCTCACTGCAGTACCTGCGATACTGTTCACATGGTCACTTTCCACCATTTAAAAGCCTGGTTGGAAAAAGGCAAACACAGCTCTTCAGTGCTCACTGATCAAACAACTGCAAAGCTGAATAAAATTGGGTCCTTGTCCTGGCAAAAAAGATGTACACATACTTTCAGCTGGGAACAATGTGCTAAATGTAAGGATTAGAAAAATGAACTCTTTGCAGAGTAAAAGGCATCTGGATAATATTATAGCTATCGGACACAGACAGCCCATCTCGAAGAATAATGCAGCAGAACTCTAAGGACAAAAGCTGAACTTCTGTGCCCCTCAAGTTTTAATTAACTTTATAAGTGCTAGTACAATAGTCTGGTACATGTAAGACCTTTGTTTATGGGGTCCCTACTTAAATCTGTAGAGTCTTCATATCTAGACATATCCACTGAAACGTGAATGTCTTACAAACAGAAATGCATTCATCTTCATAGTGTTACATCCTTTCAAGATGAGTAACCTCATTAGCATCATAGACCTAGAGAGACAAATTGCTGAAAGGCTGTGGCAGAACCCAGAGGAATAACCCAGGCCTCTGAAGTCCTATCTACGTCCTGCTTAGCAAAAGTATTTGCTCCTCAGTGCAAGTTTTGTAATGGGAACCAGCTGAGTTTCTATGAGGTCTGTGTTGCTTATTTGCTTAGTCTCACCTCCATCCCCAGCAGAACAATATTTGCCCTGGTCACACTTGCATTGAGCATGCATATGCCCTGGCAGATAGTGTACTGGTATGTCCAACTAAGGGATGTGAAGTAAAGTCTTGGGATATATCAGGATATGGCACATATATCTCCTGAAAGATTTCCTTTTAACTGTTAGCGAAGTGAAAGTATAGTAAGGAAAGGGTCCATTGTTTCAATTTCATTATACAAACAAATAAAAGTATTTGCAGTTCCATGGAATTTTTAATCATAAACCTGATATTTGCATCTCACGGGCACTGAACATTGTGTAGATATTGGAGTTGGGATAAACTGGTTTGGAAAAGTTTGCTTGCTATAGCTATGTTCAGGGGTTAACCCTCACCCCACCCCCTCAGATGCTGGCAAAGGAAATCCTCTCATAATCACAAAGATTGGAAGTTAGCCTATGAATTGTTCACACCTCATGCTATCTTGCAGGTAGCTGCTTGCTTTGAGATGTCCCCAAAAGATCTGTTCTGGTATGATTCCTAAGGCTAACTTGAACCATGAAGGGTTGGGTTTTTAATGTCCTTTGTACCTATGCAGTTCTTAGACCCCTTCATTCATTTCTGTGAAGCTGTTCCAACTTTGCCTTATGGCAGATGCGTCTACTCCCTGACTGTAAATGCTGAAATCTTTGAGGCTTCTTTAATAGCCTTTCCCAAATACATGAATGTACCCATTTGAATGCACTCAGCTCACATTTATGCACCTAGACAGACATATGCATAATGAGTTTCTTACTTTATCCCCTCCTCAGTCATTCAGTCATGCAATGCTCACCCACATGCATGCAGACATGCATGAAAATATACTCATACAGAATCTTATTACTCTTCAATGTCATGAACAGTGAGAAGCTTACCCTGAAGAACTTGGTCACCCACCTATTCATGCTGCCCTAGGTCTCTCTTGGGTGTATTTCTACCTGAGTGATCCCGGGGAGCAGCACTGGTGTCATAGATTCCTCATAACTGATCAAACCCATGATCTCTCAGTCAGATGCTCTGCACCCCAACCTGTCTGTCTCTCTGTTCTCAGTTGGGACATGTGTTGTGCCGTCCTGTCCTTGAACTGCTTTTGATCTAACTCTGGATGTGGGTATTTGTGTCCACAGATGCCCTTGACTCCTCAACTCTAATTTTGCCATGCCATATGGATTACAAAGGTGACTACCTTGAAAAGTAGTTGATTACAGTGTGAACAATTTCCATTTTCACATAACTGGCCCTGCCATCCCTTCTCATTCCCATTTTATTGGCTCTTTCTGTCCTTATGACATATAACTGGTCTTTTGGCAACCTGTTGTCCTTTTTAATTTCCTGCTTTCCCAGCACATAAAAGAAACCACGCATGCTCCTTGTAGGTCTCTGCTGGAGATTCTCTCAAATCAAATCCTCTCCTCTGAGTGGCTTTTAAGTTTGGGAATGTTCAAACCATTTAGATTTACAAAGATCTTAGTGGGCTCTTAGGGAATCCAACACTCTTAAACTGGAAAAAGTTCAATTTGATAAGAAACACTGTTAGAATTGGCATTCTGCAGCTGGGAGCCACTTACGATTTCTAGGTTTCCTAAAAGGTTTGACATATGCTGTATATAAAATGTCTTAATGAAATACAGATACAGACTCACTGATGAGGACCTAGGTGCAGGAATGAACTTGAACTCTTGTCCAGCCAGCCTACAGTGCTTATCCCCACTTTTTCTTATATTTGTAACTCAATAACAAGGTATCCACATGACACAAGCCCTCTTCTAAGCTCCGTAGCTGCGTTCCAGTTCCTGTCTCTGTGAATCAGTGACACCCGGGGGTTTACACAGCAGTTTGCAGTTACAAATGGTCCTAGCACAAACATACATCTATATTCACCAAATTCTGGGAGTAAGAGGTGCAACGCTCGTAGAAACGGTTGTGGCCTCTGTGGTTTTCTCATTTGGATTTGCAGAACATCTCCTTTCCATCAGGAGAACGTACAGAACCAAAAGGCTTTGCTACTCAATTACTTTCCAGTTATTCGGTTCCAGTTTACAGCAAGTTAGGGTCTGTCTGATGACTGGCATGTGTGTGAAGAAGCTGAAGACATATTAACATACATAGCTGTATTGGTTTAGAAATCGAACCTTCACAGAACTGTGTGCAAAGCTGATAGTCTCTTGTGACTGTTGCCTAGCTCTTCCTCATTACTACCTTTACTTGTGATTTATCCAAAGGGTGACAAGCAGAGCTATAATGGGCTTTTGCTTAAGGCTGAACATGTTTGGAAAAATCCAGAGAAAATGCTTAGGCTATTTTCTAGACTGATGCCACCATTTGCTTGTATTTTAAAAAAAAAAATAAAATCAGTGTTTTCCTTCTTTTCTGGGAGAAAAGGAGTCTGATTTACAGAACTGCTAAGATCTGAAATGGAAGTGAATGGGAGCTGTGCTTTCAGTACTTTACATAACTATAGAATTCTAAGTGCTCTAAATACATTGTGCTTAGGCATCTCAGAATTGATACCTTGAATTAAACACCTTTATCTTCATCTTTTCAATATTCACCATTAAATAGGGATAATAAATTATTACCTTCTCAGCTTACTAGGAAAGCATAAAGATAAATAAATGTTTTGGTGCTAATGCATTAATATAATGTAATGCACTAATGTACATATATTAAATGTTTATTTACATTATACATAAATGTGTTACTATAATACCTCCAACACCATGCGGATGAACAGTAGAAGAAAACTCATGAGGAAATGAATAGAAGTTTTCAGAGCAAGTTTGATTCATGTGCAGCAAATACAGCTCAGGGCCACTCCCTGAATGCATAGTATTGGCTAGCTTCTCTTCGAATGGGTACCATCTTGTACTTAAGTACAGTACCTCCTAACTTGTCACAATGTTAATAATGTTCTTCTAGTTCTGTTTTTTTGTGTACAGTTTCTAGGCTTTGAATAACTGATGTTGAAAGATAGGTGTTTCAACATTGGGTACCCTGTGGGTTAAGCTCACAAATGAAACCTTTAGATCCCTCGTACAGACCTCTGCCAGTTGTACTGAGAGCAGCTGCTGGGCCAAATGCGGGACTCACTGGAAAACTTGCCTTTTCAGGACCGTGGATGCACAGGAACGGCCTTTGTTAGCTGCTGTGAAAGCGCCATGAAGCCAGGAAGTGGAGAAGGCTGAGTGCAGAAGGAAGCTGCAGGGAATGACACTCTTCATCATGGAATACATTGTGTGGACTATGATTTGTCAATGAACTTTAAACTGTCTAATTTTGCTTGGATTTTATTGGGAATGGTAAATAGCACACCCTTAACTCAACAGCCTGTTGTAATCAGTCCTTGTTTCAAACATAAACGTTCCTGAGCTTTCCAAAGAAAAGGCAGGAATATTTTTACTATGAATACAAAGAACAGCATTTTCTCCATCTTTTTTAAGCTGTTGGAAAAACATACACTATTATGGATGACAATTATTCAAAATTTTGTTGCAAAGCAAATGGTGGAAAATTTCAGTTTAGCCAAACAGCTAAGGGCTAGAATTCGGCAAACTATAAAGAAAAAATTACAAGGTCTTGCAAGCCTAAGTAATGGGCAACCTTAGTAATAGGTGGTGCTTGCCTATAACGTCGAACACAGTTTGGAAATAGCATCCATCCTGTTCCTTCTGGCTTCTCTAGTGATGTTTTTACAGAAAGTGTATTATTTTACAGCAAACTTTATGAATCACTTCTGATTTTGCTGCAAGAGAATGAAGGCAGGAACATTATACCCTGAATTCTCTGATTGCTTGGCATGGCATGTCTAACCTACATATCAGCTTCTTACACTCTCCTTTTGATATTCCACTGGAATTTAACAAATGAAACAGAGATTAATACTAGTTGAAAAGCAGAAATTACCACACATTTGTTCTCTGTTTTCATCAGATGTCAGACACTACAGTAACAGACGCTAATTTAAGAATCTAGACAGATTTAGATAATTTTCTCAATGCTTGATGGCTATAATTAAATTAATTCTGGGAATCTGCACTGACACTTCTGCCATACTGTGAATGTGATCTCCTAGCTCCTAATTAGAGAGGTTTTAATGTTTTCTCTGCCACCTAGAATAGTGTGGGGACCAAAATTATGTTAATTTTGTGGCTGCAGTGCTGGAGAAGGATATGCAGAGGGAAAGGTCTGCCTGTCTCCGAAAGCCACCCGTAATCCTCTCTGTGCTGAACCACATGTAAGTGTCAATAAGCATACTTGGGAATATGGGGGCAGCATAGCTGGCCAGGCAGGGCAGTAAATTTAAGGAGCCACCACCCTGTGTGGCACCCTGCTTTTGAAAATAGCACGCTACTAAATAATACATGCTGGTGTGCTGGCCAAGTTAGCCTCACCTTGCCCAGACCTGTTGGTACAACGTGCTTTTTTGTTTGTCTGGAAGTATTCTGGGTCTTAACAACCACAGCTGTCTCTGCCCTTGGGAGCTGAGACAGAAAAGGCTTACAGCCACACAAACAGAATGTGACACACCAGTCTTTCTGCTGCTTTTGCTGGTGTCCTTTCTATCAGTAGAAAAAGTCTGATTTCCCTAGCTACGTTGAGATCCAGTGGTCACATCCTCCTGTGGTGCTTCTGCAGCACACGGATGAGATGTATTTCAGTGTGACTCTTTCATCTCCCATGCTCAGCTCGGTGGGACGATGTAAGAGGTGGGTTCCTTGTTAAAGGTGTCCTTCCTGGGAAGGGAAGTGCTCTTTATTGTTTTCTCGTTCTTTGCTTACGTCTTAGCTTTTTCCTGTTCTCCTGCTCTGGATTGATCATTCATGCTGATATGATGATAAGACATTATTTTGATGATGAAAGCTTTAGTATAAATATGCACGAAGACATGAACTGGTATGCAAATACTTAGACTTGGTGACAGGAATGCTTAGAGAAATCTTATAGTTACTAGACCTACTTATGAAAATTCTAAACAGTTGCTTAGCTGTTTTCAGCCTGGTGGTGTAACTACAAGACAATATTGCTCTCCAAGACAGACATTTACAGCCTTCCTTATTCCTCAAGGACAACTTTCTTTGATAGGTGAGAATCAAGGTGAGCAGCCATGGAACTTGACCATAACCTCAGCGAAAAACGATGGGATCTTCCCAAGCAACACTTGTACACAGGTGCGCCTTATCTGTGTGAACAAAAGCAACTCAGCTTTTAATGTAATTGGTGTTAGTGTGATGATAGGAACAAAGGTGACATTCCTTGAGTCTGAGATCCACTATTTATCTTGAAATCAGGTTCACCATAAGTGACATGTGAAATGTTTCCCCTACACTGACAGTGAGCCTCGATTAATAATTAATAGTATCTTTGGATGTTTAAGGACAATTCATTCCCTGTGCTTGGTAAATCTAGCACTGAGAATCCTTGTCAGCATCTGTCAAGAGGGAGATTTATGATGAGATCTGGAACAAAAAGTGAACAAAGACTGGAAAATTCACTTCACACAGGCCACTGAACAGTCACTGTATAATAATATTCAGCACTTCTTGTGTTTTATCCATAAAAGTTAATGATGAAACCTCACATCCTTCCTACGTTTCTACATTTTTAGCTTTTTTCATGTTAGATGCCTTTTCTGACTAGTGAAATGATGGCAGATGAGTGTTCACATTTTCATTTAGGCACCTCGCTTCCTGCTCACGTTCACGGTTGCAAGCTCATACACAGTCAAGAAAAACTTTGGACTCACAGCTCTTAGAACTGTCCTGCAAGCACCTATCTTCTGTGAGGAAACAGCCTTTCCTTGCCCTTCATCCCAGCTGAGAGTTGAACTGATGACTGAATTAGTGAAAGGCCTCTAACGCAATGCCCAAGCCGTGGCTCAGAGGAACAAGCAAAAATATTCTGCCTGACTTCCATGGGCTGTGGAGCAGGTGCCTTAAGAAAAGTTTTAGCTTTCCTCTGCTGATCTTAACCTTTAGAATTAGAAAGGTTAAATGCAGAGAAATGTAAAACTGAGCACTCATCTGCTGATTTTCTGCCCTGCTAACCTGCATGTAGCTGAGCTTTCATACTTAACCCCCATATACACATACAGTGATGATTTTTTTCCTTATTTTGTTTTTACTTTCTCTCAGATACCCAGAGAAGCTGGAAGACCAAAAGACTCCCCTTTCTGCAGACTAATGCATTTTGCAGTACGCTGAAGGTATGAAAAGAAAGAATTGAGCCCATGATATTGGCTCACCCAGTCCACCTCCCTACCAGCACAGGGTTATTCTATACTGTGCATCTCCTAATGTTATTTCCAGACTAATTTTAATTTAGGACATTCCTGCTTTTCATTTCTCCTCATTCTAATTATAATCTCCCTATCTACCTGAAATAACCTCCATTACAAAAAAGGGATGGTCTTAAAAAAACAACTACAAAGAAATCAATCCCTCATCCATTACCAGGTTTTTCTTTTGTTCTGGAGCCACGCGTGTAACCCGGTTAGACCTGTTCTCTTTGAATACTGAGGACTGAGCTGGCCTTATGCAAATACTCCCAACCTCATCTTGGTTGTTGTTGTTGCAGACCCAATCAAATGAACAGGAAGTGACCTAAGGAATTTCCCTATTGGCTGCCTGAGTATTCAGCAAAATGTTTTAAAATTAATATCACGTCCATTTATCTTCACTCCTGGGAGTCTTTAGGAGACATAACCTAGTACCTGTGTTTACCCAACCTACTGTTCTGTAGACAGTTTTCTCATTGCCTCAGTTAAGGATTTCTACTCCAGAATCTGCAGCTAAATGAGGTAAGGTGTTTGGGGTAATATTTCTTGGGTTTTTTTAATATACTTCCTTCAAATTAACATCAGTGAAAATAAAAAAAAAATAAGAGAAGTGTCTACTGGACTCATGGCCACCCCGCCAAGCCCCTCCTTTCCCACTTTGGAACAGCAGCTAAGCTCATTTGATCAAAAGGCTTTTTAACGTTACAATAAAGACTTCTGTTTTCTTATTTTGAACTTGTATCTTACTTCTGTTGACATATTTCTGTTGTGTTTATGTTTGATTGGGGCCAGATCTGCTGTCTTTACTTACCCAGAATGTCACTGACTTTGAATTGAGCCAGTGGCTTCATCAGGATTACTTAAAGTTTCCTGAGGATCCTTTTTACTATGATGTATCTAATAATATTCTGGGTCCTAAATGTGCTGCTTTTGTCCACAGAGTGGTCATCTGTTCAGTCAGGCAAGGGGCGAGAAAGTGGACCTTCTCAATAGCATTGAGAGTCCTGGTGTCGCAGAACTGGGAGACACTTTACAATGACGGTGTTTCTGTTGCTTTTAGTGATGAGGATGTTGATGGTTATTGTGCTGATAACAAAAAATCCTAAAGTACATTTATAATCTGGCTCGGTTTTATCCTCAAGGCAATTTCTTGGCAGTTCCTATGCTGAGAGGAGTTCTGCTGATCTTAGTCCCTTCTAAGCTAAAGCACCGCACAGAACCCAGCTCAAGCACTGGGTAGGTAAATACAGTGTGAGTAGAGGCCTGCAGTGTCTTTGCCTCTTTAATTTGTTTCTCTTCCAAGGGTAATTTTATTTGAATAGAACCAGAATTGGCCCCTTAAGGTATAGACACAGCTGTTTAAGTAATGGTAGAAGTGAATGTAAAGAAAAAGTTCGTCAAAATCTATGTTGATTTTATAAAATATGTGTAATGGACTTAGTGATAAATGTTTGCATTTCACTACATGAGACATTTTAGGTACATACTCTTGTGTATATGGTTATAAAGTTACTGAATTTTATCAGTAATGTGCTTTTGGATTACTTAATCTAAAAATATCATATGTCACTTCTGCTTCTAAAGTACATCCAACTACCCTTTTTTTCCTGTTCTTTAGACAGTGAAACCAGTTCATAATGACAGAAATGAACCTTGAGGTAAAAGTTTCATCTGGTGATTTTATTTGTACTTGTGTCACATAGGACTGTGTTAAATATACCTATCTTGCACCAGTATTTCCTGTAATTTGTGAAAACTTTAGCAGAATAAAAAAATGCCCTCCTTTAAGTTTTGTTTTGATAGCAAATTTGCGGGTAGCAATTTAAGCCAGTTTTCTGACATCTATTTTGCACTGTAGAAAATACCGGAGCTAGAAAATACAGCACTTTTACATTTAAGGCAAATGCAGACACCAAAGAAAACAGTTGCAATTAAAACTAGAAAAACAACAGGATTAATGTGTTTCACTGACAAATATCACAATTAATGACAGTTTAATTCCTGGCCCTTACAGTTTTCAAACCCAGAAACCTCCAGAAGTCCAACAATGAGATATTCACCAAAAGTTTTTTAAGTGCCCAGTAATTAAATACCATTCCTCTAAAAATATTTTATCTCATTTTCAGTCTGACGTGGTCTAGCTTCAGCATTCAGCCACCTGATTTTGTTGTCTTTTGATGGTCAGTGTGAAGTTCCCCTGGGTGGCAAATTTCTGTTCCTTGTGTAGGTAGCCAGGGACAAGTCCTTCCTTGGCCTAATCTTTGATAGGCTCCACAGGCTATTCCCTCTCATGGCAAATCTTACACTGCAGTAAAAACCTCTAGGACCTCAGCCTGCTCCACTCTAAGCTTTTCCATCCTTTAGTCACTTCAAAGGTCCCCTCTAATTTTTCAGCATCTGCTGTGAAATTTGAACATCAGGACTGGACACAGGCTGTAGGAACAGCAGTACCAAACACAAAGGTAGTATGAGTCAATATACTGGGAGTTCAGGGGCAGGGGTTTATAAAGTCTGCTGAAGGCTTTCTTAGAGTCATTGTCCTCCAGACCCCCTTCTCCCCTTTGAGCGTTGGTCCTACATGCAGAGACGATGTTACTATTAGTAAAGTTGATGTTATTTGCTTGCTTTTTTTTTTTTCTTTTTTTTTGCTAGTCCTAGTGTCATTTGTAGAGCCTATAAGGATGGTAAAAAAGTATATTTTTCCCAAGTCATAGTAGTAAAGGATCTCATATCAGACCAGAATAATGCTTTGTTTGCCCCACCACAAATCAGGTAGCCCTTCACAGCAATTTATAGGGTGACAACAATACATATTACCCCAGTCATGGTGAGATCAGGTAATAGAATGTGGTCTGTTTAACATGGGGTATTATTACCTTCTTATTACCGAACAGAATACACTGTGGTATTGCCATAGTAATTTCATATTACTTTAGATATTCTCAGGGTGTTGTGAGTTTTCAGCAGTGGCAGAAACAGACAATAGAACAGTTGGACCAAGACAAAATTAAGTCATTTGGCTCCCACTGAACTTCCTTAATTTTTTTTCATTCCCAATGAGTTTATTGTTAACATCAATACTTGTTCTGTCTGGGAGGTGCAAGGTAACAAATTGCAATGGAGAGAGATCAAATTAAAAATGAAAAATCATCCAGAGACACAGATGAAGAGAGATTAGAGAGGAAAAAGGAGGATTTCTGTAGGCATGTCTGTGTCCAGACAGGACTGACATGTTAGCCTGTTGTCTGTCCCACAGCAATTCACACCAAAAAAACCCTGTGAGGATGAAATTCTACACCTGCTGAAGAAGTGAATATTTATGTACAGTTCTCACAGAAGAGGATTAATGATTTTATTGCCTCAGTGAACTCAGAGAACTGCCCATGAGCCATTACACCTTTCCAGAATCGGCGCTTACCTTCCCTCCCTTGTTCACCCCTTACACGCTCTTTATAAACATGTCTAACTTAGTCGCAGGACCAGACCATTCAGTCTTCTCCCAGGCAAACTTTCCACTGACTGCAGCGTAGCCTGGATCTATTCTGCAGAGTCTACAGTTATGTGCTTTCTATTGCTGTTTACTTGCTGAGATTCAATTCCCACACAAGTGTCCAAGCTCTTTCTGCAATGTCATGAATACCATCTCTGTGAACTGGAGCAGTGACCTATTGTACAGAGAGACAGGTTGGACAGTGGGTGCTACAGGACAGACTTGTGTGTCTTAAAAATTGCTCAGTGTGCTGAGACCTAGATACGGACAGAGATGAATGACTGCTTCTTATTCTAGTGGTAATGTGACCACCCTTTATAGGATTTTGTGTGGTCTTGCAGTGCTCTCTTTCTTATCAGCCTTCCTACACTTGTGAAGTAGGTATTCCTGTTCAGGACTAGGCGTTCCTGTGGCAAGCAGCACATAAAAAGAAAAAGGTCACAAACTTAATTGTCAGTTGTCATTGCTAATGACACACAATGTTAGGATGTGGTAGAACCAAATAGAAAGGCTTTGCTGTACATGAGGAAATTAACAGAAATGCTAAAGATTTTTGTAGCTTACATAGTTTGTGATGTTTAGCAAAGTAAAGTCTCTGCCCAGCCTCACAGCTTAGTTACTACTGAAATTTCAAGCATAAACTCATGGAATTTTCTTCCTAATAATAAATGCCTTGTAGGCACCAGTGAAGTCCAACACCATCTTTAGCAAAGCGTGCTAGCTTCAGCCGTTCAGCCAGCCTAGTGCTCAAGGGCACTTCAAGATCTCTAACCACAAATGCCTGCTTCTCTTTCTCCCTGTCCCTGCCTTCACCACACTCTGCAGCTTACATGTATTTTGGCCCCTGATGAACCAAGGATTTATTTCAGTAGGTTTTCAAGAAAAGGGTAGGTACATTGCAAACTTGGTAAGGGTGAAATTCATAAGTAACACTGATGATAGGGTAAGCAAAGAAGGGTTTGTTCACACAGCTGGTATATGGAAAAGTAAGATTAATTTGGTTTCTGTGGAAGTCGCCAGGAGTCTTTCTTAGTAAGAGAGCTGTTTTGAGCTCTACTGGGGATACGGCTTGCACCAAATCCCTCAATGAATGCCTAAAATACTTGGGACATTTGTTGGTCATTGGTCTATGGACAGGTGAGAATGAGTAAACATGGAGTCATGTAGCCAGTGGAGCAATCAACTGGCATTTGGCACTTTGCGTGTCTTCCTCTGAGGAAGAGACCTCAAAGGCTCCCTTTCCAAAAGCTGACATTGCACATGGTTATTGTTACCTATTCCTCTGCTGATCTTCTGAAATGTGCTCCACAGGAAAGAGTATGAGAACTAGTAGACAAAACAGCTAGTTGGTTCTGGATGATTACTGGTTATAGACCAGTAACATGAGGCAACACAAGAGAGTTGCTTTGCAATGGTGAAAATAAAGTCACTCTGCATAAAGGATCTGCAAACACGAAGAATAAAATAAAAGTCCCTGCCTATTATGGAGGGACGCTACAGACATAAACACTTGAGGTATTTCCTCAGCTCACAATCAAATGTAGCCAGAATAGTCTCCTGAGCCCCTACAAGTCTGTAAGGATTAAGAAACCACGTGTAAAAATATGCTCTATTGTCCAAATTACTAATGTCATCATCAGAAGAATTGTTTTAGTTTTTTAAAACCACTCGGGGTTTTCTTTCATCTAGCAGTGAGCAGGTAACTAATTTATATTGCTGTATAATTAATGAACCCATGTAAAACTGCTCAAGATGCTATGGTCAGGAATCAGACTAAGTCCATGATATGATGATTACCCCCAAACTTTCTTAATGATTTTTACTGAAACATATAATTATTATTACACAACAGTTTAGAAGCTTGCATCTTGATGATGCACTTTCAAAGTACGCTTGGTTAAGCAATTGTCTTATAGATTGGCATGGCTATGGAGGGGCTTTATCAGGGAGTCAAATTGTGACACATTCAAGGGTGCTGTTCTCATCTCTTTTGCAGTTGGATCTAACACACTACTCACATAAAGCAGATTTTACTTGTAATATTGCCAGGCAGCTGCCCTGACAGAGGAAGATGAAAAAGTTTTAGAAAACTGAATTAATAGGTGATTAGATTAGTAAGGTATCCTTACAGACTTATCAAAAGCAGGATGTACAAAATGAAATAGATATAGTTTTTCCTTCATTTAGGGACTTGTAGCTATCCTTACCCTCCCTAAGACTTTTTTTTGATGGAGCTGTAATACTTTGTAAGAACAGGTAGAAACTTCTCTTCCTTCTTTAAAATCTCAAATGGTTAAATGTTTTTGGATGATAGTCAAATTGTAGTCAATCCAGTAAATTTTTCTTAGTCTGCCTGTAGCCACTCCCGATACGCATATGCTCACACAAACATACTGCACTAAGTACATGCACATGCACATCCCTTATCTCCTGCACAGGCTTTCTTGCCTTACTCTTTAAAATAGGAATTCAAGTATTTGCCCCAATTTCAATCAATTTTGTTTGCTCCTTCATTTCATCCTTCAAAATGTGAAGCTATTTGTATTTGATATATATGAGTATTTTCTCGGTAGGTATAAATGAGTGAGTAGCATTGTCCTGCAGCAAGCGAGGGGCTGCTCATGCCGAAAGCCTTAGCCTGAGCTGTCTGCGACTTCTACGCCTGCTGGTTTTGCCCTGTGCCACAGTAGTTTTTCTTGCAGGAACATGTGCATGGCCTGAGAGAACCTTGTGTGTGCAGGGCTGCCGTTCCCCAAACCCCAGACTATGAGCAGCAGGCCTGCAGCTTTAGCACCAGGCAGGCTCTTCTATGCTAGCACTGACATAATGGAGGGATGCACAGAGTCAAAGGTGTTAACGTAATCAGTACTACTATACGTGTGAAAAGCTAACAGGGCTTTGGGTCATTTAGAACCAAGGTATCAGCCTGCCTTGTGCTATGACACATCTTCAATATTACAAACCTTATGAAGATTTAATCAATAAAGTTAAAAAGAAAAGAAGAAAGAACTCCCCAGCACCTGAAAATAGCTGTTACAAGGATCTCTGCTACTACTCCCTTCCTAGAACAATGTTAAAGTTGGTATAATTCACATGGTAATAAATCTCCTTTTGAAGAAAATAGTTGTTTGAAATAGTGCGAAAACATTTTTATTGGTTTTATTGGTTGAACGTGTTCCAGTTACCTTGAGGACTGAGATGCATACCTGTACAGGGGAGCAAAAAGAACTGAGGGAAGTGAGCTTTTCTCCCTGTTTCTAACTCCTCCAGCCCCCATCCTAGAGACCAGCCACAAACTCCGCAGTTGCTGTAAGTCCTGGCATTCTTGTGCCACAGGTAGGTAATTGAAGATGATGTTTTTGTCTGGTTTATTGGTTACAGGCTTATGGTAGTGTTTGAAAGAAGGTTCCTTGGCCAGGTCAGCCAGTGTGACTAAGTAGAAGGCAAAAAATGGGAGAGAGATGAAAAAAGTGAAACAAAAATTCAAAAAAGATGAATAAAAGAAATAAGGAGGAAGAGAAGGAATAGCAGCAATCAATGAAAGAGGAGGAAGAGGATCGCAAGGTTCATATACAAGGTAGCGTTTGAAACAGTCAAATCTGGTAGTCTGCAGAGGCTGCATTTCAGGATTAGCGTGGTGAGGCTCTGCAGAGAGTTCCCTGGTGACCATGTGCACAACAACCATGTTAGGCAAGTTTATTGCTTCCAGCACAGCTGCTCTGTGTGATATTACTGCCTGTTTGCAGTAATATCTTAGCTTGGTATTTGACATATTCTGTCTTTTATAAACAATTCTACATAACAGGCTGAGTCGCACTTTTGTTACTTCGACAACTTGAATATAGGTTTTTACATGTCAGTTCATTGGGATGGGGATCCTCCCTCCCTGTTGCCAGGGAACTTGCTTTTCAAAATTCTTTTCTTTCATTGTGATAGAAAAAAAAAGAAAGGAAGGGAAAAAAAAGCCTTGAAATAGCCACAGTTCCACAGAACAGAAATTTTGAATTTCAGCCAGGTCTCCTTAGGAATTTCTAGCTCATTTTCAGGATCATACATAGGTCAAGGGCAGCTTTTTTGATTTAATACTTCAAGTGTAGGTTTAATTGTTTGGCTAACTTAACATTCAAATCTCTACTAGGCACAAAATAGCCATGATGCATAGAAGAATCTTGGTTTCAGTCTGAACAGGTCTCTTTTTTATAGAAAATTCTTTCCCTTGTTTAATACATTCTCTTTGCCCTCAAAAAACCCACGATCTTCCTAATTCAGCTGCATGTTGAAATTTTTGCTGGAGACATGATGCAATGGACAGCAATGGAGCTTGAGCTGGAATATATGAGTTGGACTGACTTGTCTATTGATTTGTTATAGGACTTAAGCAAATCCCTTTAGCTCTGTGTCTCAATTTTCCTATTTGTAATAAGGAGGTAATGCTAGTTCCTTCCTTCATTTTCCTTTCCTTAATTTTCAGAAGAACTTAAAAGTAGCCCAGTTCCCAGCTGAGTACCTACTTCTCATGGACTTCATTTTGTTTACTTTTTTTTTTTTAAATAGCAGATTAAGGGTTGGAGTGTCCGTAGGTTCATATGGGAAAGCAAACCCTCCCAGTGCTTCAAATTTTCTTTATCTCTCAAGAAAGTTCCTTTACTGCTTACACTTCATTTGTTGCTTTTTCCTGCTAATTCTTGAACCACTGTGTCTCAGCTGATTTTTCTTTATGTATTTTGTATGACACCTCTTCTGACTTAAGTCTTAGAACAGTGTGTTAGTTTGACCTGTTGAGGTTTCGTTTGATGGAAAAGTACGTACAGTATCAAGCTCTCCTGTGACACCAGGCTATTCTGTAGCAAAGGACTATTATGAAGCAGGAGAGAGTTCACGTAAAAATTGAAAGAGTACATTTGTACAAAACCCAATGGGAAAAGCTCTATCGTCAAACCAGCCCAGGCTGTTGAGGCAGAAGCCTGGCTTTGCTCTTTTGTTTATATTCCAACAAATCAAAGCTGACCTGTGTTGTTATTGGAGTAGAGCAGCAGGTGCAAAAAAATAACTCTGCTGCCAACTCAAACGAAAGGGTAAGACTAATACCCTCTGGGAGGCATTGAGAAGATAACAGATAGCCATGCCAGCAACTGAATTAACGGCTCTATTTACGGTGGGTTTTACTTAATAACCTGCTCCTAACACTGACATATAAATACTCCATTGTATTGTTTAACACAACCGCTGGAGAAATCAATGGAAACAGGATGGGCAGCTCACTCTGTGCCAGGTGAGGAGCGACGCCATGGGAGTGTTGCTCCTCTAACCACAGGCAGGAGAGAGGAGGAAGCTGTTCTAGGCTTTTACAAAAGTGAGAAGACATTGTTTCCCACAGGTTCTTGCCTTACCTATAGAAGGTGGTTGCAGAGCAAGGAAACTTCATTCCCCACATTTTCTGGTTGCTTTTAATGAAGGCAGGGAGCATAAGTGAGCCCCAGCCTATAGATCAGCCGCTGTCCCAGTGCCATGTGGCTCCGGGAGGCTCAGGGCTTCCTCAAAGTCCTGGGTGTGTGGGGCGAGTAAGCCTGCTGCTACACCCAGGGGAGAAGCAGACAGCTCTTGTGCAGCCAGTGGAGTGGGATGCCAGGGCAGCGGTCTTGAAATCACTTATTCTTTATGCAACAAATACAACGTGAAGAAACCGCATGGATGTAGCTGGGCTCCAAATAAATGTTTACTAAACAGACACAAACATGTCATTCAGACAGTCAAAGTAATGGTCTGAAAGCAGGTTTCTGAAACCAGGTCAGTGAGCTCCATTGAACTATTCCAGTGATAGCCGCTGCTTGGGGACACTTTCCTTTGCAAACAGCTCCTCATCCTGGGGTACTTGGTAGTCTAGAGGGAAATGCAGGGGGAGCAGGCATCTTGACTGAAGCTATCACACAGGTGGGATCGGCGAGCCCCAGCTTGGCACTAGGGAATGTGGCTGACCCGGGCAGAGGAGTTAACAGTCAGCCATGTAAACCCTCCCTGTTGGCTGCACAGAATGATCCTTCCCACCATGAGTCCTGCGCTGCCTCTGCTATGTCTCCTCCTTGAAATATCCTTTTGCTATCATACCAGAAAAAGAGTGTGATCAGATTGTGGTAAGTCAGGCAGTGGGCTGTAATAAGATATAAACACTACTATTGACTAGGTTAGTCCTCCAGAAACCCTACCTAGTTTAGGGTAAAATGCTTTACTCTCAGCTTCCAGCTTCCCCGTCCTAGCTAATTCGTGCTGTGCCCCTCATGTATTTAATGAAGATACACAATTAGTTTGTTGATTGAATGAATCAATTCATGCAAAAAATAGTAGTCCCAATGAGAAAATTTGCATGTTCTCCAAGACACTTTCCTGGTTTTGGTCTCCATCCCATGTTCCTTATTGTGTTTAGTTCAGAAACCAGCCCCAAAGAGGAAACCAGCAGTTTCCAAGCAGATGCCCTTTATAAAAACAAAATATATGAAACAGAGTTTACAAAAAGGAAAAGAAAAAAGAATCTTTTTATTTTGGAAGCAGACAAATTAGTGGTTGTTACTGTTGAAAACCAGACTAGTCTCATAACAAAAGAGAAGTGCGATGATAGTGGTTAAAATAAACTTCTCCATGAAATACTGGCTGCTGCAGCAGTCTCTGTCAGAGTCTCTGTAGAGAGTGGCTGCTATGTCAGAAACACTTCAGCACCTAATGAGAGCCAAACATGAATACAAACACAATTATTACTGTTATTATTGTCATTATTCACTAATAACTGAACAGTCACACAGGCTACGTTAGCAGTATGGAAAGCAGTTGCCTCGATACGCTGTTAGTCTTTAATGCAATGCAAAGAGAAGTTGTCATGGAAGGTAGAGGGAAGTGGTTGGGGAACCAGAGCCAAGGGAAAAGGAGAAGGTGTTAGAGCATGATGGTAATATTTTGTTAGCTGATGAGGTTCTTGCCCAATTATAGACATGTGGCTTGTCAAGATACAGGGGCATCTAAAGTGCTTTTTGGCCATTTGTATATTTCATGTATTGTAAGCAAAAGAAAGGTGTTTAGCAAAAGGAGATTAGGGAGATGAGCTGGCTCCTGGTTAGAGGAAGGATGTACTAGAGCGATAGGAAGGACATGAAAGGAGGTGTGGAATTGTTCCATGAGGCGTGGTATTAAGTGCTGAAAGGAGAATAAAGAGCAAAGGCAGTTTTTTCCCATTATTGTGTTTTCCAAGATTCTGTATCCCTGAGGCTAGACTGATGAATCTATGGCAAATGACTTCTAAATATTCAGGAAAAAGGCTGACCGAAATTATCATGAACTTGCTGAGGTGGCACAGACAGTAATGAAAGAAGTGCCATATGCCACTCAAAGCCATGTTTTGCAGCAACAACTCAGAAAAATAAAAAAAGAAAAAGGCCTGCTTTTTGGCCACTTTTTAGCAAATGTATTTACTTGTTCCAAACATTCTAAGGATATGTTAATGCAAAAATGACACGAACATCTATCACAAGAAATAAAACCTTTCCTTGACTCACTTTTGTCTTAGCTCTATGACTAGCAATTCCACTAATAATAAACAGATCTGTGCACAGATCTTCTGCAAGAGGAGAATGAGCTTTTTGACAGTAAAATAAATTATGATATTTTCTTCATATACAAAAACTAGTGGCATGACAAGAAGAGGCAAATCTAGCCTGTGATGTGGCAAGGAAGCATGGATCGCAAACACTGGATCCTTGTTATGTGGCAGGTTCTGGTTCACTGTTTTCTCTGCTAAGGTAACACATCTACGGGTAAAATTTGCAGAAGTAGCAACCGTTGGCAGTTAGCGCTGTCAGACACTTCTATGCCTTGAGGACTCTGCATTTACAGTTGGCCTTCTATTTGCTTCTGATTTAGAAAAACAAACAAACAAAACCTCTTTTAAAATTCTCCCTTTTATTTTCATTATACTAATGAGTACCTTGAAAATTGAAGTCAGTTCATATGAAGATTGTTGATTGTGAAAAAAAGGGGTCAGAGAAAAAACAACCTATGAGACTTTGCATATCATCAAGTAAATTTTCTTTTTTTTTTTTTGCATTCATAAAGTGAACTTTGTTCTCTCTCAAAAAGGAAACTGAACTATGGTTTTGTCTTTAAATTACATCGTTAAAAGAGAGATAAGAACCAAACCCAAACCCTGGAGCGGAGGGATAGCTCAGATACAGATCTAGATCCTAACTTTTCTACCCAAGCTTCTCTTTAGTTAAAATCTATATGCAAGATTTTGAAGCCTCCATATGAACATGTTAAAACAACCACCACGTATCTCTTACACAAGTTGCCTTGTAGTGAATCATGAAAACCAGATCTTCAGTAATAGAAGATTCCAATCAAGCTTTATTTGATTTTGTTTACCATGATCCTATCTGTAATGTAGGTAAATGTTAAATGCTCCTTTTCTATTCATCTTCCTTTTTCTGGTCTTTCAACTTACCTTCATGTATACATTTAATATGCAAGGTTCAAAGAAAACAAAAGAATAAAACAACTCTTCCTTTCCAAAAGCCCACAACAAGGCTCAATGTAGTCTCTGAAAACTCACCAAGAGTCAGTTATGCACATGCAAAGGTGGGTTTATGCATATAAGCCACAGCTGTGTACACCAGAATATAGGAGCATAGGAATGTGCAGTTCAGAGAGGTGTAGAAGGGAAAAAGATTGGCCTCAAAGCCCCAAACCAGAATCCTGAATACAAAGAGTTTTGGAGATTATTTAGAAAGTTTTCATACAAAAATGATTCCTTGAACTTCACACTCGCAGTGTGATTCAGTAAACATATTTTGTTACTGTGGCCCAAAGGTACACATGATGGATTAAAAATGAAATGCATCAAACAGTATGTTATACAACAAATATTGAGCATGATCATAGTGCTTCTTCATATGAACTTTCTTCAAAGCTTTCAAAGAGTTTGGAAACAAATTTTTATGGGCTGTGTTTGCAATGATATTAGTGGTGCGTCTTGAGATTATCATCAGTCAGGCCAAGCTGCATAGGCTGTCATCTGATTGTTACATTGCAGGCCATAGCAAAGTGGTCCAAAACTGTGCTTTTTATTGTGAAGTGGATCCCTGCTGGGAATTAGCCTGCAGATGAGTTGTTTCTTTTGAGGCTGCTCTCTGGTTTTTAGGCACTAAAACAATGGGATGGAAACAAGGAAGTGTGTGATAGCTACATGTGGATCTACATGGCCAGAAGAGATCCTAACACTGCAGAACAGGTCATATCTGAATGTAAGCTATGGCGGGGATGATATCTTACCTGGGAGTTTGGCACATATACCAAGGATGAACCTAAGACCCTTGCAAAATGGACAGAGATCATAGGGCAATCTTAGGGTCAGCCGTAACTGTATGTATAGGCACTCTGGCTCAGAATAAGACCCTGGAGCCGTAGTAGTAATACACATTACATGAGAGAGAAAACAAACAAACAAACAAACAAACAGAAGACCCAAAGCTCATGGTAACATGAAAACAGGCTCTCAATATTCATTTGTGCCTGCCCTTACCACCACTGAAGATGTAAAATAGGTGGTTGGAATGCAAAGCAGCTAATTGATCATATACATTACAAGTACAATGCCTTTATGTTTCTGAAGTAACCATAGCGTAAAGCAGGTCCACTTGCTTTGTTGTACATGTCCTTTGTTTCTGGTGTCTTGAAAACTCAGCCCACTTTGTTGTCTTCTGATTTTTCAAGAAAAAGATTAAAATCCAGTTTCTATTTCTCTGCAGCTGCAGTTATTACGTGGTATCATTTATTTTAGATTGCTGTTTAAGTGCTTGACTGTAATCCAAAGTGCAGTAATGATCTAAAATATTTAACACACTCTGTAGTTACTTGTTCAATAAACTCCAAGCCCTGAAAAGCAGGGATTGTGTCTTCACTGTGTACATAACATACTTCAAAGAAAACAGGCCCAGGTAAAATTTACATTTGAAGTTCAGCCATGATGGTAAAAGGGGAAAAATGGGGAAGGATCCCATAGGTAAATACGCCAAAAGAGATCCACCCTTTTGGACACGCCAGGAGGAGCTGCACTGAGCTTGTCTCAGCTAGAAGTCACTCTTAAGACTTTGCATAGCTTACGGGTGGAGTCATAGTTTAATAGTTTCAGTCAGTTTTGCCTTAGACATCTTTTTTTTGTGTTTTGCATAGAGTACACAGCTTTACAAATCAGAAGGCTGCAGGCCGCCTTCCCCTATGGGCTCTACACCCCCCTCATATTTGTAATTAACGAGACCCCTTAGTTCAGTTCAGTGTTGTAATGTAAGCAACCATTCGAATCAATGTCAGAACAATGTCTGGTTGTAGTACTTCAGGATTCACTTGTTTTCTCTTTACTGCTTATTCACCTTTCATACTGTGTTCAGCATTTTCCTGTCATTTAGTATGAACTCTTCTTGAAAGATTCTGGTTCAAAGAAAGGAGAAACTCATTATCAGGATGTTAAGACTCGTTGGGTTGAATGTGGAAATGGGGATCAGAGTAATTCATTTTCAGAGCACACCTGTAGTGCAATAAAATAATTTGCATAGAGTGCACTATACAGTGTTCAAGGTTCAAGGATTTGTAAATATGTTTTTCTGCAATGCTGGATTTGCTCCATGGGCAGGCCATGGCCATGGCTCCTTGCTCTTTCCATTACTCCTGTTTACTCAGACTGGTCAGGCAGTCAAGGAAGACAAGAAGAACAGAGCTAATGACCTCCTGTTACCGCCAAGTTACTGGGTTGTATCTTGGTCAAAGCTCCTCCTGACTCCAGTGAGAGCTTTCACTAAGAGAGGCCTTCAGGGTTTCGTCTTTGAATACCACCTGGTATACTGAATTTAGGCGAAAGGTCTTTTTTTTTCGTTGGTTGCATTCATCCCTTCTCATAGGACTCTCTAGAAGGAATGTTGCTGAACACCGGTGCACAACTGTATTTAACCTTGCTGACTGGGTAAAGTATTTGCTTCCACTCATAACTGTGCAATGTCCCTAGTAGTGTTATAGGATTATACACCAGAGATGGTTCCTCTTCAGCGGAAAATAATGGAGATGTGTCTACAGATACCTGCAATGCACACACACAGGCATATGTGTGTTTATGTGTCTATATAATACATGTGTGTACATACACATATGGTGTTTCATGTGTGCTTTCATTTATAATGTACCATGTCTTAGTAGAGAGACAAATCGCAAGATCTTTATATTGTTTTCCAAAATCTCAGCCCAGCTAGAATCCCTTTTTAACACGTTTTCCTGGGGAAATGAGGCTTTTGTGGTTATTCTGTCTGTGTGTTGGCTTTTGCATTTGGCCCGTAACAATCTTTGAGTCCCATCGCTAATTTTAATTAAATTTGATATGGGGTAGAAGTCTCAAAGATATGAAGTTCTTACAGGATTAATGAAAACTGGCTGCCAACTACAGGAGGAAAATCTATTAATACTCCATCTGAAAGAAAGAGTGAAGCTTGAGCTCACTCCTTTGAGACAATGAGATATTATGAATGCCCCAACCGTGGGAAAAACTTCAATTAACGCTCACATCTTACTAGACACTAGAGAATTCAACCACAAGATACACATTCATAGGAAACCAGGCTTTATTAGTTCCACTGTTCGCTTTGATACATGGCATATGATTAAAAGAAAACTGAACATATTATGTGTCCTTCCCCTTGAGGCTTCACACCCTTTAACCAGGTTTGTCTGTACACAAGGGAAATTTGAGGATTTGGCCCTAAACTAATGAAGAGCACACCCCTTCCAATATCCGGACTCAAAATCTTTCCAAGTATGGGATGAGACAATGCTATAAGCATAAATCTGCCATGAACTTGTATCAAAGAAAGGCGTATATAGGATGAAATGGAGAAAATCACAGTTTAGTTTTCATAGGGAAAATATTCTTGAGCATGATGCTGTACACTTTCAGGCAAAGGTGTGGAAGTTATGTTAGTAGGACTTTGTATTCACCCTGAACTAAGTGCTAGAATGATTTCCAAATGAGGAATACTCTTGCATTAAGATAAAGGAGGTGACTTAACAATTTTCAAGTCACCAAAAACCCATTTCCTCGAATAATACACAGAACTTTGGGAAAGTTTGGGTTAAAGCTAAATCCAGTGGTATTCCTGTGATTAATGTCATATTGCAAATTCTTGATCTCATGCACAATTGTTTCCAGAGATGGTACTGGAAATTAATTAAGTTCTTCTGATTGAGATAACATATAGCTTTCAAAAATGGGATGTATTGATTGATTAATTTATAAAGCAAGTTCCATGTACATTCTGTGAAAATACTGTTAATGTTGTTTAGGGATACTGTGGAGAACAATTCTCTGCTAGACTGTGATGTGGGAAGAATATTTTAAAGGAAAATAACTGAAATCCAAATCTAGGGAAAAGGCTGTCAGTGTGCTTCTTCTCAGATCTCTAACATGCATTGGGTTTAGTTAGTGCTGGGGTGGAAAAACTATGCAAGACATGATTTGTGTCAGTTTTAGTTGCTGAATCAAATTGTCATAGGATCCTTTGGTTTGGGAATTCATCTGATTGATTGACTGATTAGTTATGAAAAAGGAAAAATGAGAGTTTACCTGAACTGAATTTTCAGGGCAAAATTACACAGGAGCTTGAACACAGAAATCATTTCAGTTCATATGCACACAATTTCCCAGACACTTTTTTATTTGAACAAGTATCAGGCATGAAAATTATGCAGAATTCCAGAAACTGCAGAAGTTGCAGAAGACAAAACCATGTAACACAGTATCTGAAATTCTGAGATGGCTTCTGAAAATGTGACTTCAGATCAGTAAGCTGAAATTCAATATTAAGTGCATACTGTAATTTTTTAAAAATAAATGAAATTACCAAACTAAGTTCCTAAGAGTGTTTTGATAATCCTCAAGTTTTATAGTTTTCCCAGAATAGCTGGTACTCTACCTCACCTCTATTTCATACTGTAATAAGGTCTTTATCATTAATACGTCATTCTTTCATACTTAATTGTCTTAAATGATTAAAACCCAAGATAAATAGCTTGATATATCATCAACCTGTACAATCTCAGAAGTGTATGTACTGACTGTCAAACGTGCATTATTGCTTAAAAGTTCTTACATATCAAGTATATGAGATAAATTATTGTCATGGTTTAACCTCAGCCAGCAACTCAGCCCCACGCAGCTGCTCACTCACTTCCCCCCCACCCAGTGGGGTGGGGGAGAGAATCACAAAATAAAAGTAAAACTCGTGGGTTGAGATAAGAACAGTTTAATAGAACAGAAAGGAAGAAAATGATGATGATGATGATGATGATGATGAAGAAGAAGATTATTATGATGATAATAATAATAGTAGTAATAAAATAATGACAATAATAATAATAATAATAGAAGAATTGGAATATACAAAACAAGTGATACACAATGCAATTGCTCACCACTCGCCAACCAATGCCCAGTTAGTTCCTGAGCAGCGATCCCCCCTGCCCAATTCCCCCAGATTATATACTGGGCATGACGTCCCATGGTATGGAATACCCCTTTGGCCAGTTTGGGTCAGCTGTCCTGGCTGTGTCCC
>JAVKLA010000031.1:26814298-26830995 GCA_034782735.1 Sagittarius serpentarius | reverse complement strand
TACTAAACCCAAAACACAGCACTGTACCAGCTACTAGGAAGACAATTAACTCTATCCCAGCTGAAACCAGGACAATTATATACAAGATAAATTATGTTCATGTTATATGCTGAACATGTTTATAATCAGTATAATAAATTTAAATGCTTCCTTACGCTTTCTCCCTCACCATACTAAGTCACTTGGCTTTAACATGGGACTAAAAAATGTCTTTTCTTCTAACTTGCATAAATTTACTGACGGATATGACAGTCATCTTTTATTTGGCCAGAGTGGGACAACACGTATCTCTCTGAACTGCTAATATTTTATACCCCGACATACCTGCTATGAGAAATTAAATTCTCCTTGCTGGTGGTCACCGAGTCACAGATTGGCTAGAATTAAGAGTGGAAAGCAACTGTCAAAACATCCATGGTTTGATTTTGCCATTCTGTATAGCTACAAAAAAAGGTCCTGAAGTAGTTTATACTGTAAAGCGCCATTCCCTGTGATAAACTTCCTAAGACTTTGGCTTTTCAAGCAATTCTCAGTAATCTGTCTCTCTCCCTCTCTAAATAGGTATATGGGGGAGAGGGAAGGGAGAGAGACTAGTAACTTTTAAAAATTACATTAATTTATTTTAAATTACAGAGGAAAATACCAAGCCAGGTCATTTTCAGGCTGTTCTTTAAGGCTGTGAGCGTTTCTATTGACTCCTTTTCTTCCATCAAAGAAGTTGCTCGTAAGAGCTTGTAGGGCGTCAGGCTGTGCTCTCAATGGAAGGTTTCTCATTGGCCTCAGTGGGTAAACAGCCAAGACCAGTGACTTTAACTTTCACAAGTCCATTTTGTACTTCATCCTCTTTTTAATTCCAAGGTGACGTCTAGTTGCATGCACATGCCATCCTGATGTGTAATGTTTCATTTTTACAGACTTTGTGGCTTTCAATTTAGAATATTTTTGAAAAATGTTTTTTTTCTGTGTATTTCTATAAAAATAACAATCTGAAGCCTTTATAATGTTTAACAAATTACTTTCCCAAAATCTTGAAGAATGTCTATGGTTATAATGTATATTTTTTAACTTTGCAACTTCAAACCACTGAAAGATAATGTAAAATATCAAGAATACCTGTAGTTGGGGAGTTTTGTATACCTTCACTGGAATGGTTAAGCATGTAATCAATATGCGATTTATTTTTTTTTAATATCTTATAAGTAGGTTGGGTTTTTTTAAATTCTAAATAAAATAAAGGGCAGTTTTACTCATGGTTCTAATGCTAAGATAAGTAGAAGGGAATGTTTGTGTCACTTAAAAGAGGGAATGCTGTCTTGGGGTGGATGGTGTCACTCCAAAATGCTGTTTCTGTTACAGCAATGGCTGTCTTATTTACAAGATCTTTGACCATCCGATTTTTTGGTTTGAAATGTATGATCTGTGATATTTGTTACTGAGAAGCATTACAGACACTGCTGACAGATCCAGTAAGAAACTGGGCCAGCTAACAAAATATTCCCTGTAATGTTACCTCCCTATAGCATTAACATGGGTGTCTTTCTGTTTGAGGCAGTTTCTGAACAAGTTGTTGTCATTTGTATAGTTTCATTTGCAAATAATGAAAACTCTTTTCTCTCTCCTAAAAAAAAGAAAAGAAAAAAAGTGTGTTTAAATCACATTTCTCTTTAAATTAGGGGGAAAAAAAAGGTGAAACTATTTAGCATTTCATTTCTCAAAGCTTGGCAGTTTTCCTGTGTTCCTCTGTCAGGAGCCTTGTCTTTTCATTCAGCTTTATTTCTGATTACAGATTATTCATTTCTGGATGGGCAGCTGTAGAAACTTGCTTCTTGCATATGCAAATCAATCATGGTAATGTTTATCATAAGGAGATTTTGTGGCAGTGGAAAAAGGGTTGTGGCAACATGTTCCTGATTTCACTTGTATCTTCTACAAATGGAATTGGCTTCCTCACTTCACCTTCAGTGGATTTTTTTTTTTTTTTGCCATTTACCTCTTGGACTAGACACCACTCACTAAGCAAGCTGTTCGATTCACTTACAGATCATGATTTTGGAAGGAGCTGGCAGAATGAGTATCAATTCCAGCAGCAATCTACTCCACCAGCAGCCTTCCTGGACAGACGGATATTCCACATGCAATGGTAGGAGGAATTCAACAGCTCTGAGCCATGTCTTTTTCTGGTGAGGCAGGGAGGGAAGGGGCTAGTACACCTTTAAGCATGCACAAGTACTATTTTTCAGTAATACTAATTTACTGGAGTTTCACTTCTGGTAAGAAAAATTTCCATTTGTTCCTTTATTTGTAAACAACTGAACTCGCAACACTAAGTTTCTGAAAGTGATCAGTTTATGGTTCATTTCCTTATGGGTTCTTTTTCTTAAAATGAATTTAGTGGTGTTGAAAGTGCAACAAGTTCCCTCTCTTCAGTCCAGGATTCTTTCTCTTTTACCTTTACCCCTCATGCCTGCTCTGAACCAACATTACACTTCAATGCTAATCACCCCTCCAGCTTTCCGGGGGAATAATCTTTTTGCTCCTTTACTGTATTTGCTTCTTCAGCTGAAATTACTAGATAGCTTTCTAAGCAGACTGGCATTAGAGCACTAGATAGCTTGTGATCTGAGAACTTTTCTTCTTTTTTCTTACTGTTTTTTGATTATATGGCTGTATATATAAAAATGTGTTCATATATATTCTCTCAATATAAAATTATAGACATATATCTCTTTATATATAGTGTTTGATATAATTCTTAAATTCTTTTCATCACTCAGTCGACAGGTAAACCTTAAAATCTAAGCAGACAAACACATACTACAGTTGTACTTCTAATCTAAATAATGCTGCAACAAAACTCACAATGAACGTTCCCACTCAATGAAATTCTTGTTCTTTTTTATGTGTAATTTCTAAATACACAGGAATACATAAGCATGAACTTAATAAATGTGCTGACCTGTCTGTAACAGATTCATGGGGAAGAAAGTCCTGGCTGAGTTTCACTTTGCACAGGATTTCGTGAAGGGAAACGGTGGGTTCTAGTTTTCATGTTTCCAGCATGAAACTCCTCAGGATTCACTTCTGTTTTAGAGGGACAGGAAGCCGAAAGCTCAGACCAGCCTCTACAATCATTCACCACTTCACTTCCTTTTACCTAGCTACTTTTTCCTCTCACTAAAGGCTCTCCATTTACATTAAGAGTTTAGTGGCCTCTGATACTCCTTTACCCTTCTGAAGTCATGAGAATACGTATCAACCTTCTTTTCAAGGAATACTTGATTGCTCCATCAAACATTTATTCTCTGACATACCACACTCTTAATCATTTCCACACTCATTCCCCAAATGCTTCAACAGGAGGAGGAGAAACAGTCCTGCAAACTCCCTAAGTTACTGACACAGGCTTTGTTGGCCAATATTGATAAAGAAACCTAAGTAACTGTGGGGCTTTTTTGTGTTTCCCTGGAAACTAGCATTGTGCACCGTATTTCAATTGGAGAGACCTGAGGTCTAGTGGGACCTGAGGGGAGGTGATTTCCTAAAATGTGCCAACTCTGTTGCTTGTGGTCCTCTAGCAATATCCACTGTTGTCAGTATTTCTCACAGCTGTGTGGGTAATCTTTTTCTTGGGGAGACTGAGAACAGACTGATGCCACATCCTGGAGTGGGGCTATTGTAGAGCTAGGCCATGGCAGTCTTTCCTCCCCCTGTAATTCACCCACCTCTGCAATCTCTCATTGCCTGGTCCTTAAAACCTTCACGCACTTGTGAGCATTTTATCACGCTGCCATCTCTGCCTGGCATACTCCATTGTCCTCCTTTCCCAAGGAATAAATTGTACTGAACTCCTTTTGCCAGCCTTCTGTGAGGGCAGACTAAAGCAGTCCTGCCTTTCCTCTTATCTTATATAATTATCCTATCCCCACATACAATTTCTTTCATTTGCACAACGTAAATTACTGTTGTGCAATGACATACAACTGAGAGCAGTTTAAAAGATTGCCAAAAGATTCAGACATCCTAATAAGAAAATTAGGCAGCTTCCTTAACTAAAAATGAGGTTTACAGCTGCGCTCAGAAATCACCTTACCTGACTACAGAAATAACGTGCATTAATCAGAACACCAGCTCTATCATGAAGCTGTAGGCCATACTGATAGGCTTTTACTGTGGAGCAATATGAGATGCCTTGACTTTTTCCATTTTTTAATTGAATCCCACAATTCATATTCAGTCCTTATTAAGTCCTTGCTCAAAGAAAATTTCCACGTCACACTATGAGAATTTTGCAAGGCTTCTTCATCATTTTCTGATGGACTAAAATTATTTTTCCACACAAGGATCAACGTACCTTTTCAACAGTACTTCTGTAAGATATCTTTCGTCAAAGAATTTTGGTGTATTTAGCCAACATTAATAAATTAATTCCTACATTCTCAGTCTGCCAAGAGAGGTGTAATATAATAATTCCCAGTTTTTAATTGGAAAACTGAGGCAAAAAAAATTAACAATACCTTCTCCAGCAATAGCTACTGAGCTAGTGTTAAGGACTGAGAAAAGAATCTAGATCTATGGACTTCCAGGGCATGCAATTTAGCTATAGACCTTTCTTGTCATCGACATAATCCTATGGTGCTAGCAGAGACAGTAAATGCCTGTTTTCTTTTCTAGTGTCCAGCAGCTTCTATGGAACCCAGTGGCACGAAATACATCCACAGTACTGGACTAAGTTTCAAGTCTGGGAGTGGCTGCAGCATCTCCTTGATACTAACCAACTGGATGCCAACTGCATACCCTTCCAGGAGTTTGATATCAACGGGGAACATCTGTGCAGTATGAGCCTGCAGGAGTTCACTCAGGCAGCTGGGACAGCAGGGCAACTGCTTTACAGCAACCTTCAGCACCTAAAATGGAACGGTAAATAGATATTAGGCAGAGACACATGTACAGTGGTTTGAATTCTGGGATCTTCAGAAGTCGCTTACATTCCCCAGAGACCTACCTGGCAGATCTCATTTGCTATGTTTGCTATACTGTTTATACCTCACTCACTTATTGCTAAATTGCTTAGATACGACATAAGGCAGAAGTCTGAAGGACCAGGGGAAAGGGTATGTTTCCCACTCCAAAATTAGCCCTCTGGCTCAGCTGTAGCAGTTACTGCTTGGAGCTAATACCTTTGATTTTTATGTGCTCATTGTCATACATCCTATCTGCCATACGCTTTCTTGCAGGCCAGTGTGGAAGTGACATATACCAATCTCATAATATCATTGTGAAGACAGAGCAAACAGGTGAGTAACAGTTGGGTAACTTGTCTTTTTATGGTGACAAAAAGGGGAAACTGTCCATTCCAAGAAAGAGATATCAAAATGGCATTAAATAAAATGGAAAGGGTATCATGCAGAATAAAAGAAGTAACACAAATAGCGGTCAATGTCTACTTCTTGAAGTTTTGGGTAGTACGACTATACCTTAGTTCGCATGTGGCCACTTTTCCCGGGAGACCTCTGTAGTATCAGCAATCTACGCTGATGTTCAGAGTTGGAACAGTTTGCAATGCTCAGCAAGCGCAGCTTTGTGAAGGACTTCATTCTGTGCTTCATTCAGCAGATTTTAAAACAACTATTTTCACAGTATTCTCAGTTTAAAAACAAAGAGAGAAAAAATATTTTGTTGTGATGTGCTGTTAATGTTTGAAACACGAGGAAATTTCCAAACAAAACAACTATGAGAGAAAAAAATGTTATATTTCAATTTCTTTACCTGTTTCAATGAAACTGAAATTCAGGTAGTATTTTGGTTTGACCAAATCTGCATTTTTCCTGTGGCAGTCTTTTTTCCCGTGGCAGTCTTTTTTCCCAGTGTGCTCAAAGCTAGATCCCTTTCCTCCGAGGACTTTGTTTCACTGAGAAAAGAACTTCAGCTCAGTTCAGTCCTCCTCTTCAGGCATGATATTTCCAGAGCACCTCTGTCCATATCCAAACAGTCTCTATCCCACTAGTTCCAGCCTCTTTGTATGTGCGTGTGTTCATCAGCCATGTTTTAATATCTCATGGCATAACGAATACAGATTCGTAGCATGCAAAGTCTCCGACAAATACTACCAGCCTATTTATTCAGCTAACCCAGAGGAGCCCAGCCTCTCCAGCCAGGGACACGATTCACCTCTTTGCAGTGGGCAACCATTGCAATCTGCAGTCCACTCCTTGCCTGTGCCCACATTAAGTGCGGGTGATGTGCATGCAGCAGCCTCAATGCTTGCCATATAGAAAACCACAGTAATCCTTTAAGTCCTGATTTATGAGATCTTGGTATAATACTATTTCCTCCTCCCACTAGAGATACACAGTGCAGTGCAAAGTACCTCAGCTGCACATCCTGGAAAAGTCAAAGCCCAGGACTAACCGGTGGTTCTCCTAGCTATGGTGAATCAGGAGTGGCATGGTGAGGCTCTGGCAGTGCCAACCACGGGCAGCAGGAGTGGGTTTAGTTTCTGCAAGGGCAGGAGCAGGCAATGCGGATTGGGACTGCTGGGGAGAGGACTGCTTGTGAGCCTGCAGGTACAGGGCTGGTGGTTTAGAGGGGAAGCCTGCCTCATCCTAGCAGACCGTTGTGGTTGCAGAGACATGAGTACTGAAAAAGGCCAGAACGGGAAGACAAGCTCTCTCTCCATTGTTCTAGGTAGGTAAGGCCTGTTTTCAGAGGCAACATTAGGCAGATCAGGCATTCAAGCAAGCAAAGGGTGTGTGCTATTGTAGGAACGCAAGCTCTGGGTGCCCAAACATGCAGCTATTACTTTGCATGCCTGCTGAATTCCTATGTCATAAGTCGTAACTCAGCCAAACATGATGATTTAGCTATAACTCATTTTTGTTTTCATTTATATGAACATGAAAAAAAAAATAAGTAAACCCTAGGTTTGAACCTTACATCTCATCCTTTCTGACATGGATTCAAAAGAAAGAGAGATTTTTAAGGCTTCTGACCTCAAAAATGCACTGTGAAGAGACTAATTTCCTGATCAATGTACAGGTCATAATGACAATATTTCTGTTCTGCTTATATTGATCCATCTGACCAGAAAGTCACTAAAAATTATTAAACCCCCTTTAATCATGAAAGTGGTTTTTAGGTTAAGGATAGGGATTTGACGTGCCTAGAATAAAATGGCCCTTCATCTAGGATTAGGCTTTGATATTTCTCACTCTGTTTCAGAGGGGACTTTCGAGTTCTTCCATTATAGAAATACTCATTATAAGCATCCACCTGTTTTACTAGATACTGGAGAACACTTTCATCTCTATGGCACCAAAGCACTGTCATAATCAGCAGGGGCTGAGAATTCAGGACTGGATTGCATAGAACTAGAGTTGATCTGGCATAGGAAACCTCCTTCAAGGGCAGGCATAAATGTTATATTAGCCAGGAAAAGGAAGAGCCTACTACATTATTTCTAAAAGTCAGTGCTTCGTGTAAGTACATTTGCCTGAGTATGCAAAACCTCATCCATAATTTGAGTGAAAGGAAATAATTTCGTGCATAGCCCCTTCACTTCTTGGTTCCCTTCACAGCTCTTTTTCTGCACATTTGTTATTCCCTCAGTGCTCAATATTCACCTCTGTGCTGAGAAATGTTCTTTTAGTGATCTGATTTTCCTTTTGGTCCTTTACCTTCAGATCCATCGTTAATGGTGTCCTGGAAAGAAGAGAATTACCTGTATGACAGTGGCTATGGTAGCACAGTAGGTAACTAACATCACAATACTTCATCCATTTCTGAGATGGTTTTATTGTTGTCTGAGACTATTACTTTAAATGTCTCCTTTTTAATTCCCAGAGCTATTGGACAGTAAAACATTCTGTCGTGCTCAGATTTCCATGACGACACCTAGTCACCAGCCTCCTGGTAAGGAACCTGTAATTATATTGTTAATTGTTTGTCACTTGTCCCAGAGCTACTGACGTATAATAGTCGCTGTGGTCTTCTGTTGTAGGATTGGATCTGAGCCTCCAGTAATTTTAAACCAAGCAATACTAATTCTGACAGCCCTTTTAGCTATCATAATTACAATAGCTTGCTTTAAAGAAATGCTTCTCTTTTCTCTCCGTCAAGACAAAAAAGATCAAATAACCTGCAATCTCCACATATCTTTTAAAGTGACTGAGTCAAAGGAGAAGATGTTAGTGTCATAGAGATGAGACAGTCCAGCTCCAGCACACTTTTCTGTGGTGTAGCTGGTTATAGGCGAATGAGTGCCATGTTCCTCCACTGAAGTGGCTGCGTTTCCCTAGTGAGCCAGTGGTTCATGCTGAGCAGGTTGCCAGGTGTGCAGCCGGGTTTGGGGTCGGCCCAGGGGAGCCGTAGGGCAGGCACCAAGCCCTCTGCCCAGCTGCACCAGCAGAAGGGCTTCCTACCAGAGCCCGTCCGAGCTGGCGGCAGGGCAGGCACTGCATGCCTCTTCACCCCTCTGCAGTGCTTCCCCAAGGCAGAGATACAATCTGCGTGCTAAAGGGCAGGAGAAAGAGCAAACACATTTGCCATAGGGCCCGGTGACTGTGCAGTCCAGGCGCATGCGTTGAGGCGCTCTGTGGGCCACGTCCTGGGGGCAGGTACCAGGGGCAGAGGTGAGAGAGAAAGGCAGTGGGGAAAGAGGAGAGCAGAGATGGGGTGGGGGAAGGAAAGACAGGGCCTGAGGGAGAAAGCCGTGGAAATCATGGGAGGCTGAGAAAGGAAAGCACACTGCTGTAGGTGCAGCCTCTCTGCACCGGGGACAACGCTGTGCCTCTGCACGCAGGTGGCAGTCATGGCCTCTGTGCCTTCCCATTCACTGCATCCCCCGGCCTCCCAGCTCAGCCAGACTTGCCAGGTGATGTATGGTTTAATCTAATGCACTCAGCAATAAATTAAAAAAAAGAGAGAAACCTTGACCAGAAGAAAACCACCAAACACTCTGTTTGCTCTCTCTGCCGCCTCCACCCACTCTCACAAGATGGCTACCAGGATTTCAGAGCTCTCTGACAGGACTGGAGACCTGTCAAGATCCTGGCATGCTGTGTTTACCCACTGACTACTTAAGCCTAGAGCTAGGGTGGCATGCCAAGGGTACAGCCTCCTGTAAAAACTAAATTTGTATATCCCGTAAAAAAATGGCTCATTCCTGAATCATATGCAAATGCTGTGCAACCTTTTGTCAAAAGTTTTGCAAGACAGCTTTGTTGAAACTGCATCATAACTCTTTTCATCTGTCAAGCCCCAGCCTCCTAATGTGGCATGTTTGAAACCAGTCTCCATGTAGGAGCGGAGGCAGAGCGGGAGGCTATTTACACAGCTGAAATCCAGAATAAATCACCAGCTAGGCAGAAGGCAACTGAACTTCCAAGAATAAATCTCCAGCTAAGCGGAGCATAACAAACATTTGCAAGTGAACTGTGGGATTTTAAAATGAGAAGGATTTATATAAGAGGGCAAATAAAGGACTGGGTCCTGCTGTCCTCGCCTGGAGTTCCCACAGACTTTTAATAACATCAGGGGAATCACAATCTGAGGAAAGGCAGTGAAATAAGCCTCATTTTACTTTTTCCCCCCAAGCGGAGTGAGGTTCAGGCTAGTTCCTGCTCTTTGAGAGTGGGAAGGCAAAATGACTCAGAGTGTGTTTGCTGCTTGGGGGTCAAGGACAATAATTGTCAGTCTCAGAATAGTGGAGGTTAGGCTTATCCTCACTGACCTGTTCAGTTTATGTTTCCAGTTATGTATGAATAAAGCAAGTGTGTGAATAGCTCTGCATCTATCTTTTCACATGCAGTTATTGCAGTTGCTTTTGCAAATCCGACAAGTTTCTATGCAAATGAGTATTTCCTGTGAGTCATTTTCCCATGCAAATGCCTAGTTTCCATGAAAAGTATGATAATGGTGCATTCATAGAAGCTGGGAAAACATGCGTGGGACCTTAAGCTTTGCTTTTTGGAATTCAGGCAAGAAGTATGCTGAAAAGCAAACACAGAAGGGGCTCCCTGTCAGGACTATCCCACAGATTTTGCGAGTCTTAGAGCAATCAGATGAAAGCTATTCATTAATGACAAGAGCAGAGCCAGGCTGCGGTGGTTTGAGGGCGGGAGGGTTGAACGTGCAGACTGCGAGGTAGGTTACAGTCATGAACAGGCTGAACTTTCCTTTTTTTTTCATTTCTGAAGAAATGCTTCTGCCAGAAACCTTATTCCTCCTCTGGCTGGCAGCAGGTGATAAAGTACCATCAATGAGAAAAGGCTTGTTTCTATGGCTCTGAGCCACCCAACAATATATGTACGTCCAGCTGCCAAAATCTTCTACCAGCACAGCCCTGTTCCCCCACCCTGCCAGCCCCCAACAACAATGCTTTGCCAGTTCATTATGTTTTAGTCAGGTAGGTCTTCAGTGCATTGGTGCTAGTGCATACATTTCACATTAGATCATCGCTTCAGAAACAAATAAGCCCCCAAAGATACATGCTTCTGCAAAGACTAAGACATAATGGGACAATTCAGGATTCCTTTTATAGACGTGATTGTCTTATTTTTCTCTGTCTCACACATAACATGAGGCGAGGTATTTGTTAATCAAATTTAGGTTTCAAAAGCCAAATGTTTACCTCTGCATTCATTCTTTATTCATCAATGGTCTCTTTGTAAAGTGTGCTGATTAACATGTAGTACAGAAAACAAAACTCTCCCCCTTCCTCCTCACTTAGATTACCTTATGAAAAGTGATTATCTTTAAAAGAGATATTCGTTCTTTTTTGTGGTTTTATTTCTTTCAACCTCTGAGTCAATGGAAAGCCTTTAATCAAATTTACAAATAGGCTTCATTTTCCTTCTCTGCAGATTCTTCAGATGTGAAAAAATCACAAGATCATACCCTAAAGTCCCACACCAAGAAGCACAGTAAGTTGACATCCATGTTTATAATGGTTGGTTGATTGAAGGAAAAGAAACACGTTAAAAGCAAATCTCCTTCAGGAGGGAAAAGGAGGCATTTTGAAAGCAAAACTGGTTAGATCGTTATTGTTATTGAATCCTCCAAGGATCTGACGGTTTCTAGTACTGTTTGCTTATGTTATTTTTGACTCAGTATTGTTATACTTTTCAATTGTTTTTATCAGTGAGGGCTTATGGGGAAGCAACCAGAAGCCAGTTGCCTCTGCCCTATGTTGATCTGGGCTGGTGGACTCGAGTAAAGGAATGATGAAGGAGACCCAGGATTAAATCAGGAAAATCTGTGCGTGGGCATGGCCATGCTCGTGTTCATGCCCATGCCTGCCTGGTGCAGCATGTACCAGAGACCCTGCTCGGCATCTCCATGTAGATCTTCTTGTGCACGGCGTCATGAGCAAGCACCTGCCCTTCAATCCTTGCACCTTTTTCTCTGATATGACAGTCTTTCCTCTCCCCTCATCTGCTTTTTCTGCTAGTTTTGATTCAACCTGACTCTGAAGACAGGTTACCATAATTATGATTTCTGGACATAGTGCCATTAATATACTTTACTGAGATTTTTATGCGGAAAATATCTTGTGTATGTCTTTTGCATCCTGTGTTATTCCCTGTATTTATAATAGAAAACAATAGTGTTTGATTTCATCCTGTTTCAACATGGTCTCCAGATTATCTGTCTCTTCCTGATTCTTCTTCTTCCCCTGCTCTGTGACTTTGTCCAACCAGAACTCCTGAACTTTTTGTCCACACACAAATATTTTGTTTCTTTTTTTGTGAGTATATCAAGGTTGCTAATGAAAGGATTAGATAGGACTGGTCTGAAGACAGACCTGTGAAGAACTGAGGTCACTTGGTTTGTTCAGCTTGGAGAAGAGAAGGCTGAGGCGTGACCTCATCACAGCCTACAACTTCCTCAAGGAAGGCAGCAGAGAGGGAGGTGCTGATCTCCTCTCACTGGTGACCAGCAACAGGACACGAGGACACAGAATGAAGCTGCATCAGGGGAAGTTTGGACTGGACATTAGGAAAAAGTTCTTCACTGAGAGGGTTGTTGGGGGCATTGGCACAGGCTTACCAGGGAAGTGGTCACAGCACCAAGCCTGTCAGAGTTCAAGGAGTGTCTGGGCGATGCTCTTAGTCATATGGTTTAGTTTTAGGTAGTCCTGCGAGGAGCAGGGAGTTGAACTCAACGATCCTTATGGGTCCCTTCCAACTTGAGATATTCTATGATTCTAAGAACTCAGTCACAACATTGTCACATAGAAAAGTTCACCTTGCCATGCTGGGCTAATCCTCTACATTTCCAGTTTCTTCAGTACTGGTCTGTGTCATGATCTATTGAGAATGTTACTGATGGCCAGATAGACTAGGTCCACCACATTTTGTTGGTTCTAGAAAACAATTGTAATAACAAAGAAAAATATTTAATTAGTTGACTGAAATCTACTCATGTTGCACTGTATACTGTTTTCTATTTACCTTCCCATCTTTGACTAGTTTATTTCCTTCCTAATTTGGTCTAAGCCCTCGCATGCTTTTGAAGTCAGACCAAAGGACTGCTATCTTTCTGGCCCACATTGTCACGGTTTGTTATTCTTCATTCATAAGCTGCTACCTCTGACTTGGATTTATTTAATCTTTGTTTCTTTTTGACCTGGGCTTTCTGGTGCCATCTCTATAGTAACTGTGGGATGGATTTGTGCTTAAACTGAGAGTTCTACCTGTTGAAATTAGAGATCTGGTTTTGCCTTTTCTGTTATCACAGTCCAACTTTTTTATACCCTTTTCACATACAATTTTGGCTAGCCAGTTTTGTCACTATCCCTCTATCCACTCTACACCTTCTTATGTCTTTAAGTCTACGTAAGAGACCTGGGACCAAATACTTACTGATGTGGAATGGCATTTCACCTCCTTTGCCTTCTGTCTGTCTTTTAAATGCATGGAGATTCAGTGCCTGCTTCACAATTATGTGGGCTGTTTCACGTACTGCACGATAATGTCAGGTTATATGCCATGCTGTAGAAGAATATCAGGAAAAATGGGCAAGTGAGATGAGAGGAGACTTAAACATGTTATCTTCAGGGCAGAAACAGTGCCAAAGGCAGAAGGAAGCAGTGGGTGATTTGGACTCTGCTTCCTCTGGTTGCTGGGGCTCATTCCTACCTGCCCGCCACAGGGCTCAGACTGCCAAAGGCTGACACTCACCTCCAGCCTCAGTGTAAAGGCTGTCAGCACTTTTTGCCTATGTATCTCTGAGGTGGGGGTCCTGCACTCCAGGAACTATGGCCTGTCCCTACCAACTGGTCACCATCTGTAGATGACACACTGTAAGAACATGACAAAAAAAATGACAAGCATAGCCCAGAGAGCTGTTTAGACACTCTTTCCTCCTGCCCCCTTTCCTCTTTCAGACCCTCGAGGAACTCATCTTTGGGAATTTATTCGAGATATTCTTCTCAACCCTGAGAAAAACCCAGGATTAATCAAGTGGGAAGACCGGTCAGAAGGTGTCTTCAGATTTTTAAAATCCGAAGCTGTGGCTCAGCTCTGGGGAAAGAAGAAAAACAACAGCAGCATGACTTACGAGAAACTTAGCCGGGCTATGAGGTGAGCTGAGATGTTGCTGTAGAACGCTGGGGCACATAAAGGGACTACCTGAATCGAGAATCTAGTTGACTTTTAAAAATTAATTGTCAGCAGCACCAGTTGCTTTCTTTGACAGCTGAGTCTCTCCTACTAATTTTGGGATTATAACATTATGTTCTTGTCTTTTCTTTCCCCTCCTGCTTCTGTATGCTATAATATATATACCATATACAACATACATGTGTTATATATATAATATACATTCTGTTACTGTCCACCCAAACAACCAATGTAGGAAGGAAATATGGTTGTAGTAGGGTGAAAGTTCACATACTACTGAACTGGGAAGGCTTAAATGGCCCAGCAATGGCCAGAGACCTTGTTATTTCCAGCAATGTTCAGAAACTAGACATAGCCCCCACCCTTTATCTTAAAATAGGTTTATAAATTCTATGTGAGGATTTTCTCTGCTCTTTGGTTTAACATTTTAAGCATTTTTCCATAATCTATGAAAGTTCAAAGTGTATTTTTAAATGGAAGCTGAGATTCTTTCCTGGTCTGATTTCAGATCATGGCCTATCTGGAAAAAAAAACCATGAAATCTCTTAAGTGTGTGATAAATATGGCAATATATTATGACCTGAAATATGGTGAAATTCAAACTCAGAAGATAATTAACATAAAGTAAAAAGAAGATTTCAGTTTTTTCTTCTCTGTCTTTCAGTTATAATAATCTTAGGTATTATATATATATCAATAGAAAATACTTTTCATAGCTGAGGGATTGCCTAGTTGGCAGTGGCCTTTTAGGATGACAGGTGAATTTAATCTTAAATATTTTTCTATGTTTTTATTTTAACAGATACTATTATAAAAGAGAAATCCTGGAGCGTGTGGATGGTCGGAGATTAGTATATAAATTTGGAAAGAATGCCCGTGGCTGGAGAGAAAATGAGAATTAAATATGTCAAGAAATAACATTTAAAACACCTGGATGTAAATATTCAAAGACTATTTTCTTATATTTATGTGCAAAACTGGGGTGAAAAACCAATTCTACTTCTGTCGGGAAGAAGGAACATTATATTATTGGTGTTAAAATTATTTTATTTGAAGTATGTCCTGTATGGGGAAAAAATGTACACAGTTTTCTGTGATATAACATTATAGAATTATGATTATTTGTCCCTTCCTGTGAAGTTTTTATCTTTTTTTTTTTAAATCATACAGGCATAATGTGATTTATGAGTCATGCAAAGAAAGGGAAGGAGTGAAATACTAGGGCATTTAGGGAGTATGACAATCCACTTTGGAAGGCAACTGTAAGTGGAGGAAACAGTAAAGCATCTCTGAGCCAAGTAGTCTTCTTCGATAGTCAGCTGGTTTATAACTTTCATTAGCCAATATCACTTGTTCCTTCCCTCCTCTGATTTCTGAGTGTTTTAACACTTCACTGGCTTCCGGTTGCTTTTGTTGAATCAGACCTTGGGTTCCTCTTCAGATAGCTTATCCCACCCACAGAGAGCAGTGATTCTGCAAGGTGGCAGTCAGCATTTATCTGGAGAACCCATACTACCTCCACCACTGGGACCTTCTTTTGTATGCAGAAGTTTAGGACCTGACCTTACCTGGTACTGAGTATCCTCCCCAATCTCCAAAGGGCATTCAGCTCATCCCAGGAAAAGGGCTATTTGTTTTTAACTAATATCTTGGAGGTGAACTGCAGGAAGAGAGTCAATCTCAGGGACCAAAAGCTATTGAAGGAAGATTATAGTTTTCTGACTGGGCAAACTTACTAACAGGCACTGGTTTCCCAGCAGAAATAATGATCCTCCTCCCACCCTCTTATGTTCCTAATTAAAGCATTTGAATCTGTGCCACATGAAGCAGTGAGGAAGTGGGCAAACAGAACATATATTAATCCCATGGCATGAGGGAGAGTCTCCCCAGTTCCTTCAAGTCTTATGGTCCTCCTGGCAGGTCAAGTCTCACTTAGACAGATACTTCCATAAAACTTGAGAAATGCAAAGCTCCCTTGCATGTAAAATATTAGTTCCCCTTGCTTTTCTCAAGTCTAACTCTATATTGTATTTGTATTTGTCAACTGTGCTTGGGATTCTTAGTTGGAGAAAAACCCACCAACATAAAGACACTGAGATTTTTGGGGACATTCAGATCTGGGTCAGTATTTTGGGCTCATCTTTAGCAGTGCTATCTGGAGACTGAACATCCATTGGCAGCTTTTTCTTTCTCCAAGTCACAAATGCTTCCTGCTGGCACCCAGCACATGCAGAACATGGGGAAATAAAAACTAGAGGAGGCAGCGCTTCAGCAGGTCACTGAGTACGTGCGATGTGGGAGTTGAGAAACAGGATTTTCTTGGTGATGTTAACAGAGGTGAAACCAAGATCAATTCCAACTCACTTTTTCAGGGATGGGGAATTTGGAAAACAGTAACAGGGGCTGAGAAGTCCAGAACAAAAAAATAAAAAGAAAATTAAGAATGTTTAATCCATTCAATATCCATTTCCTCAGACGTCCCCTGGATTTGAATCCATATTAACTTGAAATGCAGCAAGGTGCAGCTGGAGGTTGTAGGATATTCCATTTTTTTGTTTGTCTTAAAAGGAAATAGAGTTGAAACCAGGCGACAACAGAGTATCAATATAAAGGGTACCAAATGTGCTTAGCAACAATTTGTAGGCAAACATGAGAGCCTAACTTGTTATCTACGCATGTAGGGCATGTCAAACAATAACACCACCTCCTACACTGTGTACGCCAGAGCTGTCACCATCAATTACCCATACATGACAATTTTTACTTTTCATAACCTGGGTGGAGAGAGGTTCATCTTATTTACAAATCAAATAATAAGCCTCTGTACTTCAAAGCGGTTTTTTTTCTCTCAATCTCTTTCTCTTTTTTTTTTGACTGTGCTAGCCTTGCTTGCTTTTGCGCAACTCAGTAATTCCCTTTTTTAGCTTGATTAGCTGCATTCCACGTCCTTTACCATCATTTTGTAGTTCATGCAACAAGAAGCAGGCCACCAGACAAGGAGAGCACCTTCACTCTGCTCTGAAGACTGTTCCTTCCCCCACCCCACGGTTATTTGCAGCCCTTTGCTCCCTGCTCTTC
>JAVKLA010000031.1:26800654-26814287 GCA_034782735.1 Sagittarius serpentarius | reverse complement strand
CCCCAATCCACACCTTGGGTGAAAATCTGAAATCAGTGGTTCCATCACAAAAATATGCAACACTGTTGTACCTTATCTCAGGTTAACATACACCTTACAGCAACTGATTGTAATACCTTCATAAAGCTGCTTTCTACCAGATCTACCAGATCTCTCACCAAACTTCTTGGGAGATAAAATGAATTTGTGATATACACGTGTGACCACTTGGTTACTGAGCAGCAGTTAAACCTGCTTTTAAAGGTTTTGAAAGATAAAGCTTTATTTAGACGCATACTGTATAAATCTAGAGAGTGATTTACACTGGGGTGCAGTATAAATGCCAGTCTTCCACTGTCACGTCTTTCAACATGTGGAAATCATGCAAGTTTCTGTTCCCACTCTGCAGAACGTTACAGAGTAGGTACTTGTCATTCAGCATTACAGTAGCACAAAGTTGGAACAGAAGCCAGCCAGCATTTACTGTGTTTTACAAATATATTCACCTTTGCCTAAGACAAACACAAACGACTGTTTAAAACTACAGTTCTTGGCAAGGACAGATGCAACCAACCAAAGGGAGTCTTTTTACCAGACCTAAGGAAATGGAGAAAATGAAGACATGAATGTTTATGTAAATTACTATTTAAACAAAAAGCATTTCTGATTGCTCTTTTATTTTGTATTTCAGAGGCTGAGCAATCATATTTTTAGATGTATCCTTTCAGTTAGCAGCTGCTGAACTGGTAGCACCATGTGTATAGATTTTTATTGTACCATAATTTTTCATATGTATAAAGCTCTAGGTAGGAAAGTATATTATATTTATATAGTTACATGCAAATCACAATGTCAAAGGTGTTGGCATGAGCACTCTCAAACTATATTTTCTGCACAAAAATAGAGCAACATACTCTAAAAAAATCCTGAGAAACTGTATGTAGGCTGGTGAACTACACATACATTAAAATATTTTGTTACATTTTCATCTTTCTGCAGCACATTGCATAATTCCTGCTTGCTTCTCACAGCATGATCTTCAATGTATACACATGGAAAAAAATCCACGTCAGATATTTCACTGTTGCCATTGTAAATCTCAGCTTGGAGACTATGTATCAGAAAATGGTTCTAAAGACTGTTTCTATTTTTGTGGATATGATATAAATTCAAATAAAACACTCATGAAAGAAATTTCCTGATGAATGTTTATCTTCATATGTCTTGGAAGTGACTAATACAAATTCTTTCAATATTGCAGAATATTTCAACATTGGCAAAAGGACTGATGTAACTACCACAAAATCCAATAGCTTAAATTTACTAATAAGCTGAATAGCCCGTCTGTTGTGAAGATATTAGATTTCCAAACCTATTTTATGTCTCACAGGCCTCGCTGGAATACTTGATTATGTCGACACAGCTAGATTGCCCATCTTGTTCAGCTGTCAGACTTTACAAAGGTCTTACTTCAGCACTGATTTAACTTCAAGGTATTTTGAAGTGTGTGCAAGGACTAGGCTGCTAAGGATGCCATTACTTACACTGAGCATTTCCTTTACTGAATCAAAGCAGCTAAAACTACAGAATCCTGTCCTTCGTGTTATTTTCCCATCTAAGTGGTGGCTACACTCAATGAACAAAGAGAACATCTCTCCTGGTTTGGTCTGCAGCTTGAGGAAAAAAAGTGACAACCCCTGTAATTAAGAGAAAGTCAAAGTGGGCTCCTGTAGCATTAATGCTCGGTGGGGGGGAACCATAGCTGTATCAGTGGGGTGTGAGGGTGCAGTGCATGGGCCTGCGATAAGCCAACCTGTAGCCCCTGCTGCTGCCTCGCTGAGTATCCCCAACTGGTTGGCAGCGTGGGGCTCCACGGTGGTGCAGCACGGCACGCCTGCTGCGGCAGCCTGTCCTTGTCTCTGTGCTGGCACGCCTGGAGTTGGGCTTGAATCTCAAACCGGGAGCTTCAGTGCAAGGGGACGAATCACACCGTCATGCTCTATAATCTGCAAACGTGCTTCATTTTAAGCAAGTGATTACACCACATCTGAAATCATGTATATGGACGTTTGAGGATGGCAGCTCTGAAAGTGTTCGGTCTGTATTGAATCAGCCTATATATTGGAACCCAGAATTTCAAGGGGCTTCAACATGTCCACCTAAGTAGGAGAATATGTTTGAGTTTTAAACACAGGTACAACCCTCATGTTTAGCATGCAAAATCGGGCCAGGGCCCCAAAAAGGTTGTCACAGTTTGAGAACTTGGGAGTTCCAAAACAGGTTTTAAAAGAATGGAAGCAGATTTCAAGCAAGTTCAGACTGAATTTTAAATAAGCACACAGCTGGTTTTCCAGTATATGTCAGACCTTTTGTTTCAAGCACGCTGAGGCCAATATTTGAGACAAAGACAAATGAGAATATTGTTTGGAAACATGCAAATAAACGCACACTTGAAAAAACAAAACTCTTCTTTCGTTGTGACTTAAAATCAAGCAAAACTTCAGTTTTCAGCTGCATTTTAAGGCCATACAAAATAAAAGTCAAGGCAAAATTCAGAGTTTGCAAATCCTATGTAAACTGAGAATAAGTAAGAGGATTACTGTAAATAGAGTCTACCAAACTACATCTAACATGATACAAATTTGTGGGCATGTCTGCATCACGGACGAGTAAGAATTGCTTCAGGTAAGTGAAATCTGATACTGCAGAAAGATGAGCAATTAAGAGTTACCAGTACTAATGGCTCCCAAGAAGTGTAAGTGGGATAATTGTAATAATTTGAAGGACAGATTATCTATCTGGGTTTTCAGCATTTACTCCCTTGCTCATGGAGGTTTGCACTGTGCAGTCTAAGTCCTGAGCTTTGTGCCAGCCAGGAATTTCCCCTGACAGCCACTCTTGCTGCCTTTCCGCAGATATTTAGCTCCTTCAGTCACCTGATTCTGTTTTGACACATAGAAATGTTAGAGAAAATAATAGGGAAAGGAAAAAAAAAAAAAAAAACGGGAGAGACTGAGTAGACGGCCACATCTCACTGCACCAAGCAGTTCTGTGTGGAAATACAAAGGCTGTATGCACAAAAAACAGCTGATGACATCCAAGTCAGTCTATTTATAGTCTTCCCATTGGAGGTTGGTTCCAAAAATTAAACATAAATTAGTGTTTACAAGTCTAATCATAACAGTAAGGAGAACAAGAATTTAGAGTAATATACCTATGTGAACTGCATAATCTTGTGAGCCCCCAAAAATATTTAATTATGAAAATAAAATGACTGAAGCACTATTTCTGCTGAAGAATTTCCCCCCTTTGTCTTCAAAACGTTGTGATATTCTGCTTTGCTTTCATCTGGTTTTGAATTGTCCATGATAAGATTCAGTCTCAATACAGGGAATGAAGAGGGACATGGATGATCTGTAATGTAGCAGGCATTGCAAAACAAACAGGCAAACTACAGCTTCTTCTTCCTAAGCTTTTTGGTTCCTTATTCTGCATGTATACTGTTTCTGGGAACAAGGTGCTTTGTGTGCAGTTAGGGATAAATTTAGTCTAAATATGTGATATTACTAAAATGAAAAGGAAAAATAAAGTTATATTTAAGACTGCAAATGTTTCTTTTTCTGCAACTGAGGTTCTAATGCATCTGCCCCAATCAGTTACTATACCATGTAGTATTATTTTTCTTGAGACGAGACTGTTAACTTGAATAGCTAAATCTGGTTTAAAAGGGCTGATTTTTTCTGTGAGAAATTTGAAACATGCTCAAGTATTTACATTTTAATTTAAGTAACTCTCTATAGTTTCTGCAGGAAAAGCCTAACACCAAGCTAGAACGTTTGGGACATATGCATGCTGCCATACCTTGGATGGGATGTTCCCACAGGAACTGACTTGACTAAATCTCTTAAAGGAACTGTTACATTAATATGATTCGCCTAAAGATCTGTTAAGCAAACCATTCAGCAACGATAATGTAAATTCAAACCTGGTGAGAAGCTCCACAAGCAGACAGACTGTCAAAAGAAGCTCCGAAAGGAGTCCGGGTGACACTTTTTTACTTCTCCAGTGTCTCATCTGTTTTTAGAAGTTACAAGGAAAAACATAGAGTTGTGAGCAACTTTAATCATGAAGCTCCAGACTGTATGAAAATCCCATGCTCACTGCGTTGGCATCACTAGCTCAACATTTAGCTGCCCCTCACTGGAAAGTTTGTTTCTGTTTGAGGTTTTTCTAGGAGAACTCTATTAATGAAAATTTCTGGGTAAAGATCAACTGCACCTGGTTGATGGAATTATATTTTGCTTAAAGTGTTACGGTTCATGGCAGATCTGACATAAGCAATTAGATTTTTTATTAAAATTAAACTAATTAACAATCTGCCCCATGAATTTTACAGCCTGATGGATCATTGCTGCTACCTTGCTTACCTTCCTTTCTACCACAGGACCTCCACCACATTTCACTGTCATCCCCGATGCATGCCCCTAATATCTATTTGACACAGAGTGTTTCATCTAAAGTGTTCCTTTGAGTGCTAGATGAAAAGCAGGAAAATCTGGATGCAACCTACAAAAATCTCAGCACTTGAAATTTTTTTGCCTCTCAAATCTGATCTAGGAGCAGGGAGACAGGCTGTGCCAGAAGTGCCATTTCCGTTCCTGGAGCTGGCCTGCAAGGCCCGCTCAAGAGCAACACAAAGCACACTTTTGCCCCATGCCTTTACAAACAAGATTGCTGCATATGCAATACTTCTTGGCCCTGGGGAGGTAGGAATGCTTCATAAATATTTGTCAGCTGGTGTTATACATTTTATGTATGTCTTGTACTTGATTTTTCATTTGTATCTGAGTCTGCAGTTTTATGCCACTCTAGATGTTGAGATAGATTCTTCTTCCAGTGACTTAGTTCAAGTGATTTGTTAAGTCAATCAGATCACAAAATGAGATTAGCAGGTGGACTATTTATTGCAAATATCACTCATCGTGAAAATCACTTTATTTCCATTGGCAGATGCTTCTTGAGTAATCCCAGATTTTTGCATAAGTATATGATATGTGCTAGGATTTCCTTGTTTCAGGCTATGGGTATTTCAGTAAGGAATGAGTGCCTTTTTAAGCAATGATTTCAGTACCAGTAGCACATCTTGCGAATTTTGCAGAGGAGCCTCCCGCTGTCTCCTCAAAGAGAGGTGAAGAAACCATCATAGCACAAAGATTCTCTGAAAGCCTCCTTCTTGGAACTGAGGGTGTTCAAGGGCTGAACACAGCACCTTATAAGCTGCTTTTTAAACTTCCTTTCTGAATCTTGAAAACATCGGGCAGTATTGTGAGGCAAGGAGAATATTGTGCTTGACAGCTTTCTAGGGAAGGCTGCAGGATGGCTCGATAGCAGCTCATGGGTGAGGAGAAGCACTGCGTTTATCTAGGTTGCAGCCTCTGGAGACCACAGGATTCACTGTGCACAGAGGTTTAGTGCCACTGTACACCCTCATCTCCCAGTCTGTGGGTCCTGAATTTCTCAGATGTGCCAGGCAGATGTAGGCTGAAGATTTTTAATATTCTTGGAGAAGCACCCCAAATGCTGTGACAGTGAGTACTGCAGAAAGGTCAGGAGATTGATGGAACTGTGGAAGCTCCTGGAGGTGATGCTGCCATGAGGATTCTGAGACACAGCCCTCTGCTGCAGATCGTGAAGTGCTCTGGGAGAGTGGACTGCACCTTCTCTTTCAAGTCTGGCCAGTTTTGCTCACTATTTGTCAGCTCCTGTCTCCAATCTTTTCTCCCATCCCCTTTTCCCAAGTGGGGCAGTTAGAACATTGCTGGCTGTACCCATGGAAACTGCTCTTTCCCTGGAAGAGGATGTGAAGTGTTTGTCCGTCAGCCCCCTGGTCTTCTGAGTCAGCTTTCAAACTAGCCCTTTGGCTCTAGCTCACACGGTTATAGGCTGCGAATTTGCCAAGTCAGGGAAATTTAAAAGTGCAATCTAAATCTGCAACAAGGGGCTCTCTTACTGAGTCACTGCAGTTCGGAGAGAATGGAGGATCACACCACAGGTCTGATGTTGCCCCATTTCCTGTAGACAACAGTACTTCTCCTCAGCACAGGCATCCCACCAAGCCTGTGCCTGAACACTGCAGGAGGAGAAACAATGTTCGCCACCAGATTCACAGACTGCAGTCTTATGCTGTCTAAGATCCCTGTATTTTCAAAGAAAGCTTAAATAGACAATTAATTTTTAAAAAAGCAGCGGGGAAACGCCTTGAATTTCGTCCTTCTCATGGCAGATACAATCGTAATGTCTCAGGTAATTAGCTTTGCCTGAGATGATGATCACTCATTTTAGGAGTACATAAAATCTGTGAGTTGCAATGTGAGGCAACCTGCAAGTCTCCATGCATCCTTCTAGAGTTCCCTCTGTACTCTTATATCTCTCTCTAAATCATACCTCCTCTCCTGGGGGAAGGCTCACCAGAGCTTATCAGATTCAATTACTGCTGTTTCATATCAATGTTCTCATGTGAAACCAGAATACATATAAGCCAAGACTACCTCCATACCCCCAAACAATTACAAATGCTGATGACTCACCAGTTATTCATGCCAAACCAATATTTTTCAGTATTTTATAGTTCATGAGTGAAACATTTCAGCATGTTCAGGCTGAAAACAGTGGCATGCCAGGAGGCATCTAATGGAGAAGGGTACTCTGCACAGGGATGCATGGCATATTCAGCAGCTGTCACGCAATCACATACAGCTTATGGACTCTCTTTGCTTTTCCAATAGGTTTGGGGGTGAGGGGATAATAAAAATTATATTTGTTTTCAAGGAAACTTAGAGTTAGATGATAAAGCTAATCCAATCTATTACCTTGCTGCCACTGGAAGAGGGACACACGTTGCGCTTCCACCTCCCCAGACTTATCCCTGGCGCAGCTTGGCTCCTGCCCGCTGCTGCGACCCCTGCCCAGCCTTACCGGTCCCCACAGCTCGGAGCCTGCCCTGCAAGCTGATGCTCTTCTGTAGAGCTCTGATCAAGCTGGTGCAGGTAAGGGAGCAAACCACCCTGTTGTGTCAGCCCCCTCATACCCGCCCTCATACCCACCACTGTCAGTGGCTGCAGAGGACTAGCAGCACATCAGATGGAGCAGTTTTTTAATTTTGCTATAAAAACAGAGATCAGGATTGACAGTGCTGAAAATGTGAAGGACTGGAGGACTGCAATAAATTTTGAGGCTGACCATCACCCTTCAGCTCCCTAAAACCTGAGCTCACTACTGCAGTAAAGGGAAGTAATTCAAATGCTGGGCTGTGTGCTCGTACTGATGAGGAGCAACCCAGTGCTATCAAATTTAAGGGGGCAGAATACAAAGACCCATTGTCGGTGTCCCAGGATTTGAGCAAGTACTGTCTCATCCCAGGTATGTTCTGTTGCCATGAAGTTTGGTCTCTGTGAACAGTTGTAATGAGACCTGCCCTTTATCTTGGTTTCCATCAGATGTAATTTTTCAATACACTTACAATGAAAAGTTATGTGCTGGAGTTTAAACCCCTTTTTTCTGGTGCGTAGAAAGAATTTAATTCACTATGTACGGATAACCCATTTGTTTATATTCAAGTTAAGAACAAAGCCAGCTAATAAGCTTTGCTGTCACATTTAATTAATGGTTTCACAAGATAATAACTCCATGCGGCTACGCCCAAGGGCCATCAGCATTTTTAAAGCCTCTTTATGTTTCAAGAAAAAGTCACACTGTAACAGCCAGCAACACTGTGGGAGAAATATTACAAACTGATATTTTGGTTGGACATCAAGGTTATGAGTTACAGGGGACCTGTGGGCAAAGAACCTTTAAGCAGATCTCCCGCCCCAAAAAGCATGTACACCGGCAAGACTTTCCTCAGCTTGGAAGTGGGGCCTTATCAGAAGTGTACACTCCAGCTCAGCCACCATGTGAAACATCTTGAGCTTGATTGATGGCAGATTAATGTAGTCATAGCCTGTTGAAGCTTACTTGAGATCCCTGCTGAAAGGGCAGCTCTGGCTTTCTTGTCTTGTTGCTCTGTGCCTGGTGTTGGCACCAGTACTGCTGCATGGGCTGGCCCCACTCACTGATGGATCCCCAAATTAGTCTGAAATGAAAAAGGGTAAGTTTTTTTGGTTGGAACTGCACATCCTGAGGTCACAGGATCATCCATCACAGCTTAAGGGGGAAGGCAGAAACCTGCAGTCAGAGGAGCAGGAGAGGGAGATGACTTCCTACCCCTTTAGCAGCAGTTTCCAGTTAGATCAGAACAAGCCAATTTGTGAAACCTCAAGGGATCTCCTGCTTCATGGAGAAGACCGGGGGGACCTAGCAGGTGTATTATGCTTTGGTAAATGTAGCAACATCTTTCCTTAAATTTTGTATGGCAATGAAGTAATTATGTGTTTTACTTTTGCCATGATGTGTCTCTGGTCTTAAGAGTGCTTTTGTACACCTAGCAAAGCACAGGTCTCCAGGGACCAGTGAGATTGGGGTGTGAAACTAGGGAACTGCCCACTGCCCCACAACTTAACACAAACTGTGGGACTCCAGGACGATTGCAAGCCTCCTCTGCTAAGTGGCAAAGGTGAGTTTGCTGAGGAACTAGTAACATAGGGTATTAGTTTGGGAAAGATACCTCCCACCAGTGAGTGTCCTCACAGGATGGTGAGGAGGTCATATGAGTCACAGGGATCTCTGCAACTCTGACATCCTTGCTGCCTGGGAGGGTATGTACAGCCCATGCTGCTCAGGGAGTAAGGGAAGGAAGGGGATCAAAACTACTGATAAACGGTTTTAGTTGTCTGTTGTTTTTTTTTGTCGGGGGGTGGGAGTGGATATCACCAAGATAAAAAGATGCGTTATAAGTGGTGGGATATAATTAAGAAAAGGAGAAACTACGAAGATGAGTTTTGAGAATAACTTGTTGACTGTGCAGCTTGTTCTTCTGAAGGGCTGATTGTGTAGCTGGAGGTGCTTGGGCTGCAAAGCTGCGCCGTGCTCACTGTGCTGCAGCACGCAATCAGAATTAGAAACCATTATAACTGTAATGACTGAAATTGCAGTGTGATGCATCTAGTCCTTTTAAACTCTGGATGCTGCATTTGCATATTAATATCTGAGAACAATTACCTCATGTCTCCTAAGGGAAGTGGTTGAGGCCCCATCACTGAGCACCAGTAGGGCCTGATTTTCAAAGGTAGTGAGCAATCACCTATCCCACGAACAACCAAGACGGAAAATAAACTGCAGATAACAATCTGGTACCAGCAGAGGGATAGGATAGGTGTGACTTATTATGTTTTTTTCCATCTCAAACTTTTATGATTTGGCTGTATGCATTCACCTGATATGCTAGTTAAAATAATAAAATAAAAAAAACCCAAAACTGTGTGATCAACCCACACAGCTCCATTCCTCAGTCAGTTCCCACACCTTCTTTCCCCAGCCCATTCAAAGGGCTTGGTTGAAAAAAAACGCAAAGAAACCACAAGTGGAGTGGATTATCACAACAGTGCAAAGGCTTGGTTACATACTATTAATTTCTTTGGGCTAGATTATTCCCTGGGCTTACACATCTGTCCAAAGGAGCGAGGCAGAATAAAGCATCTCCCACCTAATACTGAGCAGTGACTGCATGTTTGGGGTCAGGTGTGATGCCTGGGTCAGGCATCTGTTCTGCACATGCCTTCCCAAGAGCGAGGGTGAAGGTGGTGCTTCTCTGGCTCGGGCAGTGGAAAAGGGAAATGGGAACTGCTCTGTGAGGAGTAAAAGATGCTACTTTCTTCCAGGAAGAGTCAGGAAAGAAAATATGACTCTTGCTGAGTAAATCTGAGGGTTTTTTTTTTAAGCAAGATACAAGTATCCTTTCAATCTAGCCCTTACATAAGGAGATCAAGGTAGCAAGAGGTCTATGGTCCACATGTTCGGTTAGCAGAAAGTGAACCTATTTATAGCTAGGCAGGCTGAGATACTGCAGTAACAGTGTCCATCCTCCTGTGCCTGCCATGCTCTGGTGAAAAAGCAGGCAAGCACACTGAGGGTGGCTTGCAATGGAAAGGATTAGCATTGAAAGAGTTAAAGTTTTACTATTTTAAGATGGTTTTGAGTATGTTATTTTCTATCTACTAGATGCAATAAAGCATAAATCATAAATATGGCCTGGATCATTACCTGTATATGAAAATATACCCAGGTCATCATACGCGAGTTGTATCCCAGAAAAAGCCAGTTATCTTAACTATGAAGTCCAAACTTGTTAATCACTCCATGTGTCCTCTCATTTTCTCATTGGCAATGTCTGATTTTTTTTCTCCAGCTGTTGTCTTAAGATAATGGAGCTGGAGGCTTAGTTCTTTTGTCCTTTAATGTAATTGTAAATGTGTTTCTCCTAAATAGAACCTGCTTTTGATAAACAGGGTAATATATTTGTACCTCTGTGGAGTGCTATGTGGTTACTCATTAAGAGACTTGTTATGTGCACAGCAACATAAAATGTGCTGTATGGTTTTGATCACTTGAAAGGATCTTGCAGTGGATGGTATGAGCCATTTCAGATGGAAACTCTCCTGTTTATCACTGCCATGTTGTATTCCAGACAGAAATCTTTCTCAATGCCTCAAGTGATTGCAGCTGAAGAACTGAGTGCAGAAAGCTGACTTATGGCAAATGTATATGTGTGAAACAGAAAAGAAACACTAATCTACTTAAATTAATCACAACTTTGTTTTTTTTTCAGAAGGCATGTTACAAATAAGTAAAAGCAACCATGACTTACAACTTCTAAAGTTTTAAAACATATTTTTTTTTAATTCTCTTGAAAGTTTTTTTAAAATATATTACAACGTAAAAAATGTTATTTTTCAGTTTGGAATAATTTGGGTTTTTTTTCCTTTTTTCACTGTCCCTATGTGACTAATGAGAGCATTTTGAACTTTTGAAACTTGATTGGACTTGTGTGCCCACACAAATTAACATCAACAAAAAAAGAAATGAGATTTCAGACTGGAAAGGTAAAAGAATATGAGTTAGATGTTTCACATCAGCTGGTCTTTTTGCAATCCTTTCAGAACTGCTTAGTAAGGTGGCTGAGACAATCTTTGAGTTGTTAACAATGATGTTCAAAAAAGAAAAGCAGAGATCTGGTAAACAGAAAAATATAAATACAGAAACTATACTTTAAAAGAGGATGGTGAGGAGAAGATGACCAAGGCAAATATTTCAGGAAGTATTGCTTCAGCTTCTCCAAAACTATTGTTATAAATATCAGTCTACTTGCAGAACACCTACAAAAGCCACAATGGATTTCCAAGCACCATTCCAACCAATTTTATTCTGTGACAGCATGCCAGGCTATTTCTTTAGGAACAGGAGAGAGAATGTGCTGGGTTCAATGTGCTAGGCTTTTGACTTAATACTGCTTCATAGGATACTCTCATAAACAAAGTATGGAAACATGGTCTTGATGAAATTACTCTAAACTGTGTTCAAACTGGTTGCAAAATTGTACTCCAAGAGTGGTTATTAGTGATTCACTGTCAAAATAAGTTGGATTTAATGTGGCTCCACCGTGATCTGTCATGGGCCAAGTACTATTCAGTATTTTCATTAATGACTTTGCTCATGAAAAAAGAGAGTCAGTTTACTGAGTTTGTAGGTCATGCCAGCTGGGAGATGCAGTAAGTCCTTTGAAAGAAAGGATGAAAATTCAAAACGATCATGACACATTACAGAAGTGATCTGAAATAAAAGGCCATTCCAGACAGGCAAAAGCAGGATCAGTGGCTCCATATATTGCACAAATATGCAATAGTTGCACAACTATGAGATGGTAAATGACTTATTGGATGGTTGTTTTGTAGAAAAAAGGAATGTAACATTGCAGTGGATCACAGGTTAAACATGAGTTGGCAGTGCCATGCTGTTGTGAAAAAATAGATGAGAGCATATAAATAGGTGTGACAACTGTAAGATAACAACACGGCCCTTCCAGCCTACTCAGCAGCAGTGAGACTAGCTTTATCTACAATATCATGTCCAGCTTTGGATACAGTACTTCAGAAAAAAAAACCAAAAAACAAAAAAGAAAAAAACAGGAGCCTGGGAGCCTGGTAGTGTAGCAGGAAGAGCTAGAGATCTAGCAGACATGTTTTATGAGGAAAGATTAGAAAATCAGGGTTGTTTTACAGAAAGATGGTAACAGTCTTCAAACACGTAAAAAGTTGCCGGAAAGGAGATAAACCTTTCCCTATTTCCAGTGAGACAAAATGAAAAATAACAAGGCTAAACTATGGCAAACAAAATTCAAGTGAGATGTATGCAAGAGATTTGTGGCGGTACTGTTAGGAATCCCAACAATAGACATTTATTAGAACTGGTTAGACCAACATCTTCAGAGAATTACGTAAGTGCAGCTGATATTTCCTTTGGGTGAGGGATGGACAGGCACAATCTTAGATCTCTTCCAGCCTGGCTTTTTATGACTCTGCAATATGTCTCCATGGGTCATGTAGGCTTTGATGAAACAAGAATGCCTCTATGGAAAAAAATATTATTTTGCAAAATATTTCTTTTAAAGTACTTTTTCAAAATCTTTTGACCAAGCTGCCTTTTGCTAGGATTTCACTGTTGTATTTGGTCACTTGTTTCTATATTCTGCAAGAAATTATAGGTGTTTCTGGGACAGAACAGTAGCACATGGACATACCATTTAAATTAAAATATGCACAGAATTCAAACTGGCCGCAAAGGACAAGGGGGAGAACAGATCACAATGACCTACTCTGAGTTATGTTTTGTCATATTTTCTCTCCCTGTCCTTATCTTGATGCACAAGCCTTTCATTATATTCTCCCTCTCCTGTCCAGTCGAGGAGGGGGAGTGATAGAGCGGCTTTCATGGGTACCCGGCATCCAGCCGGGGTCAACCCACCACAGTTATTTTGATACTGAAACCCGGGAGCTTGAGGAATTCTAGATAAGGATAGTAATTGCGAGAGGTAACGGGCAAAACATAGACTGAACCTAACAAGTAAAGAGCGGAATGATTGTGGGGAATTTATGTTGTTTTAATTGTGGTGAAGGGACGAGGGGTGGATTTGTGTGTAAATTGTACACTTTCTGTCGGTGTTGTGATGATGTTATTTTGATTTTGGTGTGGAGAATTCTTTTTTGTTACTCTGTGATGAAAATTCTTAAATATGTGATGCACAGAGGCGAGGGGTGGAATGTAATGGGTTTATGTGGCAAGGTTTTGGTAGCTGGGGGGCCACAGGGGCGTCTTCTTTAAAAGTTGCTAGAAGCTTCCCCTGTGTCTGAAACAGTCAACGCCAGCCGGCTTTAAGACAGACCTGCCGCTGGCCAAGGCTGAGCCCATCAGCGACGGTGGTAGCGCCTCTGAGATAACATATTTGAGAAGGAAAAAAGTGCTGGGGCGCAGAAGCTGCAGCCGGAGAGGAGTGAGAACATGTGAGAGGAACAGCCCCGCAGCCCCCAGGTGAGTGCAGAAGGAGGGGCAGGAGGTGCTCCGGGCGCCGGAGTAGAGATTCCCCCGCAGCCCCTGGGGAAGACCCTGGGGAGGCAGGCTGTGCCCCTGCAGCCCAGGGAGGCCCACGCCGGAGCAGATCTCCACC
>JAVKLA010000031.1:26776333-26800554 GCA_034782735.1 Sagittarius serpentarius | reverse complement strand
GTTCATTTTTCCCCAAATCGAGTCTGTTTTGCCTGTGACAGTAATTGGTTAAGTGATCTCTCCCTGTCCTTATCTCGGCCCACAAGTCTTTCATTATATTCTCCCTCTCCTGTCCAGTCGAGGAGGGGAAGTGATAGGGTGGCTTTGGTGGTCACCTGGTGTCCAGCCAGGGTTAACCCACCACACTCACCTATCATCTAACCTGTTAGGTAATTGGTTGCTGTGTACTGTTTTCCTGCAAGTGAGTGATAAAGCAAGTTCAAGTTTTAAAGGAATTAAGAGAGGTTGTTGATGTCATTAGATTATGGGGACTGTTAACCTAGATTGGTCTATGCTTCTACACTGGCAGCATCATGTGCTGCAAACAACTGCCCTTCTATCTACAAAAAGATAAGATTAAAATTTTCCTGTATGCATACAACACTTACATAGCCCATCCTGGTGTAGTATCCGAAAACACCTTTCAATCTTGTCCTCAAAATATTGCTGTCAGAAACAGAAGTACAATTATCCTCTTTTTATACACTATTTATACACAGAAAATAAAGTCAAGATCCATTTGGTGGTTTTGAGATGCTTATGTACCTGTGTAGACTTGAGACGAAGCAACTTCCTCAAAGTCATACAAATAGAGAGATCCTGAACACAAATGCATCTGCCAGATACAGTCAGCTGCCCTGTGCTGGCATTGTTCTTTCCTTTCATTTAGCTGTCTTGAAGCACTTAAACTGCCAGGTGGAGGCACTCTCTTTTCTAGTGAAATGCTTGTGGGTTTTGCTGAAAGTGTTAAAAAAGTAAGGTTTGATTATTTTTGTTTGTTTAAAAAAACTGTTATGAAAACTTGCCAGTCTGTACAAAATGGACTGTGGTAAATGAATAGTGTGAGATTTTAGCAAAATAATAGAAAAAAATGTATGACAAAACCTGAAAAATGCAAAGTAACATAGACATTTCTGGTTTGGCAGAAAAGCCCATCCATCCAGTTAATCAGCCTGCCAAGTTGGCTTTTTTTGCATGGAAAATTAAAGCTTTTAGCCAATCCCATTCTTCTTGTTGATCGGCGGGAGACAAAGGAGTCCCAGGGGAAGGTGGATATGTGGAAGAAAATTTCAAAAGAAACAGAACAATTTAAAGGAGTTTATGCCATTTCTTTCCTTTCACAAACCATGTGTAGATCATCTCTTTTGCAACACTTTAATTCTCTGGTTTCATTCTCTAGTTTCAGTCTTCAGCTGAGTTCTCAATAAGTAGCTAAAGAGAAAAGAAGCTGAGAAATCTTACCCACCACTGAACTTCCGTATCACTATTAACTAAGTGACAAGAAAAGGAGACCTAGCCATCCAGAATACAGCTGATACAAAGCAAATACATTAGCATCCATTTCTAAGCTGAGTTACGCGTGGTCTGTAGGAAGGTAGTAACAGAAGGCTGGCTGCAGCCTACTAAGACTAATCATCTGAGGATTGTCTGTAGTCAATGAAAGCTTCTTGCGTTTGCATTTGGGTTTGGGACTCAGCAGATATGCGATGCTTGTGTTGGGAGAGTCAGCAGAGAAGCTCACTGCAGGTGAGTGGCACACTCTGCACGGTGCTCCAGGAGGAGTAAAAAAACCTATGCAAAACATACACTGGCTCTGGTGTCAGACCAGATCAGTTTGTAGCAACTAATGTAGTGCTAATGACTAATTTGCTTAGTACTATTAGGTTAGTCCTACTACTTAGGACAAACTTATCTCTACTTTGGTGTTTGGAGAATTTCAGCACAAAATCAAAAGAGAGAGGGTGACCCAAGAGTTAACAAGATGGAACTGTCTTGCTGAACTTGCCAGACCAGAGCAAAAAGGATTTTGGATATCTAGAACGACTTGGCACCTGGTACTGTCATCCTCAGGCACATGGAATGATGTGGGATTCGGATGTGTCAGGAAGCAAGGACTGAGCCTCACACTGCTATCTTCTAAGGATAACTTGCTTTCTTCCTGATGCCTAATAGGAACCAGAATATGCCTAATCAGACTAAACAAAAGATGCAGAGATTAAACTGCACTATTAGTATGCAGTAATGAGATGACTGGCAAAGATCTCTCACACGCAACAGCTTCATTTCCATGCTTAAATGATTTACTCCTTTATTAAGTCCACTTGAATCAGCATTTCATCCAGGGAAATTAAATGTATGTGGAAGAACAGTTGGCATCCTGACCACAAGCTATGCTATGGATGCAGATATAAACACACAAGCCTGCAGAGTTAGATATTACTAATGAATGAAACAGAGCAGAAAAACCGTTTGCATATGCTTACTCTTGACAAAAATGTTACAGAAATCCTGAAAGGTAAATGTAGAGTATTTAAAAGATATAACAAAGCAGAACAATCACCAAATACAATTTCTCACAGTACTGCTGTTTCACTTCACAAGTAGACTATTGCTTTCAGCAGTGTAGGAAATGTGGCAGGATTATCTGCTTATAATTATGATCCTCACAGCTTTAAGACTCTGTTACTTGTTATCTGACATTCTGGGAAAAAAACTGTGGTTTGTGAATATCCCTGTCCTCCCCTGCTCCAGACCAGAAGCAGTCATGATATTTTGGCATAAAATGTTCTATTTCTAGAAACTGCTAAGGTGAATTTTTGCTTATGATTTCTCTGTAGATTTCATTATTATTTTAAAATTAGCTCCTGGCTCACCCCTCCTCAACCACAGGAGGAAGGAGGAGGAGGGCTGGAGAGGTGGTCCTGGAGATGATGGTCCTGTTAGGCACCACCTTTGTGCACCAGGGATGATGGCATTGCACTGGCACCATCCAGCAAGAAGTTTTAGTCATTCCTAACATGGGCTGTGAATTGGAGTTGACTGCTGCAGATGAAAGACTCTGTACCCCAATTACTCACTGCTCAGCTATCCAACACACCCAAGGCTTTCAATTTGTAATAAAACCACATTTTGTTCTTGATTCTCTGGAAAGAGGGCAATTTGTTAACCATGAACTGATGGGATTGCCTCTTGTCCTACCAAATAGTTCAGCTGTGTTTTCAGAACTTTGTAAAATCACTGTGGCACAGAAACTGGAAACTTCTCCTGATTAGAGTTTTCCCTTGCATTTACAGGGAAATCACCTGAAATCTAAGATGTGATGTAACTTTTCAGCATGAATTTCAGTTGAATTGTCAGTGAAATTAAGATGTCAGGAAAAATAATAATTAAAAGGCATTTCAAGTTAGTTATGGGAGAAATTTCACGAACAGCTATTTGCATTCATACGAAATGCTTTGGATTAATATTTATTTAATTATGAACTCGTAGCAGATTTACTTTGCCTTTGTAAAATGAAGTTGTAGATGCACATGGAGAATCAGCCATCACAACTGACTGAGAAACCTTAAACCCGTCCCAGAAACTGACAAGAAAGGGCGCATGCACTTTGATACTTGAATTTGAAGCAAACACCCTGAAATGAGACTTATAGTTGGGATATGAGCACCTCATGGCTGTCATCACAGCACCCATCACCCACTGAGCCTTGCCTGGTGGGGAACAATGTATTTTACCGAGGGCAGATCTGCACATTCGCACATTTGCACAGGGGAGGACAGGTGCTGTCCCAGGCCACGCAAGCAGCGCCAGGGCGAGGCTTGTTTCTGTTAATCTGATGCATTTCTGTTCATCATATAGAAGAACACAGTCTAAACAAAAAAACTGGCAGGGGGGTGAAATTTCTGAGGTATTTCAAACTAGCAATGAAAGAATTTTATAAACAAAGGCAGGTGATCAAGCACTTGAGAGGTTTTTCATAAGAAAATATCAGCAAACTACTATTTTTTAAATGCCAGGAGGAAAGATTTGGCAAGGCTAGCGCAGGTTACTGGGGAGCTGCCCAGGAACAATGTGTATCTCTGTGGCCTTTTGGAGACCTCTGAACAAAACCCCAGGGGTGAGTGAGTGCCTGGCAGAGGCTGGGCGCTTGCCGGTACCACGGCATTTGCTGCAGAGTCCCTGTAGGTCACACAAACTTGTCTCCCTCCCCCAGTTCTTGTTGGCAATGCTACAGTCACTTTTGAATCACATAGCCAAAAACAGCTGGAGTTTTCTACTGAGGTGACTTAGTTTCTCTTGGTTTACAGGCTGTAGCCACGCATGCTCTCGGCGTTGACGGGGCATAGCTTTGTGCAGAAGGCATAGCTGATGGCTTTGCCTTCTCAGTCCTTCCTCATGTTCAGACTCTGTGTTTCCTTCCATGTAAGCTGTGAAATGTTTGGCTGGTGTATTGGTGGCTGGTGGCGTAACTCAATGGTTACCTTGAAATGTGGGTGCTAAACCAAGCACCTGGGAGGTAAACCTCTGTCCCCTAGTAACTGTCCCCTCTAGTTTCTGTATGTAAAAAGGTAATTTTCTTTATATTTGTCATTTTATTGTCTCTTTATGTTACATGTGGTGATGCTAGAGCAAACTTAATGAAGAGATGGTAAAGTTGCAAAAGGAGCCAGTTTATCTGATTGTATTTATTTGCCCTCACTGTTCTTTAAAAAATAATTATATGTGATTTGTAATATTTACTGTAGCCTGGCAGTATGTATAGCAGCAACAGATCAGATTCAATCTCAGATGAAGCCGTCATCTTCAGTTAATGTGTGTGGGAGAGGCATGCAGACATTTTCAGCCCATTTATTCAGTTATGTAATGGCCTTTTAAACATTCTCCATTTATGGTCTCTATTTAATTTACTCTAAGTCACAATGGTTTAATGTAAATCCAAGCCATAACATATACCAGACAGCTCAACCATAAATCAGACCAACCTTTGGTCTTCATGCATTTCTTCTTTAATGAAATAACAAAACGTCTATTACCTGTCCTTTAAAATGAGACTTGAGAAAATAAATCATTTTGGTTACTGCATATAACAAACCAGTTCAGGGAGACTAAGTCAAATGCAATAAAGCTTTAGAAAGTCTTCCTTTTAAAAATATTTGCACTCACCTTTTGTGTTATCTGGCTTCAGTCATGACTGAAAGAGAAAACATGTTGGGGAAAATCACTCCTTCACTATAACTATCAAACTCTCCAAAGTCAGGAGCACTGGAAGGCTTTTTGCAAGATTTCCATGTGTGTCACTAAAGGGGGTTTGGATTGGTGTCTAAATTAGGATATTTACTGTATCTCTACTGTAGAGCAGTCACAGCATGAGTTTCAGCAGTGTATGCTTCCTCATTTATCTTCACTTTAGTGCTCGCTCTCTCTGCTCAGCTTTTCCAGTCACCACGTGCCTAACATACCAATCGAGGATTTATCTTTCTTTGTTAAACCTGTCAATGGTGAGTTACATTATTTGGGCTCCAGCCTTGGGACTCAATGCTTTTCCTTCCACCTCGCCTCCCTCTAGGCCCTGCACTGGAGGCACGAACCAGAATGCAAACCATGAAGACAGGGCTCTAGTGAACATAACCCAAATGCCATGGTTTCCACCAAAGAGAAGCATAGCCCAGTGCGGACTGTGCCAGGTTATGCAGTGCAGTCAGGCCTCTCAGCAACACGCACCCCATACATCTCCCCTAAAAAAGAGCAGAAAAAGTGTGTGAGGAACCTGGTGATGCTGGTAAGAGTTGTGTTTTTAAGAAAAGCATCATGGTGCGCCCAGGATCCCCCTGTATCAGAGCCAGCAGGTTAAGCTCGGGTGCGGCTCAGGGCAGGGTGCAGCGTTGGCGTGCCCTGGGTCATCGTGAGCAGCCAGGCTGCTGGAAGCAGGCTAGCCACATAATTAGCACAGCTCCTCTGCTGAACTGCCTGTCCACAGCACCCGGTGAAGCACAAATGTGTCCCAGGTGGGTTTATGCTTGCTGCCCAGGGTTGTTGTAGCTCCTTAATTAGCAGGGTTAGTCTCTTACATCGTTACGTGGATTTCTGCTCTAAGAGTGATGTTGTTTCTGGTGACTGGACTGGCTTGCACACTTTTGTGTGGTGCTGTCCTGCACTCTGACAGACAAACTGATCCATCTGATCAAATCTTTTGTCCCTGTAATGGGATGATGAAAGGCACATGTACAATTACTGCCCTAACTTGTCAATGTCGACAACCCATGTCGTAACAGAATATGTCAGCTGGGCATGCAGATGGACCCAGGGTAGCTTTCATTTAGCCTGCTCAGGTACTGGTAGCATTTGAACTGAGAGTGTGTGGCCAACTGCCAAACCTGCCTGGGAAATGGGGTAAACCCCTGGGCAGTTAGCCCACATAGCACTCTGCAACCACAGCTAGACCAGCAAGCTCCAGGTGAAAGCAGCTGTGGTCTATCTCCACTGCACTGCCTGCCATACGCTCTCGGGATGCACCCCCGGTGTCCTTGGTGCCCTTGGTGCTGACACCCATGGCAGGAAGGCAAGGGACGGCTGCTGTGCTTGGTGAGCCACCTTGCTTCAACACCAATGGCCAGAGCTCAACCTGACCTTCTACAGCTATTCCCTGCAGTGCACCCCACATTCTTCTTTAACATATTTCTTCCTCATTAGAAGGAGCACATTAAACTACAGTATGCCATACGGCGGGTGTTAAGCCTCTGCTGGCTGATTATCCGTGTGGGTGCCTCCCTTTTAGCTGCAGGCAGAGCTGGGGACAGAGGTCAGTCCCCTGCTGAAGGTCTCCAGAGAGGCACTCCCAAGAAACCAAGAGGCCGTGTGGTCCTTCTGCCTGGGGGAGAAGTTGGGCAAGTCCCTTCCGTGGCATTTCTGAGGGCTGTGCACTCTGGGGAAAAAAGCACGGATCTTTAAACTGCAAACTCCTGATATTTCAGCCCAAGAGGCTGGTCCCCAAGTGTATTGGGTTAAGAGCACGGTGCAAAGGGAGCGTGGAGCTGCTGGGCCTATTTCTGTGTTAATGAAGACAGACTGTACCCTATATTTCTTCTCTGTATTGACTTTATCAGATAGAAATCTGATGGGTCTGGTATATTTGCGAGAGGCTTGTGTGCATTGTTCTGCTGTTTGGTTTTGATAAAATGTGGTATTGTACTTGATGTTCTTTAGCTACGTCAAACCTTGCTTCATGGCTAATGCATGGCATTAGTCCATACCACAAGTTGTGCAACACTTTGCAGCAAAAATATTGATGCTCCTTGGGGATTAAGAGTGTTATTTCAGTGCAAATTTAATGAAAGAAGGGAAGGCAGAATTGGAGGAACAATAATTTCACTGCAAAATGAATTTTGGCAAGATGATTATAAGGAAAAAGCCCCTCTTTCTTTACCCTTTCAAGCATTGCGCATTTATCTGTTTCTAGAAGCAAACCTTTTTTTTTTAAAAAAAAAACTTTTCAGTTTTAATTTCAAGCTGAAGCAAAACAGTAATGATAAAAAAGCAAAAATTTTTGGCTGGAAGCCCTTCAAAAAGCACATTTAACCAGGGCTAGAGAAGAGAATGATGAGAAATTTTACAGTAACTTGTCTCTCTCCAGGTGGGTATTCTCAGTAAAATCTGAAGAACTGGGACAGTTCAAGCCAGCATAAACTGTGCAGTGTTTCTCTCACCTGACCAAATTCCTGTAATTCTGCTGAAATGAATGGGCTGATAGTGGAGGTGGATTTGGTTTGTTCTGCACAGAGCTGGTACTTGGACATAATCACTCTGGGAAGCTCTGATGAGAACTAAATGCATATGGCTTCTGTGGCTCCATCTGAGCTGCTAAATTAAACACTGGAGAAACACTCTTCACTTGACTGTTTATGCCATTACACTCTCACAATGTCCCTGGCGCACGTTCTTCCACTTCCTCAAGCAGTTCCCAGCATGTTTTAGGACTAGCCGCTCCCCACTAGCAGCCTGTGTGGGGTGAGGGAGTCCGACGGCCCCTGGGACCACAGGGTTTAATTTGGCTGCAGGGGCACGGTGGCAGGATCTGCAAACTGAGTGGGCTTCGCAGTCCTGGGGAAGCAGGTGCAACAAAACCAGCTGGCACTTGGGCACCCCAGGCTGAAGGCTGCCTTTTTAGCTGAGCCCTTGGTGAGCTTGCAGCACTGGGGTTTTTGCCTTTATGGCAAGAATGTGGCGTTTGTTTCCCCTGCAAAGTGCAAGGCTCCTTCCTGCCATAGCAGTGCCAAATTTATTCTGCTCCTTGTATTTCCTAGCCACTGAGACCCCCACGCTCTGGAGGGCAGGGACCAACGCGGATGAAATGGTCCCACTTACAGGAGAACTGCTGCCTCCATTTCTCCAGGTAGCAGCAAGATAATGCTCTCACATCCACCCTTTGGACTCTGATTCATGAGCTCTACCCATTCATGCTGGGCTGATCACAGAGATTAGCAGCATGATGGGTTGCCACACCTGTCTGCCAAGGGTTATTGCCCTGCAACAGGGGTGACGACAAGGCAGAGTATCAGCTTCTGACGCTCTCTAGGTCATAGGCTGATAAATGCACACAAATTGCTCTTTTGCTTTTGGTTTGTGTTACTCTGCCTTGAAACGTGGCAGTGGGTGGTGGTGATTCATGACCCCTCAGCTGCAGCTAAATAAAATTTGAAATTTTATTTCCAGCGTAAATTCTTTGAGACTGATTCTTGCTTTCTATTTGTTTTTTGTTTTTGTTTTTGTTTTTTTTTCACAAAGCATGGTCCCTACTGAAACTGGCAGTTGCTACTCTGATATTAGCACTACTACTATTAACCACAAAAATAATAACAGCAGTGAGTACCTATATGAACCAGACAAAGAGTTTATTAGATGCCACAAACACTTTTTATCATGCAATGCAAACACTTATGTCATACAGCCTAAATGCCTTGACTCCAGCTAAAAACCAGGCCATTGGCTTTCTTCCAGTGTATTTCTGAGTATCCGCAGAATAGCTTTGGGGTCAGAGTGTTGCATGTCAGCCTAGAGCTGGGCTGTCCAAATCCAGCAGGTCAAAGAGGGATGTTCCACACTTATGCAACAATTTATTCCAGCAAGATCACTCCATCTCACTCTAAAACCAACACTCATACATATTAGAGGAATCTCTACCCACCAGAGTTTGCATGTGGTGTTTTTGCTTATTAAATTCCCAAGTCCTCGGGTCATCATTTGCATTGTGTATCTATCTTCCTCTCCTGGGCTGACAATTTTGCAGTATGAAAACACTGAGGCTAATTGTTCTGCTATTACAAAGACCTCTTGAAACAAAGCAGGTTTGGAGGATAATTCAGAGCAGGTGCTCAGTACACAGGAAGTTCAGCTGTCCGAGTAGCAGATACCACACAAGGTTACCAGCGCCGGTATTTGTTGTATTAGTCTCTAGACGTTTCAAGCCTTCACAAATAGGCAGCTTAAACAACCTCCATGAGTATCTTCCATCTCTAATGCTATGAGCATATCATCAAATTATGTTTTCCATAACCATGCATGTTTTTTCTGGAAGTAGGTCTGCCTTTATTTTACTGACACTGTTTTACAGCCGTTAATATCTTTAGGGACGTAGATTCAAAACTGCGTTTAAGCACTGTGGATAAGTTGCGTTGAAAAGATGAAGGGAGGAAATCCTGCAAAGTCCAGTAGAAATCTTTTCAAGTCATGCTTCATTTTTTTTTTGTAGGACGTTGTAATCCATCCTACTGAATTTAAAAGAATGATATTGCTGTAGCAGAGCTTCATAGATTTTCTTAAGCTTTTACAGAAAGGTTAGCCATGAAATTCTGCAGAACTTCCAGGAGGAAAATGAGAATATATGCTTTTATAATAACCATTTAACCACAGGCTGTAGTAAGAGAAACAAAAACATTAGCCAGTGAAAGGAGAGAATGCTGAACATCCCATTGCAGATTCCTTGCAAAATCTGTCCTTTTCCTTTAGCTGCAATTGTCAATTGGTGGCAAAGAAAAGCAAGCAAGGCTGCAGTGGAGTCAGGTACAGCAGCAACTATATAAAGGGCCACTGCATTTTTAAAAGTAACTTCTATATTCACATGACATGAAGAATTTTTAAATATAAGCTTTGATTTGTTCCAGGGAACTTTGTAACTGCAATTAGAATGGAACAAATCTAGGAATGTCAGAAATATTACTGTAAATTATTCATGAAATAGTGAAGCGAAACAAGATGGAAAATAATTGTAGAAATCAACATGAAGGAGGTTTTTTTTGCGAGGGGTGGTTGTGCTTACACACATTAAAAATATATTTTTCTTCTTCAATAAAACACAAGCAACAGGACAAAGGAAAACCTAGCTATGATGTGGCAATTCCAAAACAGATCCTGCAGAAGTTGTGCCATGATTTTACCCTGAAAGAAAAGCTCGAATATCCGTGTTTAAGCTGCTCTGTGAAATTTAGTGTTTGATTCAGCTGGACATTCCAGGAAAATTAATTCCACATAATGCCTGAATAGTTCAACTACAAATGCGATGGCACCTGTAGCAATATCCAATTGCAGCATTCAATAGTCAAGCAACATTATTTTATGGTAATTACCTTTGATAGCAATTCCTTGGTTTTATGTTTACTTTAAAGCAGGCTCATAATGGCATGACTTTTTATAATTATATGTATTTACATACTGTACCTCACCAGTGAAAAAACCAACAAACCAAGAGAAATAGTCATACTTAGCAGCAGAACAGGTAGGGGAAATTAAAAAAAAAAAAGATTTAACAACTCCAAATCACATGGAAATGAACACTTATCTGTCTTCCTGATGTGATGCCCAGATGAATAAACAAGAATTACTTTCAGCTTTTTTTTGTTAACAGATTGTTTTGCAGAATTATATGTTTGGTTCATTACTGAATTGTGAGCTGTAATTAGGGATTTGCTAGGTGCTGTGCAATGTTCTAGTAATTCATAGTGGTGTAGTGGCTCTCACATTAAACCCCCCACGTATATAGGCTTGCAGTGCAGTCAGCGTTAGCAGCTAACTGATGGAGTAAATGAGCTGCAATTACTGCATGTGAAGAGTTAACGAAGAGTTGTTAATACACTTTACGGTCATCATTTTACTCAGTTACATACCTGTGAAGAGGAGCTTTCAGCCCAGTCACAGGGTAATTTTGTGGCCCTTTTTTTTTTTTAAAGGTCTGCTAATGTAGCATTCCTGAGTTGATAGAGTTGATCTCCATAAAAATGCATGGTAAGAATTTGGTACAAATTATAACTAATTGCATAATGCTTTTGGAATATTCATTTATATTGCATACATTGGTGCCTACTTTCTAACTGCCAGTTAGGAAATAGATGTATGTGTATATATGTGCATTATGTGAATGGGTGTATTTATTCATGTTTCTGAGAAAGTTTTTAGAAAGGAATTCAAATATTTATACTAGTTTTAGGAGCATCATAAAGTAAAGTTTCTTAATAAATAGCTTGTTTTCTTTCTAAAAGTTATGAATCACATTTTATGTTTCTTAACTACCTAGGAGTAGTTCATGAATAATCAGTCATGCAAAGCTATCACACTTGGTTAAATAGCTCAGTCCTGTTTTTACTGCTTCAGTCCTTTATATCTTTAATTACCTTTATTTAGCTGATATAAATCACCCCAGAACACATGCTCTCCTAAGCAGCCCTGTTTCCCCATGTCTGCTGCAAAGTACTGATTGCACTTCTGGCTGAAGTGCAAAACACAGCAACTGTAGCTCTTTCTCTTTGGCATGGTTATGGAAATCTTTTCCATCCTTCTTAAACCTTTTGTCTAGAAACAATTCACTCTTTCCCACTTTGTTCTGTCTTAGACATATTTCACTGCACTGGTATTCTTGCTTAGTTGCCTTCTTATATAGGTACACACATTTTTGTTCTATGCAATGTGCCTGGTAAGAATATGTCATCTTCTCCAGCACCTTCACTACTCGAACAAACTTCCTTGGATGTGCAGCCCAAAATGCGTTAATGAATCTTCTCCCCTGTTTGCAGTTGGATCTGCACTCCTCTGTGCCTGAATACCTTTGACTCTAAAACTGCCCCACACAGCCAGTCTCTAGCTGACAGCAAGATACTCTACATTTAAGAAAGCAATTCACTCGGAAGGGGTTTGATAACTTCAAACATAAACAACATCACTGTCATAATAAATGCCTGGAAAAGCCACTTGGCAACCTAACCTACTCAATCGGGCAGTTGTAATGAAAAAGTGATGATGGGTTACAGCCACAGTAACTAGAAAAGCCAGTCAATGGCTGCCAAAAACACTCTCAGGCTAATGTGAATGTCACTTTCCATTTATTTTCTTATAATCTATCTGTCTCAGTGGACAGACAGATTTGCTATAATGGCTAGTGTCTGCAGATTAAATGTGATTAGTTCTCCAAAATGAAAGGAGCACATCTTCATGCAGAAAGTTAATTAGGCTCTAAAAATTGTCTTGCAAATCTCCAAAGGAAAGACAGACAAAAAAACCAAAGAAGATAAACTAGCCAGATTACTTCAGGATGATAATTTAGTTAGACCTATTACTTCAAATTCTCGCCTCTTTTTTGGATATGTTTTAGCTTCTCTTTGAGGACTACAGCTGTTTATATATATGTATGTATACATGAATATAAACAAATTACTGTAACTGAGAAGATGAAGTCAGGTGTCCTATATTTCTGATCCCGTAACAGACTTGTTACCAAGGACAAGGTATTCCAGATTTCTGTATTTTGGACTAAGTATATGTGAGGATTCAGACAAGCTTTCTGTCTCACTTCTTCCCTGTCCCCTCGAGCTTTCATCCTGTGTTCAAAATTTTCCCTTGAAACTTCCAGCTCGTGAGTAATATGGCAACATCTAGAAAAACAATACCTACTATGAAAATATCTGCTGAGGGATAGCTGCATAATGTCAAACACATCAACAAGTCATTAGCACCCTAAGCTTCTGATGCATCACCTGACATCAGCGATGCCTGCAATCAGACTGGCAGAGGCTGCTGTTCTGGCTGGTCTTGCTTTTTCAAATTCCTCTCTGCAAGTTCACTGCCAGCTGTACAAAACTGATACGCCTTTTTGATGAAACAAAGGAAATATTATTGGACAAGCTGCTGATAACAATATGTTGTTATTTGCATATCTAAATGCTGGCTTGTGAGTAAGTGCTGTAGGCCTGGGAATGGGTGGGTTTCTGTTAGTGTGACTCAGACTGTACCTTTGCCTCGTACGGGAACTTTAGTGAATAATAATCGCCAAGTATCCTCCCACTGTATGTACACAGAAAGGTAGGAGCTGCTCTTTCCAGTCCAAGGAAACCTTTGTCACCCAGTATATATAGGAAAAAGCAAGCTTTTGCTCTAAAGTGAAGTTTTCTTGGTGTTCCATGAAAACATCAATCATTTTCATCACAGAAATTTCCTTGAAAGTTTCACAGAGGTTTTTAACCAGGTTTGGAGTTTCTGATACACAAAACTGTTAAGACTTATGACCCCACTTGAGTCAGCTTCTTTGATTTTTCTAATGCAAATGTATCATCTTTTCCAAGCCTCAGACAGTGCAGCTAACAAGATCATTTGTGCCCCAATCTGAATATATTACCCCTTTAATTGGGATCTAGTTCCAATGGTTTCCCCTTCTTTCTCTTCCCAACTTACCTACTTAACTTACCTGCCTTTTATGGCATTGCTCCTCCACCTTTCTAGTGGTAAAAATCAATGTCCCCTCCAGTTCCTGTTGTGCTTCCAACATTCAATCTATTTTCTTAATGAGTTGATAAAGCTACTCTCTTGCACATTGTACCTGGTACACCAGTGCTGATAGTGCAGGGCAGGTGCTTATTCATTCTCTCCAAACTAAAGCATGCACTTGGGAGTCAGCCTGGATAGAACAGCTCCAGGTACCCACCCTTTGAAGGTAAAAATCAAAATGCCACAAACTCTTTATGACCTCTAGATCTGTTCCTTGTATAACAGATGTTTCCGACACTGGAACTTCAGGCACTTTTTGTGCTGCTCCAGGCTTTGGAGATGGTCCAAAGCTGCTCTGGAAGACCCTGGTGAGACATAGGTGTATCTTGCATGCAGTGAGCCATCGTGTCACTTGTCCACGGTCTCTCTGAACTCTATCATTTCCTGAAAAAAGGAGTGCTTCCTTACAAGTCCTCTGATGGATGAAGACCTTTCTCAAGACATTACTGCTCTCCACCCACAGGATAATTTGGAAAATGTAGGCAAGTGAAGCATGAGAGAAAACTCTCCTGCCCTGCATATAGCTGAGGAGCAGGCACTCCCTGTGCCATGCCTGGGCACAGACAGGGAACACAAGTCCTGCGGCCCCGTCATGCCCACGCCACTCCAGGGTTGTGGGACTGTGACATGGTGGTGATATGCAGGAGGCAGCCAGTACCTGGGTTTCACCCTGGTGCAGATTTGTATGTGTATAGCAGTGTCTGTAATCAGATTTGAGGGCTCAGAAGCTCCCTGACTCCCAGTTTGTATACACATGCTTTACCTCCAGCAAAGCTGTCCAAATAGTGATGCTATTAAGGAATTCTGGGACAGTGAGGGTTATGCTCATGGTGATGAATACCAAGTCATGGAGATGACCCACATGGGACTTTTTAGGAAGCACAAGAAGCAAGAGAGAAACGGGTAAATAAAGAATGAGGATAAAGCAGGATAAAGCAGCTGTGTGCATATACTCAAGTCAGGGTCCGGACCTTCTCCCCTGTGTTTGCAGTTCATGCAACACCCACAGCTTTCCACTGGCATGCTCACTGTAAGAGCGATAGTGTAAAAATTGGACCTGGGTTATTGCATGATGCTGCATAGCAGACGCATTTATGATAAATCTGTGGGAGATGATTCCTGCCCTTGGTCTAACAAAGGTAATCATCTTCTCATGGTCTCTTCAGCATTTCATCTTTCCAAATTGCCCTGGCAATTTGGAAAAGTCGCTATGTGAGCGTTTTTACAGATAACCCTACAAAGAAGTGAGAGTATTAAGCAGTTGATGACCATCTCTGTTTAGTAGTGCCATTTTTGAGAGATACTTGCGAGGGAGCTGCTGTTCAGGGGTGGTTGCGAAGCAGATGATAGGTCTAACCAGGGGGTGAGTGCTCCAGGCTCCTCTGGTGTGTGTGCTGAATGCTAAAGGGTGATGAGAGGCAAGTATGCCTGAATTTTCCTCTCTGCTGTGGTCTAAAAGAGGCCATTTTCATGGTGCCCTGCAGGTCCCCCTCTGCTAGGGCTATGGGAACAACTGGAAAGCTGATTTTTCGGAGTTCTGCAGAGGGCAATCCTAGAGGCAGCAGGGTAGGTGCACCCACCCTGTTCCCTGGTGCGCTTCTAGAGGGTAGGGTATGAACATTCTGACCTGGTCTGCAGGCAAGCTTGAGTAGGTGATGATGCCCTCTAGTGACTTCCCAAAGAGAAGATGGGATGATGCAACTAACAGGGCAATGGTTTTATCTAGTATAAGACCTACGATGATAAAGACTTCAGGTCCTCGGTCTTTATTTTTTCTGCCTGACTGAATGCAATTATTGTATTTATTGCCAGATGCATCTTGAATTGTTCCAACATAACAAAAACTTTGTGAAATATTGGGCTTGGTACAGTTTGAGTTTTATCTCTCAAGCCTTTTTGTTAAAGATTTGTGCTCTACAAGAGTAGGGTCTGCATAAAAGAAAACACACAGCTATACTAGTCCTCTTAAAATAAGGAAAGACCTTTTTATAGTACAAGGGCTATGTTTTCATACAAACCTGCTTAGTCATGCTATGACTGTTTCCTTGCCTTGGGAATACTTGAAATTCAGTAAAATGTGAAATCCAATAAAAATACAGTAACTGAATTTAAAACCTGCACTCACTTAGTGGAACTTGCTTAACTTTTCGGGATGTCTTCACAATTTCTTTATTTTTTCCAGCTGTGTTAGGTGGAATTTGGATCAGATGTTTCATAAGAATAGTGTTAGTTATGTGGGCAGTGTTTTCTGAATGGAGAAGATGTGAGGAGAGCAGGAATGCTGGATATAAAAGGTTGACAATCACCATGTTTTCATTCAAAGGCGCTCTGATCCACCCACCCCCTCCCTTTGCTATGCTCTTAGCTTTTCATGAAACCATCCATGCTGCAGAGACAATCTTGTTTGTGCCCACAGTCCCGTGTCTGTGCAGCTTTTCTTGTTTCCCAAAAATGAGCATTGCGATTTTTAAAGCACTGCTTCCATTCACTTACTGCCTCTAAAAGAGCCTCTTCTATGAGGTCTATCACACGTACACATACTAGTAAACTATCATTCTTGGATAACAACTGGAGTTTTGCTGGTTTGTATCCCTTCCCCTAGGAAGAGAGCTCTTTAGCAGAAGGACTTTTTTTTGTATGTGTGTGTGTGCTCTTATTACTGAAAATATGTCAATGCTAAATAAAAATTTCTAGATCATCTCAAGTCCAAAAACTCTAGTAGCTTCCCTAGCTGTTTCACCATGGTTGTTCATGACTTTGTTTAGCCTCAGCCTGAGGTGAAGGAGTATGAGAATGAGGAGCTGAAAATATATCCCCTTTGTGCTTGGCAAAGGAGCCACAACCCTGTACCTTCGGTGCCTCTTACTTGTTCCCAGAAGGCATGGAAATGGCCAAACATACAGTAAACATAAATATTTCCCCTTGTACCAAATCTGCATCCTCCTTGTGTCTTCAAATACTCAGTCTGCAAGATCTCTAGGAAAGGACTGTCCTCCTGCTCTGTGGGTTATACTCAGCCCAGCGTGGCCCTTAGCCCTACCTGTAGCCTCTAGGTCAATGCCGTACCGATGGGCGGTGGGTGAGTTTGTGAGGCCTGTGTGAAAAGCCTACAGGCAAAGTGAGGAGCAGGTAGTATGGGAGATGGGAGAGGTGAGAAGGGATGCAAAAGGGGAAGTGACACAGAGGAGAACAGAGTCAATAAATTGAAAAATGTGGGGGAAACAGAGAGATACCTTGGGCTTCCAATTCATCCACGTTCTTTGTATCTCAGTAATTCTCCCGAAAGCTGGGAAGCAGAGGCACCATGTTTGCAAGGGGTGAACAGTAAGGAGGGACATAAAGGAAGAGAGAAATAGAACAAAGAAGAGTGTCTTGGAAATGGGGCAGGCAAAAACCAGGTACATGTCACAAAATACTCAAGCATTTTATCTTTGCTGTCACTTGCCAGGTGACCATCTGAAATAATCAGATGGTATTAATTAGATTAGCAACAAGAATTCAGTGGGTGGAAAAGTGGGACAATCTGCTTATATTATGCATGTCAGCACGTATGACTTCTGTGATAATTCAAGGCGTCTGTTTTGCCAGTCCTGGGTGTTCCTTCAAGCTGGCAGAAAAGTGCTCTGGGTAGAAACAGATGTACTTAATTAGGAGCAACACCAATCTGTGTTTTAGTACTTACAGATCTCAATTAGAAGAGGGTTAAAAATGTGCTAGACCCTGTACTAATAGGTACTGTATGAACAGGCACCGCGCCTGCAGAACCTCCCCTCTGGGAGGATGAAGTGAGGAGTGAAACGCAGGGAGGTGTCTCTATTTGTTTGGTGTTTGATGTCCTCAAGTAAGACTGTCAGTTATCAAAGTTAGTCTTATGCTTTGATCATACTTTTTTTTGGTGTAGGGGCTGTCTCTTTGTTATGTACACAAATCCTTTAAAAAACTAAGGCCCTACCTTGTTGGTACTACTGTAATTCAAATTTTTTTATTCTTCACTTTTTGTACACAGGTTATTTTTATAATAATATTTCTGGAAAATGGAGTAGTTCATGCAGTACTAGAGGAGGAGAAAGCAAGCCTCTGCTGATGAGTTTGAATGAGCAGGTCTCTTCAGGACATGCGTTGCACAAGCTTAGGACTGTATTATATGGTCTTACTGGCCTTTCTGTCTGCACTTGTGGACATCCCTTCTGCAATTGCTCTGCCCAATTCCCCCCTATGGAAGAGCGTTCCTTAAGGATGTGCCTCACCATCAATAGAGGATTGTTTCAATACATTCACTGTTTTTCCACATACAGTCAATACAGAGGGTACAGGTGCAAGTTTTCTCCTTGTCAGACAGGGTCATGCAGAAGCAGAAAGACTTTCCTAGATATAGGCTAAATATTGGAGCAGGGATTGATAACAGAATTGCGGAATGCCTCACTGCTATGTCCTTTTGTCCAGCGGGGAAAAAAAAATATTGAATGAGTTAGCAATTGACTTCTCTTAGGAATTGTTGGGGGAGGTGTTATTTGTTTAACTTATCCCAGTATAAGTGTTTACTGTGGACGTGGAAAATTTTATTTCTGAGTGCTCATAGTCCTTCTGTGTTGATGTGGTGTGGTTTTCGTTTCTTTGGAGTTTTTTAGTATCAAGCAGTCATCTCTGAAAATTAGGTCTTTAAAGTATCTCAGTGCATGTATTCAAGTCACAGGGCTTCCAAGTTCCTTGTTTTTCCTTAGTTTTCTTTGGTTCCTAAATGTGGTTTGCTGGATCAAAATCAACCAATCAGGTTTTCTTAAAGGCCATACTACACTGCCTCAGTTATGTTTTAACCAAAAATGCTGTTCACTGTAGTGCTAGTGATCAGCTAAGAACCGCTCCCAGACCTCAGTTAGGAATTACTGTTCTAAAATATCCAACAAAAATACTGTAAACTCGCCAGATACTGCAAAACAAAACTATAACCTCTGCTGTTCTTGTCATCAGGCTTATCAGAAGTTCAGTATCTGAGTTACCAGCACAGAATCGGGTCAGCTTCTTTCAATAAGGATCTTTTGGTTTTATTTTTATCTTCCTTTGGTCCTTTGAATGTCAGGAAAGTAACTGGGTTTTGCATAAGAGTGATTATTTAATTACCAGTTCTTCATAATTGCATCTTTTCCCCTATTGTCTATATTGTAAGTATTTTGACTTTCTTACTTTTTGGGTCTTTGCTACTTCCTGCACAGGGTAACTCTGATATCAGTTTTAACCTTTAGCATTTTATGCTTTCGGATCTACAGTTACTTTTATTGGTTAAAGTTCCTTTGATTATTTCAGTCAAGTGCTGCACTCTGCCTAAGTAAAATAATACAGGAAATAAACTCAAAATTTTGGAAGCTAAGAAAAGTCCACCTGTCCATATTATTTGTATAATACTCTACTTTTTCATGATACTTTTCACATACCAACTAGTCTTCCAAATACTTCTGTTTAAAAAAAAAAAGTTATTTCTTGCTGTTCTTGCTCTGGCTATAATGATGGAGGAATACAGAACAACCTGATGGTGCTTGCACTAGAGAGTTTATATTCTAAACTGAGATAAGAAATGCCAGTAGGTCACAGAAGAAGAAAATAACAAGATGCCAGCAATGTAAACGTTATTTTCTTCAGTAGGCATTGCAGCTAAGGAAGATAAATGAAACTTCTGTGAATGAATGAATTTTTTTGTTTATGCTTTTTCTTAATGCTTTGTCTGAAAAAGCAAAATAGATAAGAGGAGCTTGTCTCCTTTCCAAGGGAATCAACACTTCGGAATGGATGGCTCCTACATTTAAGCAAGTTGTTCTTTGCCTGTTGTTGATATATCACAGAAGTATTGAAAGGAATAGGTCTGTGCAGGTAGAACTGGGAGCAGAGTTTGGCTGCAAAGCCTTGATGACTGGTGAGGGTACACAGAAGGGCAAGGACCTGTGCTGTATTTGCATAACTGACAGTTGAAAAAAACACCACTTGCAATTATAAACTAAAAAGTGCACAAGAAACACTGAGATAGCTATTCCTTTAATCTTGCACTTTCAGTCACATGATGGGACAGGACCACGCTTTGAGGCAATCTGATTTTCTTCCCATAGATTTAGGATTCTGCCGCAATTCCCTAATTGCTGTGGAATGTTGATAATAACAAGCAAGGTATTATCACTCCATCTGGATTGTACAGTACTAGAATAGTTTGCATTTCTTTAGTCTCATTTACCATGGGGAATTTAGACGTAACCTGACTGGTGAACCTACATGACTAATATTCCCTTTTTAGGAGTGTAGAAATTGAGATGAATGGTGCTGATATTTTTTTTTTTTTTGCTCCATGCTGTACAGACTAGGAAATCCTGAGATTGGAATAGGGTCTTCAAATCCTTAAAGGGTTAATTGCTTTAATCCCTAAACTATAAGTACGGCTTGCACAAAAATCTTCATTCTCACCTTCAGTGTCTTGGGCATACTCTGAAGAAATTCATAGTAGAAACTTCTTTAATGGTGTAACACAGAACAAGTTTTCTCAGGCTTTCAAAATATATTGCATTTTTAAGAAAGATGTAAGAATTTGTATGAATACTCAGAACATACATAATCTTTTATTCCTGAAACCTGCTTTGTGAGTACTCTTATGGCTAGCATGGTTATTTGAACAGTCAGTTCATAGTTCTACCATTCCTTCTAGGGTCTACTTCTGTAACATACAGAATTCACATGCTTCTTAGCTGGTGGTTTTGACTACACTGTAAGACAGCAAAAGATTTGAACCAAGGCTTATTTGAATCAAGTCAAACTTTTAATGCTATACAATCCACACAGATTATTTCTAAATACCACTTTCTTTTGAGCAAAATATAGTAGGATCTTTACAACAAAATACAGGATTTCAATTTCTCAGAATTAAGATTTGAGAAAGATGTTGGCTTTTCCATTACTCTGACAGGTGGGATTTACTATTTAAAAGAAAGTGTGTCATGCTGACTACTCTTAAATGCTTTATTATTTATATCTCCTTTTTTTTCCACTCACAACAGAGAAATATGTGTAATACAATAGTGTGGTCTGAATGGTGATTACCAAACAGTGGCAGAGAAAGAAATGAGTATATTAAAGACAAGACGACTGTGTGTGTGTGCTGGTTTTGGTTGGGATAGAGTTAATTTTCTTCATGTTAGCTAGTATGGGACTGTGTTTTGGGTTTGTGCTGAGAACAGTGTTGATAACAGAGGGATGTTCTCGTTATCGCTGAGCAGCCCTTACCCAGAGCGAAGGCCTTCGCTGCACCTCACCCCACCCCGCCAGCGAGGAGGCTGGGGGGGCACAAGGAGCTGGGGGGACACAGCCAGGACAGCTGAGCCCGACTGACCCCAGGGATGTCCCAGACCGTATGGCGTCATGCTCAGCGTATAAAGCCGGGGAAGAAGGAGGAAGGGAGGACGCTGGGAGCGATGGCGTCTGTCCTCCCAAGTCCCCGTTACGGGTGATGGAGCCCGGCTGTCCTGGAGATGGCTGAGTGCCTGCCTGCCCGTGGGCAGTGCTGAAGGAATTCCTTGGTTTGCTGTGCTTGCGCACGCGGCGTTTGCTTTACCTGTTAAACTGCCTTTATCTCAGCCCATGAGTTTTCTCTCTTTCACCCTTCTGATTCTCTCCCCCATCCCACCAGGGAAGAGTGAGCGAGCGGCTTGGGGGGCTGAGCTGCCGGCTGGGGTTAAACCACGACAGCGTGGCTTGAACTCTCCGTGAAATGCTCTTACCATGTTAAGGTGCAAGGCATGAGAAGTAAAATGACAGTCTCTCCCTTGCATGCAAGTGTGCAAACAAATGCATGCACTGTGTTTTGGAGGATAAAGTTTCATAATTACATGGGTATTCTGTTTCCTACTAGCACAGTTACCAGTACTTCCAATAGCGCATTATACGTTATGACCCTAAAAGTATAAAATCGCATTATACATTATGACCCTAAAAGTATAAAATTAGACTCACAAAGAAGTAGCTTTTTGTCTGAATTAGCTGGTGAGAACTCAGGACCCTGGAGGTGCCTGTGGTTTTTATCCCCCTCTCCCCTCCTTGTTATTCTGAAGGATGTGTACTGAAATGACTACCTCATTTCTCACAGTCTATCGGCCATCTGATGACCGCTACTGACCTTGACTAGACTGGAATGGTTATTTAACCATTTAGCTGTGGGAGATAATGTCAGTTTAAGTTCTTGGCCATACCTCATCAGTTTCCAGGCTAGTGCATGTAGGCATGATGAACCTATCACAGCTGTGGTTTAATGGGTATAAACAATTAAGTAATTATAAATCAATGAGCGCTGTAACGCTGGTATTATAACAATTATATTTTAAAAGGCAGTACTTAGTTACAACTCAGGGATTATTTACAGGCAATAATTAAGGTCAAACTGACTTCCTCCTGTAACACAGAGTATTTGTATGAGCAGCATGCCAAACAATAATTAATTTAAGGCAAACCTAATTGCCTAGTGTACTGAAGTGTGTCATTATCCTAGAGAATATGCTTTTGTGTCTATCACTGGCTATATTTTAAAGAGAAAAGATGTCTTTTTTAAAATAAAAATGCAAATGGTCTTAATGTGCTACTTTTCAGTTAGAATAGTATAATTTCCTTCAGTTTGTTTTTTTCTCAGCCCACAGGAAAGGGAATAAACTAACAGGAAAAAGACTATGGCACATTCCATGCATGAAGCAATCCTATGAAGAAAGAATAGATGGGAAAAATTAGTGCAATCATTTTACAGGATTATTCCCTACGGTATATTTCTCAGTGCTTTGTCTGGTCTAGTTTGCAAAGATGCAAATGATGTCATTTTTATTGCTTCCCTTAGGGGAGATTATTCCAGTCTAATAACACTCACAGTTAGGAAATTTTACTGATGTTCAAACTGTTTTTCTTTACCTGACTTTACCCCATTCCTCCTAGTTGTAAACTCCCGCAGGCAATTCAGAATAGTTCCTCTCCTTCCTGGGTGTTCTGAGCCAAGCAATACACAAGTATTTCTTTTAATCTTTCATCGAAGTCTATCTAAATGATGGACGTTTGGGCCTTGGAGAGCCTCCAAGATTGCACACAACCTCTGATCACTGCCCTGTGTCCACATGTATGTCTGTGCATGGACACACTTGTGTGCAGAGATGTGTACTCATGAAATGGAGTGATGAAGCATTCTCTTGCAAATGGGTTTCTTTTCCAGCTAGAAGAAAAGTTACCTCCAAGGCTGTTAGCCTTGAGGAAAGGTGAATTCATAGGGTCAGCACAGGGTCATAAAGGTGGGAAGGGACCTCAGGACGTCTCTGGTCTGACCCCCCATAGCAGAGAAGGGTGAACTATGAATGCAGACCATGTTGTACAGGGCTTTGCCCAGCTGCGTCTTGAAAGCCCTCAAGGACATGTGTTCCCCAACCTTTCTTGGTGACCTGTTCAAACACTCCATTTTCTCATTGAAATATTTTTTCCTTTATACCCAGTCAGAAACTAATCTTGTACTTGGTATTCTTCTGGGATTCATTTTACATTTACTTCTCAGCAGAAAGAGCAGCTGTGAAAGGTGGCAGCATGAAAAGTGTCTCATGAGCTTTGAAAGGCAGTACAGACTTCTCCAGTTTTGAGTCAGATGAAAGTTGTCGAGTTACCTTCCCTCTCTGGGTTTTGCTTTCCTGTCCACTGCTAATTTGTTTAAATAATAAACCTGAAAAAAATAGTCTTTGGAGTAACATCTTGAGAAGACATGCTTAAAATGAGCTTGTGTTAAAACACTTTAGAATTTAGTCATATTATGAGAACCATTTCATAAAATGTTGAAAAGTCTCTGCTGTTTGATGAAATACCTAACATTACATGACCATTGGTAGTCACACTGTGTAGTCTTTCTCCATTATCTCTATGAAAAGTGGAATCTTCCACAGGAAACAATACCTTTCTTCCTGGTCATTATGCCTACATCAGATCACCTCAGTGACATCTCCTAAGGGGATTCACTTTCAGACCCTGGTGGTACAACTAATGTTGTCGCCGTAACCCCATGCTTCATTCCTGCTCAGTGCTCCTCTGTTTTCTCTGCACTCCTACTGCTGAATAGGCACCACTGAGCTCTCCCCAGCTCCATCTCACTAGTGCAAACTTTCTCTTTTTCATCTCCGTTGGCACTGGATAATTCAGTCACCTATTGGTGCCCCTCCCTGAAATATATCAATATGTCTCACAGTTCTGGCAGACTTGATTATCACCTTGGAATTGCACTCCTCCCAGCTGGAGATGTCACTGATAAAGAAATAATGCCTATCCTTTTTGCAACAGCAGCTGTAGTGAACAATTATTTTATTTTATTTTATTTTAGCTAACAAGCTCTAGTTCTTGCAGTTTTTTGAAGACCCCTGCCCCTTCTTGCTCTCCTTTATGTCACTTCCAGATGACATATTTGTTGAAGTGGTGTTCCCAGTCCTAGGCTCAGTATTCCAACTAAAGTCTTACTAACACTGAAAACAGTGTCTGTGTGGTGGGTTGACCCTGGCCGGGTGCCAGGTGCCCACCAAAGCCGCTCTGTCACTCCCCCTCCTTGATTGGACAGGGGAGAG
>JAVKLA010000031.1:26747400-26776233 GCA_034782735.1 Sagittarius serpentarius | reverse complement strand
CCCACTGGGTGGGGGGGGAGCGAGTGAGCGGCTGCGTGGTGCTGTGTTGCTGGCTGGGGTTAAACCACGACACCTTGAAACTGTTTTTTTCCTCTTACAGCTTGGCATTTAGGGCAAATGAATTCAGCACCATACAATGATTTACATAGTTGTAAATAGGTAAATACAGGTACTTCTACAGTATGTTACTGCCCTGTGAACATCTCAAAGTGACATTTTATGGAAACGTTTCAGTGATGGTGTTTGTTCTTGTTTTAAGATGTGGCTGTTTCCTGATGATATGTTTGAAGAATGGAGGTAGTGAATGAACATGACATTTGTACTCGTGACCTCTGCAAGACAGTTAATCATGCTACTATGAGTAAAATTACATTTTTTGTTCAGGAGTCTTTCACAAAGTCACTGTATTATTTGAATTCCAGGTTTTCCATCAAAGCATAACTTGGAAGGGATTTAAGGGATTTACAGGCCTTCTGCGGGCCCTCAGTCCTCATTTTGAGGACAAAGAAGTAAATTGGAACTTACAATAGTAGCTTTGCTGGATTATTTTTTTTTTATAGTTAAAGGGGACTGTTTCTCATTCTCACCCAATTTTTCATTTTGGAATGCATTCATTCAGTTGAAAAAAGGCAGGAAATACCCAGTAGTTTGTATTGTTTTGTCCAGTGTATTATCCCAAGCCAGGTTTTCTACAGTGTATTATTGATTGCTGCGTCTGGTCTGGCTTTGAAATGTTTCAGGCCATGAGACTTTTATCATTATTCTGGGGTTACTATTTCATCTAACAGATTTCACTGACAGGAAGTTTTTCCTGATAATCCTGGTAGCTCTCTTCTCTGGCTTTGTGATAAGTGACTCCATTATTCTTTGAAATATGTGGGTGTTCAGCGGACATTTTCGAAAGATTCCCTTCCAAATTGGAAGACAAAGAGAATTTTAAGCAATATAGAGGATAGATAGCGGGAGAGAAAAAAATTTATCAAGCTGGATGTACTTTCTGATAGAAATATGTTTCTGAAGTCTGCAACATACTTTTCAGTGACATACAATTATGATGGATACTACTCTTGAGAGACTCAGATTTACTTTTCTAGAGACCTAAGCTGGCTTGTTATTTCATTGTTAAGGTACTGACAGTGGGCTTTCTGAAAAGTAAGACTGAAAAACTGTCTGCAGAGTGAATATGTGAATCTTTCCATCATTTCGACCTTCTTCTGCTACTTTTTGCTGTGTTTGTATCCCTTATTTTGGACTTTTGTCACATGTTGTAAAGGCCAGTGTTGTACATTGGGATCTTGGCAGATTGAGAACTGTGACTGTGAATAATGAATCAATTATCCCTTAGTCAGGGGGAAGGCAGAGTGATCCTCTTGCTGGCTTGAATGCGATCCTTCCTCCTTCCTCTTCTCTTTCAAAAGTAAGGACAGAAATGGTTGAAATTTAGAACACTGTCAAAGGAATACAGCTGTGATATTTCTCTGCAGATTGTAGTTTCTTTAAATTTAGAACCATTTATGTGTGTTGTTTTTAATAATATTTTTTAAGATCATGAGTATTACTGCTTCAAGAGAGCCAGTTGTGTGATGCATGCATTGAGAAACGGTAGGTATCATTAGTTACTTTGGACATCTGAAGGTGGATCTTACCGGCCCTGAGAGACAGTGCTTGAGGCTAGCAACGTAATGTTTGATTCACCTCCCCCCCTCCAATTTACGTGGCATAACCTCATTATGCACATGGTTGCATAACTGATACTCTGTCCACAGCATGCATTTCACAACTGCTTCAGGTTGCTTAGACTTTTTTCTTTTCCTTCTGAATTTTTCTTCACTTGCAGTCATGAATCTAGTATCACATTGCAGTTGTGAATGTTTCATCAAATGTAATGATGTTTAATATTCTGTAACCCAATAACTCTGCCATGGTCGTAACCAGAAAAAAGTTTCTGACAGCAGCTTATGACTGATCTCTTAGGAAAAGGGACAGTGCTTCTAGCTGTAGTCTGGGGTTGGTAAATGGCACATAAATACTATGAATACACTAGATTTCTTGTTTGCTCATTTAATCTATCTAGTTTTTTAACTGTGACAATAGCTCAGCTGTTCAGAAAATAGGTAACCTAGTAAGTTTGTCAGCTCATATGTGCTGTCTAATTATAACTGCCCAGCTATGTGTCATAGGTCTTTTGATGCTAAAAGTGATACTATTTTATTTGGAGTATTCAGAACTTGTTTTGGAGAAGGATTATCTGGTTTATATCCCAGGAGAATGACCACAGTGGTATCCAAGATAGGCATGGGCTTGTGCCCATATTTATTCAGAGCCTATCAGCTGTATGAATTATGTTGCTCATTGTTCCAGTTGATGATGTCTTTTGTCTCTCTGTTGATCCGGCTGAGAAAAGCGTATGGCTTCCAGAACCTTTTTCTCACTTCTCATACATAAAGGCTCCTGATGTGCACAGGGACGATACTGGGTCCTCAGTCCCTATTGTTACTCTACGCATGCACATTTGGCTGCATAATTTGCTCGTACACACATACCCTAAAATACATTAATACTCTTTTGTGGCTTGTCAGTCTTTAATATAAAACTTGTCAGTTCTTAGTATAAAACAGGAAGTCCAATCATGTTTTACCACTACAATAACAAAAGATTGAAGCTTTTTGAGCTAGTCATCTAGTTCTTCCTATAAAGCAGGGTGACAGTAAAACTGTCTTCAAATAGTGGGTGACCATTTTACCTGTCAAGAATTTAAAAGAGGGTTTCTTTTGTAGAACTGCTTCATTTCCGTGGCTTGAACAAGAGAGTGTGTAGGAAGAAGAGATTGCCCATATGTACTGCTGTTTCCAAATACTGTTTTAGGAAAGTACTTGCTAAAAAAGCAGGGAGAAGCCAGATGTCATATCAAGAGACCTGGGATTTAGGAATTATTCAGAGGATCCATCTGTGGTCTGAGTGTTAAAATCTGTTTGCTAGAGTGCTCTGGTCTGGTGCAATTTGCATCACAGAGACGTGGTGGGATAGCTTCTATGACTGGAGTGCTGGAATGGGAGGATACAGGCTCTTTAGGAAGGACAGGCCGGGGAGATGAGGAGCGGGTGTCACCCTCTATGTCAGTGACCAGCTGGAGTGCATGGCACTCTGCCTGGGGATGGATGAGGAGCCGACTGAGAGCCTGTGGGTCAGGATTAAAGGGAGGGCAGGGACAGGTGACATTGTAGTGGGGTTCTGCTACAGGCCACCCGACCAGAAAGACCGAGCAGATGAGGCCCTCTGTAGACAGATAGGAGCAGCCTCATGTTCACAAGCCCTGGTCCTCACGGGGGACTTCAGCCACCCTGATACCTGTTGGAGGGACAACGCAGCAGGGCATAAGCAATCCAGAAGGTTCCTGGAATGCATTCATGACAGCTTCCTTTTCCAAGTGATGGAGGAGCCAATGAGGAGAGGTGCTATACTGGATCTTGTTCTCACCAACAAGGAGGGGCTGGTGGGGAATGTGAAGGTCAGGGGCAGCCTTGGCTGTAGTGACCATGGAATGCTGGGGTTCAAGATCCTTAGGACAGGGAGGAGGGCAAACAGCAAGCTCGCTACCCTGGGCTTCAGGAGGCCAGACTTTGGCCTCTTCAGGGATCTGCTTGAGAGAGTACCATGGGATAAATCCTTGGAGGGAAGAGGGGCCCAAGAAAGCTGGTTAATATTCGAGGGTCACCTCTGCCAAGCTCAGGAGCGATGCATCCCAACAAAGAGGAAGTCAGGCAAAAATGGCAGGAGGCCTGCGTGGATGAACAAGTAGCTCCTGGGCAAACTCAAACACAAAAAGGAAGCCTACAAAGGGTGGAAGCAAGGACAGGTAGCCTGAGAAGAATACAGAGAAACTGTCTGAGCAACCAGGGATCAGGTTAGGAAAGCTAAAGCCCTGATAGAATTAATTCTGGCCAGGGATGTCAAGGGCAACAAGAAAAGCTTCTATAGGTATGTTGGTGATAAAAGGAAGACTAGGGAAAATGTAGGCCCTCTCCAGAAGGAAATGGGAGACCTGGTTACCTGGGACATGGAGAAGGCTGAGGTACTCAACGACTCTTTTTCTTCAGTCTTCACTGGCAAGTGCTCCAGCCACACCGCCCAAGTCACAGAAGGCAAAGGCAGGGACTGGGAGAATGAAGAACCACCCACCATAGGAGATCATCAGGTTTGAGACCATGTAAAGAACCTGAAGGGGCACAAGTCCATGGGACCTGATGAGATGCATCTGCGAGTCCTGAGGGAACTGGCAGATGAGGTGACTAAGCCACTATCCATCATACTATAGTAGTCATGGCAGTACAGGAAGTTCCCACTGACTGGAAAAGGGGAAACATAATCCCCATTTTTAAAAAAGGTAAAAAGGAAGACCTGCGGTACTGCAGGCCAGCTGGTCTCACCTCTGTGCCCGGCAAGATCATGGAGTGGATCCTCCTGGAAACTATGCTAAGGCACATGGAAAATAAGGAGGTGATTGGTGACAGCCAAATGGCTTCACTAAGGGCAAATCATGCCTGACAAATTTGGTGGCCTTTTATGACAGGGTTACAGCGCTGGTGGATAAGGGAAGAGCAGCTGATGTCATCCACCTGGACTTGTGCAAAGCATTTGACACTGTCCCACGCGACGTCCTTGTCTCTAAATTGGAAAGACGTGGATTTGATGGATGGACCACTCAGTGGATAAGGAATTGGCTGGATGGTTGCACTCAAAGAATTGCCATCAATGGCTCGATTTCCAAGTGGAGACCGGTGATGAGTGGTGTTCCTCAGGGGTCGGTACTGGGGCCGGTGCTATTTAACACCTTTGTTGGTGACATGGACAGTGGGATTGAGTGCACCCTCAGCAGGTTTGCTGACAACACCAAGATGTGTGGTGTGGTCGACACGCTGGAGGGAAGGGATGCCATCCAGAGGGGCCTTGACAGGCTTGAGAGGTGGGCCCTTGTGAACCTCATGAAGTTCAACAAGGCCAAGTGCAAGGTCCTGCACATGCGCTGGGGCAATCCCAAGCACAAGTACAGGCTGGGCGATGAGTGGCTTGAGAGCAGCCCTGCAGAGAAGGACTTGGGGGTGGTGGTTGATGAGAAGCTCAACATGACCCGGCAATGTGTGTTTGCAGCCCAGAAGGTCAGTCTCATCCTGGGCTGCATCAAGGGGAGCGTAACCAGCAGGTCGAGGGTTTGATTCTCCCCCTCTGCTCTGCTCTCATCAGACCCCACCTGGAGTACTGCGTTCAGCTCTGAGGCCCCCAACGTAAGAAGGACATGGACCTGTTGGAGTGGGTCCAGAGGAGGCCACGAAGATGATCAGGGGGCTGGAGCTCCTCTTCTATGAAGACAGGCTGAGAGAGTTGGGGTTGTTCAGCCTGGAGAAGAGAAGGCTCCGGGAAGACCTTATAGCATTATACCTAAAGGGGACCTACAAGAAAGGCAGAGAGGGATTTTTTACAAGGGCATGTAGTGACAGGACAAGGGGTGAAGGTTTTAAACTGAAAGAGGGTAGATTTAGATTGGATGTAAGGAAGAAGTTCTTCCCTGTGAGGGTGGTGAAGTGCTGGCACAGGCTGCCCAGAGAGGCTGTGGGTGCCCCATCCCTGGCAGTGTTCAAGGAGGGGTTGGGACTAAGTGATCTTTAAGGTCCCTTCCAACCTAAACCATTCTGTGATTCTATGAATTTACTTTCTATGACCCTTGACTCTTAGGAATGTACTTCAGGTTATGCCCAGACTGCCAGCCCTTTCTGTGTGTCATAGTAACTGCAGCACAGAGCTGTCCTTGGGGATTAATAACTCTGGTGGATGTAGTAACCCCATGGGCATCATTAGAAGTCTCCACAAAAATTACTTCAATGCCTGTAACATTTAATTACGCTTTAGAAATGTACTGCAGTGTTTCTTATTGTTACAAAGTAGGTTTTTCAAACTAAACCCAAGAAACTCTGTTAAATGAGCATTAAGAACATGTGCTGTGAAGTTCATTTGAATTGTTTGTCCTATAGCTGCTCCATATTTGATAATGGGACTTTTAAAATAAAAAGTCCTGCATTTTTATTTTGGCCATGATTAGTATATTTTTTTGCCATGTCGCAGGAAAAAAAACGATTCACCATGGGTTCAGAAGTCCGTACCCATGCATATACTTGTCCTGATCTGTAATCAGCTCGTAGATCCAGTCTGTACTGTTGAGATTTCATTTGATGATCACCTAGCTGTATCCTAATTCTGCTGGCTGCTCTGTGCCCCATGGACCTGGCTGGTAGGACAGTCAGAAGCACTGACAACTGAAGAATAGTTGTCTTAACTTTGCTTTTGTTGTCCAAGGGTTGTTTAATGTCTGAAAGATGTCACAAGCTATCACTGAAAGACTCAGTTCTGTTTCTAAATACTTCCCTGTTTTCAAGTGAGGGCCCGATTAGCTACTATTGATGTATAAAATAAACACGAGAGAAGTTATTCCAATCTTCTGTCAATGCACTAGCAAAACATTTTTCCAGTCTGTCTTTCAAGAACAAAGGAATCCCTTAAGGGAACAAAACCTGCTTGAACATCTGTATTTAATCTTTAATCTCAGGACCTAACTTCTGGCAATTAAATATCACTGGCATACTGCTGTTAGTCTAATCCCAATAAAAAAAAATTTACTCACAAAATTTTCCCACCCAGTCAGGTTGCTGATATAGGGAGGAAATAAAATTGGTAATAAGCTAAGTCAAGAGCATACTGTAGTTGTTAAACACTGAAAGCAGCAGTGCCTATAGAAAGCACCTCAAATGAGGTGTTTTGCTAACTGAAGATGCGGGGGCTAGGTTATAGGACCTGTCAGTGCCTCTTATCACATGGTCGTGGGCTGGTGGAGATTCTGGCAGTGATGCCCGTGGACACCTGAGAGCTCTGTGGGTGCTGGCCCTGGGCAGACTCACAGCCAGTATCAGTACCAGCTCTGACAAGCACTGCCAAGGCTCACTTCTGTACTAGACAACGTGGGCATTTGCTCTGATGGTTGTGAGGTTCATGCACAGGGCACACATTTGGGCTGACAGTATAAACAGGGTGATACCAAGATGTTGAGGTAGAAAATACAAGAACTACTCCATTTTTGGACCAGATTATCGCTGTACTGTGACCAAAATAGGAGTCTTCTTGTGCTTGATGAGAAGGTACACCGTCAGTTAGGTATGTGAAGGAATATGGGCACTTGAACTGCTTAAGATACCAAGTGGTTTTGTGAGCACAGATCCCACATAAGCACAGTTGCCGGACTTTTAAAACTAGACGTGCTGGGAGTGAGTGTTGGTGTTGGGGAATTAAGGGTTTTTTTTTGGTTTTAATTCTAAAAATGTACATCTAAAATAGCTCTACTGAGCCCACCAAAGCAGCTCTATTACTCCCCCTCCTTGACTGGACAGAGGAGAGAAAATATGACAAAAGGCTCCTGGGTTGAGATAAGGACAGTTTAATAAAGCAAAAGCAAAGGCCACACGTGACAGCAAAGAAAAACAAAAGGTTTTTATTCTCTGCTTCCCACCAGTAGGCGATGCCTGGCCACTTCCTCTGGGAAGCAGGGCTTCCATACTCGTAACGGTTTGTCCGGAAGGCAAACGTAAATGACCAATGTCCCCCCTTCCTTCTTCCTTTACTTAGCTTTTATAGCTGAGCTGACGTCATATGGTATGGAATATCCCTTTGGTCAGTTTGGGTCAGCTGTTCTGGCTGTGTCCCCTCCCAAGATCTTGCCCAGCCCCAGCCTGCCAGTGAGGGGTGGGGGGGGAAATGTTGGAGAGAGCGCCTTGGTGCTGTGGGAGCCCTGCTCAGCAGTAGCCAAAACACCGGTCTGTTACCAACACTTTTCTAGCTAGCAATACAGAGCCCAGCACTACGAAGGCTGCTATGGGGAGAATTAATTCCATCTCAGCCAGACCCAATACAGTCCGTCAGTCTGTGCTCTGCTTTACACATCCAAGGGTGATGTTAACCTCTCTCATATGTTTAACCTCTTTCAGTTTTCTGTTGTGGCAGCATAATGTTAATTCAAGTGCAGCCAGTGATCAGATAGATCCCCTGCCTCCATGTACTCAAAACTATTTTCTGGACAGTCATTCCCCATTCTGGTTTGGTACAGTAGAACATATCTTGTATAAGTGCAGCATCTTCCACTTGACCCTGTTATTAAATTGTATTCTATTTTTCTTCCAGTTTCTTGAATTTTCTTATTGACAACTACAACAGCCAGCACTGTTTTCTGAGGCTGTTCTCTGTATTTTATTCAGAAGTAAGGGTTTAGTAAAATGTAGTTGCAGTACTCCAAAAACGAACAGAACAATTTGATTAACACGTCAGATGTAATTCTGTTTTGTAAAAGACACAGTATTTGCAGTGGGGAAAACAGACATTAGTTTAGGAAGAGATATATGTGTAAAGGGAAGAAAACAGACGCAACAGAAGAATGACGTGTCCTTATGATACAAAGTTTCAAAAACCAAGGATGAAGTATTTCATACGAAGGCTGCCTAGGAAGCCATTTCAAAAATAACAAAATGAAAGAGTTATGTTCCAAAGTGACTGCTTTTGTTTTTCATTTAACGAAAAACTGGGTTTACAATAAGGTTATTTTGTAGAGATCTACAGATACATATAGAACTCAAAATAACAACTGAGGGATACTGTAATATCCTTTAGCAAAAATATTTCAAAAGGGACAGGCTTTTCAAAAAGCTTGGCTTCTTTTTAAGAACCAAAATGACTAGCAGCATTCTTAGAGACTTTTAGCACCCATGGCTTTGAGCACTTCTGAAAATTTGCCTATAGAGGTGTATGCCGAGTACTTGAAAAAATTATCCTTGAGCTGTTTGGAAAATCTGGCTACGTTTTAGACAAATGCTTGTTCTATGATCTCTTGCCTTTTGATATAGCAAAGCTTCACATTACTATTTGATGAACTGCTTGTTGACAGATATTTATCAGTTCTTAGCTGTCTTAAAAAAAAAAATATAGGGCGGGAGGGGAATCTTGGATATTGTAGAGATGGAGTTAAATTTTATATTTAGAGGGAAAGTCAAACAGCCAGCCAAGCAATCAATCAAATTTCTCAGTCCCTTGAGAGGACCTGGAGCATACAGTCCAACTGCAGGCCTGGGGAACCTTTCTCCCACTCCAATCCCTAGTTACATCAAAGCTTCATGTTTTTTTCTAATGTTACTGAGAAACATTTGCACATACTTTTTCCCCATCAAATGGGGAGAAAATACAGCAACTTTCTGTGCTGATGCAGGGAATGATCAGCCAGTTGCAGGTAAGTACCATAACTAATCCCACCGCAGAATAAACTGTTACTAATAAAAGAAATAATAGGAGTATGTATACTTGGATGTATCCAATATTTCACAAAGACCTGATTTTTAAATATCACAGACAATTGCTATATTAATCTAAGTTTAGTGCAGCACCCATTTACCTAGGTTTCTGAATTGCATTTGTGTTTTTCAGGTATACATTTTGACACAGTAAGTCATTCCTATTTTCAGTCCTGCTAGTGCTGATGTTAACCTGGGAGTTCTTTTCCAGCCTCCCACCCTCTGAAGAGCATCTAATGTGAACATACAGAATACGTGTTCATGGAAAACTCCTTGCGTATTAGATTGACAATTAAAATTTTGTTGTGGCTTTGCTGCATTTCTGAACACATAACAGCCAAAATGCAATGTGATGCAAATCCAGATTGGATCAGCAGGAATATCTTGGCTGGCCTGAGAGTGTCCTAGGTGAAACTGTAAGGCTACCTGTTGAACTATACACCCAGCTGTTAGGTGGGCAGCAGCCAATGCCTGACAGACTGCCTGGAAAAACACTGTTGCGTCCATTTTCATCCATGTATACAAAAATGGCCCAGGTTTTTGAACGTACGCCTCTTTTGCTGCATTCACGGATGTTAAATTTACAAGAGTAGTAATTATTTACAGCACTAGGTGGTTAACTTGCTCTTGTATCTACTACCAGTCCTACCCTGATTAATCAGTATTTAATTCTGCATTCCACATCTCTATTGACCTTTACAAATATATTTTGCTACCTATCAGACAACTGTATATAGTAGGAATTATTTTAGATCTTATTTGGATGATTAAATCCTTGTTTTTCAGTTTGGTGGGAAGGGTGGACTTGTTCAATGCATTTCTCAAAATTAGATAAAGGTAGTTTCTGAGCAATAGGAGTGGCAGAACTGTGCCATGGGTGCAGTAATCTGGGCTTCATGACAGAAGACGACATTAATGCTTCTTTTTAGAAGTTATTTGTTTACTTATTCCTCACAGCCTCTTTCCAAAGATTGTACAAGAGATGCTTAGCTATAGCAGCAAGGTAAAGATCTGATTGCACAATAGATACGGTTTAGGATGAGTTTTAATCTTTACCGAATCTTCTCACTAAATAGTGAACGATATGTAGCTGATGGAAGAGATACAGGAGAGAAAGAGCAGCTGGTGTTTGGACTGATTCTGTGATATTGTAATTATGTTTCTAAACCTGTGCCAGGTGCTTTAACAACTCTAGCTAGGTTTTATTTTATGTGAATGTAAATAAATAAGGATTGTGGTTAATTTTCCTGTTTCCTGAAATAAGACTTTATAGGTGTCAGGGAAAACAATGTAATTGAGGCCTAGAAAAAATAGGAGACTTAATTACTGGAGCTGTTCAACTGAAGTAATGGGATATTTGAGAGGCTGACTGGGTAGCTAGGGAGGAGGTGATTTAGCAGGCTATTTATAGTCCATCAAAGGGTCTGTATTTGTCTTTTAATAAGGACATGGAAGCCAGAAAATGACCAAATATCGCCTTTGAATACTTACGGCATGAACACATGGTGTAGACAATGATTTGCGCTAGTATGGGTGCATATTGTATGGATAAGTCATTAATCAATTGAAAGAGGTGTTGCAGATTGATGACAGAAGCTAAGCAGTAGGAAATGCATGGCAAAATGTAAAACATTAGAACAGATTAGATGTAAATAAAGGGGAGGGGAGAAGATATTTGCATACAAATTTTTTGACGCAGCTGCTTGAAAGCCTGACTAGCATCATGCTTCATTATTACTGTGCTACATTAGTAAAGTGAACTTGAGCAACAAATCTGGTCTTCATTTAAATATGGGGCTAAAGGCGACTAGGTGAGTGAAAGTTCCTGACTGGTGGGAGAAGGAGGGTCCTGCCAGGGATGTGGGGCTAACAGATGAACAGGCAAACCTGGAATAGCATCCAGGGACCCTGGAGAGTCAGTGGGAGTCAGGCACAGAGGGGGAGAAAGCATTTGCAGCTGACAATGGCAGACATACCAATTTTAGGAGAGCTTAATTATTATATTCTCAAGAGTTTAACCTGAGTATTTAACTTGAGAATTAAATTTAAATTTAGATGTTTATTTCAGTGAACATAAGTCAGATAACATTAATAATCATATGGTATTATCAGCTCCCAAATAACTGTATTTAACATAGACTGCAATTGTCTCCACTGAAAGCATAAAAGTGGGAAATAAACAACCTACAGTGGAAAAGACTTGAGATTTTTGTGAAATGCAGTCATATTTCTATTTCACAAAATATTTTTTTGTATTTGTTGGTTTAAAATGTTGCATAAAGCCATATGAGATTATAACAAATCTTATAATTTTCCCTTTAAGTCTTTATGATGATGGTTATTGTGCAATTTGCATTTCAACATACAGTTATGCTTTCTGGACTCCAGCACTACTGGAGCACAATCAACTTCAGGATAAACAACAAAGAGAGGATATAATTATATGTACTCACAGGAGATGAAAATTAAAACTGGTTTCCAGTTTATAGATGTTAAATGGGCTTAAGTCAATTAGCAAAATCATCTTTCACCATAGGTTATAGCAATTAGTTTATTACAGTGAGGGGTGGTCACCTAGTGCAACTTCTTAAGCAGTTGTGCTTCTTTCAGTGATAGGCAGAAGTCTTAAATCTTTTCTCTGCTGCAGTACCTAGCAGCGGAAACCGGTCCTTGCCAAAATCCATAAAGCTGATGCCTTATCATCCTCTAAATCCCTCCTCAAAACCTTTTTCTGCTGTGATGCTTGCAAACCACTCCCATTGGTTAGGCAAGTAGTGAGCTGTAGTGAAGTCTGTTTGCTTTACAGTTATTCAGTCTTTCCAATCCACTCCCACCTTGTGGTTTATCTGTCCTATCCATTATTGCTTTTATCCCAGCTTGATAAGAATGCTGTTAGGCCTCTGATGCAGGAACTCTTTCTTATTATTGTTTGAAAAACACCTAATTAAATTAAATCATTTCATTTGGTGTTTCTAGGTGCAACTATAATATAAATAGTAAATAATAACTTTGTAAGATTAGCATTATCTCTAACCTAAAAATCTGAAAATAAGACTTAGGTAGTAGGTGATTTGCAGTGCCCTGGGAGGAAATAAGCAGTGGAGAAGGAAATGGGGTGCCACAACAGAATCTCATCACCAGACAAATCCTGCCCAGGAACATGGAGGAGTGCTAATAGATTTGGGGTACTGTGCATGTGTAGTCTACACAGCTTGCTCTCAAGACACCATCCAGACTAGAAAATTAGAACAAAAAGTATTTCCATTGTAAGTTGTTTTTTAATACATAGCAAATTAATTTCTCCATAATTAGGTCTGAATTATTGGTTGTTACCAATCACCGGTTGACCACCTGCACACAGAAAGCTTCCCCCATTAATGGAGCTTAAGAATAAAATATAATCTGGGAGTCCTCATGTTTGAATGACAGTAACGTATCTTGTCCTGCAGTGAAAAATGTTTCATCACAGAAGTGAAGTGATCCTTGGTTAAACCTTACAGGAGAGGTTACAGGTGAATATCCTGGGTCATAACCTCAGTGTGACTTGGCTTTTAGCATGTCACCTTGGCTGTGATATCAATAACTGGGTCAAAACCAGCAACAGACATGAATACACAGTGCATCACTAAGGCAGGAGGAGAACACAATGTCTTTTGAGACCTCTGGGTAACTGGTCGTACCTGTTCTAAAATGAGTACATTCTTTGAGAAGCATTAAAGGGAACTGACCTTACCTTAGTGTCTAATCATGATAAATGACAGGCTGGGTTAATTATTACTTGGTAATTCTTTATTTAAACTTTGTACTAAGATTCATTTGCAGTATATTCTTTCATGCAGAACATAAAAGATGTAATTGCGTGCAGAGTGGGCGTGGTGTTTCCCTAGGTCAAGTGAGGAATAATTTGTTTATATACTTGCCCCATATGAAAAAATCCGTGCATACTGTACATTAATATCCCAGTTTACAGGACTGTTTCTATTAGTTGTTTGCACAAATTGAGGACAGTGACTTTCTTAATGCTTGGGGGTCACTTTTCTTCCTAGCCTGAAGTAAGGAAGCAAGAGATAGATGTGTTTGCACAGTGCAGCAGTAACTTAAAACCTTCCAGACCCAGTCTAGGTCTTCATCCTTCCCTACTCCATACATCAGTATTTCTAAAGTAGCTGGCTTGATTACGCCATCTTGTAGTCTTGTAGGACTTGTTAAATCAGGGCCCAGACTTTGCTTCCAGGCTGTTCATGAGCCATCGGCAGGGATGAAACAAAGTAATTTGTACTGAACCTTTTTGCTCAGCTGACTGAAGCTGGCAAAGGAAGTTCTGCCTTCAAGAAATCTGTTATAGACAGTACCTCACTGGATCACTTTTTTGAACCAAAACGTATATGTAGCTTTTGTATGTGCTTCACATGGACAGTTGTTGCACCAAGGAATTTGTGTGAATTACCAGAGGCACTGGACATGTGGAATGAGACATGGGCAGATAAAAGTAGAAGTCACTTTGGAAAACATCAATGTAATTTTTACAAAATAATGCAGTATTCTGAGAAAGGGGGAATGCTAGCTAATCCCCAAGGGTTTTGCTTATTCTTTTGCAAAACAGGATTTTTCTTTTTATTTGATAGCCCCCCCCCCCCAAAATCCCCAAGCTCCCCCCTCAAAAAAACCCCAAACCAAACAACAACCCTTTAAAAGGTTCTGAACCTGACTTCCTTGGATTGCTCTCAGGTTTCTATCAAAAACAACAGGATCCTGTTGAAATTGATATAATTCAATGTCAAAATCATAGCTAATTCCCAGCCAGGTGTGAAAGACTTCTTCCAGCAGGTTGCTCCTCACAGCTGCTGCCCTTTCCCCCAAAGCTGGCTCTTCTATTTATTCTCTCTTCCTACAGCCCTCACAAATTTTTTGATCTGAAAGCCCCTGACCATTCCCTGCCTCAAGAACCAGTGAAAAACAGGTACCATCTCCCTTGTGCTTATTCTCGATTTTTTAGAATAGCATGAAGCTCACAGTGCACAAGGGAGGGTAAGTGAGCTGAGGCAACATCAACGCAGAGGTTAAGAATGAAAGTCAAAACCAATCACTTCAATCATTGCTGGCTGGTGTTCGTTTGCAGTATCTGGGCCAGTACAGGTGAATAAGAGAAGACCAACAAAAGCCGAAACTCCATTGAACTGGTAACTTCAGAAGTTTCCATAGAGAGGGAAAAGGAAGAAAAGTAGTTAACTTTGCTCCAGGGGATCAGGAATGATGGGCTAGCTGCACCACATACACAGAAACAAACTGTAAAAGTCATCCCTGACCATTCTGTGGAAGACTGGAACCACACTTTTCAAAGCTAATCAGCCACTTTAATTAGTGCTCAACTTATTAGCCCTCAAGGTAACTTTCTTTATTAGTAGCACTTCTCTGCAAGTACTATGGGTTCACAGGCACCGACTCTGCTTTTTGGGGATCTCCGCACTGTTGAGCTCTCATCAGAAGGGTCCCGGATGTTTGGCTATACCACAGAGAAAAGCAAGCAATTACAGAGGAAAGAAACTTGTTCTTCCAGTGTGGGGAAAATGGATGGTCTGCCACAGGGTACTCATTGTTTCATGACACAGCCACTGTTTTTTCTGTTATCAGCCATATTTAGAAAGTAAATGTTTTTCTAAGCTCTGCTGTTTTTCTGCCCTTTAGATACTCTTGTTCTAAGTCCTTTGTCCTATATTTTTTCCAATGTTTTCTTTTTTTGTGTATGTCTTAATGTCCCCTTGATATCTTTAAGTCTTTGTCATGTTTGACTTTTTCAATAGGCTTGCTTTTTCCTTTTTCATTTCCTTTCTTTTTTTTATTCTCTCCTGCATATTCCTCCCCCTTTTCCCCAGTATTATATTTATTTATTAACTGCACTTAACCAGTCTCGCTTGAGCACGAGGTCCTGTTATGTTGGTCACAATCTACAAAGCATAGCAGAAAGGAATTTTATCCTCCTTTCACAGATAAGGAAAATGTGGCTCTGGCTAGTCAGTGTCTTGACCTAACCCATGTAAGTAAGCCAGATGATTTCAGGCCTGAGACCACATAGAACAGAACAGAATAAACTATTTCAGCTGGAAGGGACCTACAATGATCATCTAGTCCAACTGCCTGACTGCTTTAGGGCTGACCAGAAGTTAAAGCTTATTATTTAAGGGCACTGTCCAAGTGCCTCTTAAACACGGACAGGTTTGGGGCATCAACCACCTCTCTAGGAAGCCTATTCCGGTGTTTGACCACCCTTTCTGTAAAGAAATGCTTCCTAATGTCAACTCAGGGTTTATGTCCCCTGACGCACCTTCAAACCATTTCCAGACGTCTTATCGCTGGATCCCAGGCAGAAGAGCTCAGCACCTCCCTCTCCACTTCCTCTCCTCAGGAAGCTGCAGAAAGCAATGAGGTGGCCCCTCAGCCTCCTCCTCTCCAAACTAGACAAAGCCAAAGTCCTCTAGGCCCTCCTCATAGGACATGCCTTCCAGCCCTGTCACCAGCTTTGTTGCCTTCCTCTAGATGCATTCAAGTACCTTAACATCCTTCTTAAACTGTGGGGCCCAGAGCTACACACAGCACTCAAGGTGAGGCCGCACCATCGCTGAATACAGCGGGATAATCCCCTCTCTTGACCAGCTGGTTCTGCTGTTTGATGCACTCCAGGGTGCAGTTTGCCCTCTTGGCTTGCAGGGCACACAGCTGGCTCCTATTGAGCCTGCTTCCGACCAGCAACCCTAGATCCCTTTCTGCAGGGTTGCCCTCCAGCCACTCCTCTCCCAATTTAGACTTGTGCCTGCGGTTACTCCATCCCAGGTGCAGAATCCAGCATTTGGACTTGTTAAATTTCATGCCATTAATCATTGCTCAGTGCTCCAATCTATGAGGATCCCCCTGCAAGGCCTCTTGGCCCTCAAGACAGTCAACAGCACCTCCCAGTTTGGTATAATCAGCAAACTTGCTAATGGTGCATCCAACTCCTGCATCCAGATTGTTGATAAATATATTGAACAGAATTGGCCCTAAAATTGAACCCTGAGGAACACTGCTGGTGACCAGTCGCCAGCCAGATGTAGCCCCATTTACTTACAACCCTTTGAGCTGTGCCCTTCAACCAGTTCTTTGCTCAGCACATTGTGAACCTACTCACCTTGCAGTCGGGCAGCTTGTCCAGAAGGATACTGTGAAGGACAGTATCAAAAGCCTTACTGAAATCCAGAAAAACTGGAGTTTTCGTGAGTCCCACTGATACAAGGCTACCAGTCATCTCTCTTTTTTTTTAAAAACACACTTTTTCCCTCTGTGTGCTATCTCTTTTCTCTTTTCTTTTGTACTTTTCCAGAGAGAAGAGTTTATTCTCTATGGTTACTAACCCTTGGCCACTTCACTGAGTGGGTATCTTTCCACCCAGATCAGTGGCAGTGATCTCACGTTACAGGATGTTTCATCAACTACAGAACACCTATATTGCATAACTCAAGTAAGTTGAACAGTACACTCATCTTGAAATAACACTGGGCACACAAGTTAATTGCATAGTTACTGTGGAAAAAAAATTTAATTATTTAGTGGTAACTGTTCAGTGACTCTATCAGCAATGGCAGTAACTTGCTTGTTTAACTTAAGATAACACTTTCAGTGCTTGCTGTTTTCCAGTAATCATGTAATTGACTGGTGTGCAAATAAAATACATTTTGGAAAAATGCTTGCACGTAAAATCCCAGGCTAACACAGCAAGAAAAGGTTACTCCTACTACCTCTGTGAACCTTACTGACAACAATTATCATAGCTTATTAAAAAATAAATGGGGAAAACCAGACTAAGTGCCTTCATTGGATTCCACCCATATTCTGCTGCAGGGCAATGGGGAAAGATGCACAACTGCGGGAAAAGCAGGGAGAAAAGAGGTACTTGATTGACATGTATAAATGAAGATCAAATAGTCTTTTTGGTTTTGTTGTCCTCCTCTGTTGTAAATGATTTGGTTGAGGGAAGGTTATTTGAGTTACATAGTGAAACATATGCTTAGCTCTATCTCATTTACAAAGCAAAAGGACTACTGTCCTGTCACTTTGAGTTATTACTACCTCTAACTCTCCAAAATTAAATTTCTAATTCTGAGAACAAGATAGAATTAGCTTCTGTTAATGGGAGTGGAAATTAAATAATCAATGCATCTAATAATTAGATTCCAAGTTTTTAACATGAAAATGTATACTTGGTTGATAAAAGAGAGAACAGAACTTTAGACTTTCTAAAAATTAAAGAACTAACCATTTTTTCATCAGTTTTCTTTGGAAGCAGTTTTGAATCAATAGATTTTCCCAATGGATTTTAGCATCCTTGCTTACATGCGGACAGAAAGAACCACAGTTGATCTACATAAGGATCAACATCAAAATAAAGTAGGGCATGAATAAGAGGTTGTTTACTCAAGTACTGAAGTGGATACTCCTATTCCAAGATAAAAACTTATCAGTGTTAATTCACTTCTCTAGACTAGAAGGCTCCACCACGCTGTTACATGGGTACAACAAACTCTCTTCCTCTGATATGACACACTCAAAGGGGCTTTTTTTGCTTTTATTTCAGTTGATCTTAACCCCTTTCTAGTCAGAACAATGCAGCATTTAACGCAGTAACATTACCATGTTCACAAAGGCACAATATATCTGTGTTACTGTATTGTACCTGGAGCACTGCGTTCAGCTCTGGGGCTCCCAACATAAGAAGGACATGGACCTGTCAGAGCGAGTCCAGAGGAGGGCCACGAAGATGATCAGGGGGCTGGAGGACCTCCTCTATAAAGACAGGCTGAGAGAATTGGGGTTGTTCAGCCCAGAGAAGAGAAGGCTCCGGGGAGACCTTACAGCCACCTTCCAGTACCTAAAGGGGACCTACAGGAAAGATGGGGAGGGGCTCCTTATCAGGGAGTGAAGTGATAGGACGAGGGGTAACAGTTTTAAAATGAAGGAGGGTAGATTAACATTAGATGTAAGGAAGAAGTTCTTCCCTGTGAGAGTGGTGAAGCGCTGGCACAGGTTGCCCAGAGAGGCTGTCGATGCCCCATCCCGGGCAGTGTTCAAGGCCGGGTTGGACGGGGCTTGGAGCAACCTGGTCTAGGGGAAGGTGTCCACGGCAGGGAGGTGTTGGAACGAGATGATCTTTAAGGTCCCTTCCAACCTAAACCATTCTGTGATTCTACGATTGTCCTGAAATCACATTTACTCATTTCTACACACGTCAGCATTTGAAGTGGGCCTTTTCCTGGGTGTCTGGAAGATTGGGATGCAGTGTCTTGAGTGCTAATGTAATACAGGGACATTGCAGAAATAGTACCTACTAGAAGGTCACAGCAGCTGTTGTTATGTCTGTATTTTGTTAAGGTGCTTCATTATTAATGGAAATTCTGAGGGAGTTGTTATCCCATATTAATGCATAAAAAGAGATTTCAATCTATTATTGAGTCATAATAGCTACTGGCATGGTACTTTTTTCAGTAGTAACTGGTTGGAGAGCAACTTTTGGACGTGTTCCTGCAGCAACACCTACTCTTCTAGGGAAAAGGATTATCAATGTAAATTACAGGGGTGTGTTTATGAAAAGTTACTAATTTGAAAAATGAAAAATTTGCCGAGATGAATGATTGGTAAAAGCATCTGTCATACATTTCAGGACCAAAAGAAGATTATAAGAATCATGGAAAGCAAAAGAAGTTTTTGTTAAAAGGGAGGCCTGGAAGCTGTAATTTCTCATTTCTTTAGATTTGTTCTAAAGTGCCTATTCAAACCTCCATTTCAAGCATCAAGGACTATTCTCAAGCATCTTAAGTATTTCTATGAAAGGTTTCTAATCCATAGATTTTTCCTTTGTCATCTAAATTTCTCCTAGAATTGTGTACAGTCACCAAAAGCCTCGAGTAACCAAGCACCTACATCAAACATAAGCCCTTTCAGGACCCAGAATCTTCATGTATCTTTGGAGGGTGTAAACACATCTGGGTCAGGCTCTGAATAAAATAATTCTCACAGCTAAGTGACATAGAAAAGCAGCTTTTTCTATCCCATGTTATATAAATGACAGTCAAAAACTTCCAATACACTTTAATTCCTTCTTCTGTTGGAGGGTCTTCATATCTGCATTTCCCGTGACAAAAGCTTTGCTGAGTGACAGTACTTTAACTTCCTTCTGCTGACTCATCTTTGTCTAGTTCAAGCTAAAAACAAGTGGGACACAGATTCAAGTATCTATCTACAAATTAAACACAGATCAGAATTCAAGACTTCCCTTCCCCATGTAAATGATCTGTCGGTTGCTTGAGGATTCATAGGTGCCCACTGCTCTCTCTTTCTGAGCCAGTGAATAGTTTCACAGCATCTTCAGAAAGAAGGAGTAAGAGTACTCCCTCCAAATTTAGAATAACTGAAGTCTCCGCTCTTTTCATGGAGATGGGAGAAACTTGGTTGCATTTCCTCATTATGAAAAGGTACCAGGTTTTCATCATTCTGAATGAGACCATTAACTGCCTGGGTACAATTTGAAGGAGCTGGTACTTCCTTCTCCTCAGGAATAAATTAATAATCCCTGGTTACATTGTTTTCAAAGACAGTGCTTAGGCATCAGTCTTTAGGAATGGATTCTAGGCTGAGATTTCTCAAATAGGAGGAGCCTGCACTTTGCTGTATTTGGTTTAACACGCAGGTATGGCTTAAGATTAAAGACCTACCGTTGTTCATGTTGTTTGCTACTGGTTGCTTATTCCATTTCACGTACAGCTTGTATTTTAAAAATGTAAATCTTCTTTGATTCTTTGAATACAACGGTATTTACAAGGAAGTCCATTACAAGTATCAGAAACGTACCTCCTTTTTTTGGATAGCACTTTCTTCAAGCTATAAGTGCTTGAAAGATGCATAAGGAAGTACAAAACCTTTATAGAGCTTAGGTGGATCACAGATGAGTCAAAGATCTGATATTACTTCTCTGAACAAGAACTGTTTTTTACCCAACTGCGAAATCCCACCTTTATCCTCTAAGAACTCAAGCATGGAAGTCATAGTTTGGGGGTGGATGTTGTGATTTTATACTGCTGTTGTGCTCACTTGAAGCTGAAATGACCAAATAGGATATTTCAGATAGTCCCAAGGGACTGTTCAGGTTATAGAAGCTAATTCCCAAGGACATCTGCAAATCCAGAGGAAGCGGTGTACCCTCTGCTCCTGAAATCACTGTCTCATGCTCAGCCCCTCATGGAGAGCTTGCGAGAGTTCTGCAAGGAAGGCCTCAGTTGCTTACGTTACTCTCCATCCTGGTGAAATTACCTCTGGCCTGATCTTAGCCTTTTTGACATTTTAGTCTTTCTACCCAATGTAAAGAGCATAGAAGACAGTGAGAATTTCCAATATAGACATTAGTAATATTAAAAACTACAATTTCAGTGCACAGCTGACAAGGTACGAAAATACAACTCATGAAATTATCCTGACTTGACCCTCTCCTGGCTAACAGCATTTCAGTGATCCCTGCTGCACTTCAGCTCTCTGTCTTTTTATTTCTTTGAAAACAAGTTTCTTCTCTTATTTGCAGAATTTGAGCTCTGTCATTTCCACTGGACTGATACTTCAGGATGAAGTAGGATGAAAACATTGTCAAAAAAAAATTTACAGAAAAATAAAAATTAATCTGTCTCAGTCAACTGTAATTCAAAATAGTAGCTTAAGGATTTTAACAAAATATGCAAACAAGAAATATCCTGAATCAATTATTGGTATCTTTTTTTAAAGGAGAGGATAATTACAACTGTAACTAAGCTGATGTTTGTGGGATGGACCATAAAGTTCTTGATCTCTCTATTACTTTCTGAGCACATTAAATTTGCTTCTATGTCTTACAGCTTATTGTATGATAAACTTAATCCTGTAATGGGAAATCTTCTTTTGACCTAGCTGACACCTGTAGCACAAGGCTAAGTCTGGTCACTTAGCTACTTAACTTTGTCAACTTCATGACACTTCTGAGCTCTTCATGGCGGCTTTTCTCTAACGTGTGTTTTCTCTTATTTTTCACAAGCAAGATTATTTTTATGTTACATTCCCTGGTGTATTACTTTCAATTTGTGGGATTTTAACACCCATTCCCTATGGTTTTTAGCTTTCTCCTTCCTGTTCACCTGTACCGTATTCCTCTGTGCAGGAATGCTATGCTCATGATGGAAACTTTTTACTGCATTTGAATATTCTCATTCCTTCTTTCATCCTGAAGCTGTTCTCATGTGTGGACACTTCTTCCAAGGAGAAATCTTTGTAAAACTATTCTCTGTGTTGTTAGGATCAATTTTGAATATAGTATGAGGAAAAAAAAATCAGAGAACTGTAAAGATAGGTAAGGCAGATAGGAATGTTCCAGAGATTTTACAGAGCTTCAGAGGATTTCTGGAAGTGAAGCTGTGAATGGCCTATCATTAATAATAAAGGAAGTAAGCAAAGCAGTTTCGGGAAATACTTTTTTTTTCCCAGAGGTTAAGCCTTCTGATAAATTTCTTCATATAGATTTCTGCATAGATTTCCACATACACAGAAACATGATTAGGGAAAGCTCATGACTTGTGTAATGCTGTTATATGGCATAATGCCACAACTTTGGTCTCAGTGTTGCAGCATGGGAACCCTTATCAAGTTAAGAGTTAAACATAAACTATATATTATGGATATTATGGAGAAACATTAAACTTAAATATAGCTGCCATGACTGTCTCCCATCCTTTCTCTCCCTATGGGAACAGGTTACAATGTACTATCATTTCATCTTATTTGGTAATTAATTTTGTGCAATGTGAGATTTGGGTTACACTAAGTTATTGATTATTGTCTACTTGATCGGCCATTGTTCTCTTCTGGTCTAATTAGAATTCGTTCCTCATCTTCAGTATGCGATAGTTTTGGTTTTAACATTTCCAAAATTTAGGAGGAATCTGTGTTGTAGTGACTACTGAAAATGTCTAGACCTTCTCTTTCAAATGTAGCAGTCTTCCTTATTGAGGACTCAGTTTCAAACAGGACAATACATCTTAATGTGTGAGAGTACATGACTTTTTTATTAATACTGGACTAACTATTCAGGCTACTAGGATTGTGCTGTTTTAATCACAGTTAAAGTATAGTAAAACATGGTATGGTACTATTTTCTACAGTGAAAGTGTTTTATTAGTGCTTCAATTGCAATGGACAGTGGTCATCGTCCTATTCATTTAACTGTGCTTATCTACCAATGTTGCTACCATTGCTACTAAATGCTTTCCTATTTAGGTGCCCGAGACCTTAATTATATTCGCTCTTCTTGCGTTTACTACAGTTAAATAATTTGTTATCATAACGTTTGCCCTTCCCTCACTCGAAATGTCATTCCCCCTTTATCCTATGGTTTGAGGCTTGATAGACCGAGCTGTCACTGAAATGCTATTGAATGGGTTCTCCTCCCTCTATTGCTTTTCAGAAAGAGCCACTGCCCTCTTCCTACTCCTACACATCTCTTTGTATCCCCCTGTGTTTTAAGCATGGCAAACAAGCATGATAGTAGCCTTGGGTTTTCATTCGGGTTTTGTTTTTTTTTTTTTCTTTTTTTCTGGCAACTTGGACTTTCGGGTACAAAGAACTTACTCATCCAAGTTGCGTAAAAAATAAATAACCTTTCAGACACCTCTACAGCACCCCAGCCATAAGCCTCCAAGCATGTTTACATGGAGGAAGTACCAGGTGACGTGTGACAAATTCTTTACTTTGGCAATGGAATTCTCTGAATAGAAATTTAAAGCATGCAACTGGATTTAAAATGGAAGTCAGGGACCTCCAGCCCTGACTAAGTATTAATGTGTTCAGAAGCATTTAAGTGCCTTGATTTTTAATTGCTAATGTTCTCTTGAGGCCCTTCTGCTAAACTCCTATGTGGACACTCCTTTATTTGTATACAAGTTGAAAAAACTACCTGCATTACAAAATCTCATTGGTTTTGGCCATGTTTTTCATAGGTGTAGTCCTGAACCATTGTTTTTGTGGCGTATGCAATATTTCAGAAGTTATGATAACCTGAAGGCGAGGGCATTAAATAAAATGATGACCCAAGAAGATGCAGTAGCTTGATTCTGAACATGTGACACAAGTCATAAAAGGAATAATTTTTTTTATTGTATGAATTAAGTTGCAGGGACTGTTAAGTTAAACTTAAAATAACCCTTTTAAAAGTTGTTGAGGATAATGTATTAGCCAGGAGGAGTTAGAGCCTGCTGCTGCCAACTAAAGTGCTTGGGGACTTGAGATAGAAGTGAATGATAAGAAGCAGCTTTCATGCATTCAAATAAATTACATGTTGGGCTTGACTTAATCCTGGCATCAGAATGATCTGTGGGGTTTTCCCTACATTATCTTAGTCTATGATTATGCAAATACCCTTTTAATGTAGCGACTCCTTAACAGGAAATTAGTCTCATACTTGCTCATGTGCTCTTGCAACCAACAGACACTTGATTGCAAAATCCTAGTGTGTCTGAGGTACAAAAGGCATATTAACTCTTTAAGTACCAAAATTTTGCAAACATGCAAATAACAGGACATGCTCGGATATGTCAGCGATGTAGCAGATGAATCAGGAAAGAGATAAATTTCCTAACACAAAAATATTCCTGGGTTTGAAAGTTCAACAGAATGCAAATGGTATTAAGTTTACATTTGGTTTCAAAAATTGTAAGGAAAACAGGAGGGAGAAAAATCTTACAGAAAAGCAGGATTAAAACTGAGTAAAATACAGAAATGAGGCAAAACATAAAGATGAAAGAAATGTAATCATTAGTGTTAAATGCACAACAACATGCCAAGCCCAGGTAGTCTGCCATCATCACTGCCGCATATAGGCATACTTAAATTTATTGCAGCAATGTTGTTTTCAGGAACTGCACCAAAATGGGGACTGTGAGGGTAACCTGCTTTGTCTGGAGAACAGGAACTTAAGAATGAGCATCAGCTACTTCATCTGCAAAGACAGATGGCTGGTATCCTTTGGGAGGGGCAGAATTGAAGTCACAAAAATTGTATTACTTGTGGCAGTATTAACGTACATCTCTGAGCAAGCAGGAAAGCTCAGTTCTTGATTTCTTGTTCTTGTAAATCTCTGCTAGGTGAAATTAACTTAGGTAACCTTTTTCTTAAACTAAGAGCTATTATTATAAGAGGTCATCTTTCTTTTTAGGAAAAAAAAAATCTAGTTAAGCATTTGATGTAAATCTGGGATACACTAGTGACAAGTTGGCAGCTAGTATTCGAGGTGCCCCCCACCTCCCACCCCCGACTGAAACACAGACAGCTAAATCCTTGGAGTTACAGGGGAGCCTAATGAAATTAAGCACCTAACTTTCTAATGGGATTTAGGGTAGTAGCTGATTCATTCAAGCTCTTTTGAAACTCCCATCAAAGTGAACTGTTCAAGGCATGACCTTAAGGTAACACTTGAATCAGCCACAAAATCTAGACTTCCAGCTCTTTGCTTTAAATGTAATACCTATTCTTTCTTCCACATCCAGTGTATTCTATTTGTAATTACCAGAAATTACCATTAGAGAAATCAGAGCTAATCTAGGGCTCATTAAGGAGCGAGAATTTATGCTTAACTATTTAAATAAATTCTTGTTGATCTGGTTTCTGGAGATTAAACTTTGTAATTTTATGTGTCATAGATGGGAGAAACTTGCTAGTACAATAGCACAGTATCTTAAGAGTAAAAAAACCCAACCATACGTAAGTACAGAGAGAGTGGGTGTTTGCAAATGCTATTCAGACAATACGGATTTCCATGATTCCCCATTAAATCCCACCTAGTCAAACATGCTCAGTTCATTTTTGGTATTGAGCACTAGCCAGTCACTAGTTTTTTCTGACTGCTCTAGCAAAATCTAGCAGATGCTAGATTTAGTGTCAAGACATAGAAAAATCAAAAAATTTACTGTTTGGAATTGATTTTGTTTTCAATAGATTAAAACCCTAAGAAATAGCCAACTGTTGTGGTTCCACTAGAGGTTTCACCTCCAAAACAATTTCACAATGGTGCACTCAGTATGCTGAACCACTAGCATTCAAATCTAGCAGAAACAGGTCCCTATGCTAATGACGTCAACCAAAAAATAGGGAGATTTTATTTACCGTCTGATTTATGTAGTGAACCCTTGGGTAGTACCAGGATAAATGCCTGAGAGCCCTTTCTCAGACTCAGGGACTTAGAAATTTGCTCCTTTAAAAATCACGGCAGGTAGCATTCTTCTGGAGTAATGGTAAGCTTTTAACATTAAGCTGACTTAAAATTAAACCAAACATACAGATCCACTGACTTCTATGAAAGCTTTGATTCGCTGGTAGCAAAGCGCACTCACAGGCACCTCTATATTCTCTGTTACAAAATTCTACCTCAGCTCTGTCCTTAGTTGTCCTTGGACACAATCTGGGTCTGTAAGGCACAACTTTTATTTCACCTTACACGTAGGGAAAGAAAACAAAACTAAAGCCTGCAAGGGTTCACCTCCCCTTATAACAAAAGGGAACAACAAATCCAAAGTGGCTTCAAACACAAAGCATACTCCTAATTTCTTTATTGCTTGTGAATCTGTAGAGTACATGACGGATGATAACTCCCTTCAGTAAGGATACCTTAACTTATGTCAGATCAGAAGTTTTTTAACAATTTTGAAACTAAGAAGCATCAATATCAAACTATATACTTCCTTCTGTTCCTTGATACAGAAGTAAGGCATTGAAAGCGCTCCAGGGTTTTTTTTGCCAATTTGCCGTCTTCTGTAAAATGGCCAAAAGTTGTTAACAGACGTATTTGCCAAAACGTGGCAAAAAATAATTTAGAGAAAGGCAACTGGTTTATTTGTATTGTTCCACTAGTCAGTGGGCTTTTTTAGATGTTAATTTTTGAATGATAATTTCAGAGTTAAAGGAAATAGGATGCCAGTTGTTTAGGCATTACAGCATTCACTAGAGGACCTATACTGGCATTGTAACTGCTTACTGTAAGTTAGAGCTCTATCTCTTAATGTTTCAAGATGCTGTATTCTGCAGTTTCACTTCCTTCTTGGAAAGCAAGTAGGATGTTTGCTAGGAAATTATTTTATTGGGAAATACTGCAACTTAATTAGTTTTTTGGATGACCCACTTGAAATGGGAATTATGTCATTTTTACATAAGCCTATCTGGTGATACTAAACCGAGATAATCGGCTTCGATGGAGATCATGTCTTTGCTTCAAGTGTATAAAAACATCTAGCTGGCTTATTAGCCTACAATTCACATCAGAAAATGATCTAGACTTAAAAATGATGGGAGTTTAGAAGCTTTAAATCATATGGGAAATTTCCATATTTTTGTTTTACATAATTGGACGAGAACTGTAAGAGCTTTCTGAACATTTTGGGAAACTAATCATTTCAGAAGTTTATGAAGCCACCAAAGCTGTGAAGTCATTGACTTCTTTGTTGACAGTTCACACACAAACAGACGTGAAAAGAGTGTTATTTAGCTCTTTTCCATACCACTGAATGGGACTCTGAGCATCTTGGAATCCTATGTGAAAGAACATGGTATTTCACACAGATTTTAGAAAGGCTACAGAGTGGCAAATTGTACCTGGAAGAGGAAGTGAATATTTGTAATTAACACGACCCCAGAGGAATATATTTGGCAAAAAGTGCCTTTCCTTGTGAGTTTTCTTTTGTGGTTTGTCATTATACATGCTGAACAAGACACCAACAAGTGTAAAATCATCTTTATCCTTATAAAACATCAGTATTATGGAATTATATAATTATGTTCTATTCTGACAGCATGATCAGAATACCACAGGAATTTACTTTTTGCAGAAATCTAGCAGTTTAAATAAAGAATTAAAGCTCACAATCAATAGATGGCAACTAGATTTCAAGACTAAATGGGTTGTCACATCAAGAAGTATTTTCGTTAGCATGCCCATAAGAAAAGCTAAGGGAAATACAATCTGCTTTCCCTTTGTGTCCCTTCCACCTGTGAAGTCTTGAAAATACTTAAGAGATGTGCTTAGTGCTTAAGTGGAGCAAAGGGGTATGCAGCCTATCCAAAGTCACTCTCTGATCTAAAAAATAACATTTTTCACCCAAGTTCTTACTGCAATCCGCATACACTCACAAGATACGGAGTCATTACATAATATTTGCCACTGACAAAAAAAGTGTCTAATAATGACAAAATGTATCAATAAACATATAGTCAACAACCTGCAGGAACTTAGTGATAACCACTATTTCAAAATAATTAAGGTCACCCTCCCACTAAGGTTTAAAGATTGCACACTGCAGGTACAGCAGTATGTACAGTAGGGAAGGATAGATATGCCTGATGGTCACAAGACACCGATCTTAATGAAACCTGCCAGTCTGTCAGCATAGCACCACTACTCTTTATGAATGTTAAGAATCAGGCAGCACAAGCATTTGGGAAGGGAGTTCAGAAATAAAGTTAATGGCATAAACCACAAGACAGTCAACGCTATTCTTGTGTTCCTAAAATGTGTAAGGAAATCCAGAAGAGAACTAAATATGGTTAAACCTTTAATATAAGAATATAATGGCAAAGGTTTTGTTCAATTAAATTCAGTGTAATCAACGCTGGTGAGTCTTGCAGTACAATCATCGAAGGAAAAAAGAGACCTATCTGAACTATACGGCAATTGCTTTAACAACTCTTTAGTTGATATCTGACTGACAGGGACAGGAAAATTTGAGAGCAAAGCTTAAGTATTTCCTGTTGAGAAAATATGAAGCATCCCAGAGAGGTGAGGGTATGTTATCCTGGTACATGAGCACTCAGCAAGTTTCTGACAGCTGATCGTTCTATAATGAATCATTCCTCTGGAATGGTAACTTCATCAGCTGAGGTCTTGATGTCATCTTTGACAGCTGCTGTTGGTCTGGTAACAGCGGATGCTGAACAGGCTCTCCGGTGCAGCACAGAAAGACAGGCTGTAGCTGCTACAGGAGTGTGGCGATAACAGGGATCTGGTTGCTGACAAACTGGCAGCATAGCAGCGACAACTCTGGTGGCTACACTGGGCTGTCACGGCACAGGTGACCACATCTTTCTGCTTAGAAACAGCTGGTACCCAGCAGACTGGATCAGGTCAGCAGGCACTTGGCTTATATCATGATGCCTTACTGCAAATGAGTTTTGTCGCAGCCCAGTGACAGACTGTTACACGGGGACATGAAGACCCACCAAGCCAAAGCAGGATGTTTTTGTGCAAGTTCAGCACAACACAGCTACCAGTAACTAGGGAGACCAACAGCATGTGTTGTGCTTGTCGTGGTTTAACCCCAGCCAGCAACACAGCACCACGCAGCCGCTCACTCGCTCCCCCCCCACCCAGTGGGAT
>JAVKLA010000031.1:26720814-26744003 GCA_034782735.1 Sagittarius serpentarius | reverse complement strand
CTACCACCTCTCTGGGCAACCTGTTCCAGTGTTTCACTACCCTCATTGTAAAAAATTTTTTCCTTATATCTAGTCTATATGAAAGGAAAATGCTGGCAACCCTATCAGCCAGCACTGACATGAAAGGAAAACCAAGCAGTGGAACCATGGATGAACCCATTCCCAAAAGCTCCCTACACATTCAGCGAGGCCGGAACCTGAATGTTCTGAATCATTGTCCATGGGCTGGAAATACATGTAACATTAAGGTCATTAAGATTTTGAGGTATAATGGCAAAAGATACCATATTGCTAAATTGTACTCACATCGTTTTGGCTTTTTCCCATGTTTCTCCCCATACATAAACTCCATGACGTCTGACCAATACAGCACAAGAGTCTGGGTATTTTTCCACTGCACGTGCCATTCTTTCCTTGAGATCCTTCTCTTCTGGTGTATTCTCAATAATGGGAACCACTAGTGTATCATCGTATCTAAAAGAAAAATGAATAAATTAATATATTTTTAAAAAACACTGTTTGGACATCTGAAGCTTTTCCCTGAGAAAGAGACTGTGTAAAGACGTTAACAAATTCTCAACACTAGTGATTTTACACCCTTCTCTTGTGAGTCACGCTGTAACATAAGAACTCTCAGAACATCTCTCACTCCCAAACATATGCTATGCTGGCAATACCTGAGCTACACTTGAGGCACAAAAAGAAAATAACACTTCAATGTATTAGGTGTAGCTGTTCACATATCACTTTGTAGTTGGGTCCCTTCACAACTTTTTCAGACTCTCTGCATCCTGTATTGGCATCACCTACAAGCTTTATCTCAGATTAAATTATTCAAAAGAATCACATCATGAAGAAGGAAATTAAGCTGCTTGCTGGAGAGCAGAAAAAAATTACATTTCGGTAGTCCAAAAAGCCCCTGGAAATAAGATTGTCCTGCTAAGGCATATAAATAGAAAGTAGAGTCAACACATGAAAAGTAAATTCTCTGTGATGGAGTCATTGGTGGGCTATATGTGATCTTAAGAGAGCATGAGAACCCCAGTTCCAAAGACAAGATGATGCATGTTACTCAGTGGAACTTGCCTAAGAGTTTCTTCTGAAGGAGGACTGGGATATTTGGCATTGTTTGAACCTTAATTAACACTGGCAGAAACTTGTTTAAATAGTTTTAATAAGTCCCCAGTTTAGGTTCAGATTTATCATTGAGATCACATAGATAGTTCATGAGTGGATGCTAGTAGTACTTACTTTTATAAAACACAGACAGAAAATAATAGTAAAAATAACACAGCTTGTACTTCAAATCAGATACTCAGAAAATTAAAAAGTCTCATCCCTTACAGTTCTCAATACTGATGCTTTCCCCAGGAAGTCTGTAAAAATAGTGAATGGGGAAAATTAAGTGGGTTTTGTAGGTTTACTTTGACTCTTACATATTCTGATCATTAAAATTAGATTTGGAGTGTTCGCTACTAGGGAGGCCAAATGAGCTAAGGGATTGGTTTCCTAGGTTCTGCTTTCTATTTGGACGTGAGTTTGGAAGCAGGCATAAATACCATTAACTGTTTCCTAATCATACACATAAGCTTTTTATCAAGAACTCATAACACCCCAAGAAGACTCTGAATGAGTTAAATACTTGATATCTCTTTAGTTTTATTGAAATATTAGCAGCCTACATTTAGCCAAACCTTCATATAAAGTATCTTGGGACAGTCTGAGACTTCCAAAGCTATTACTACAGATGTAGTTCTCCTTCTACTGAAGTCAAAGGTAAAACTATTCTGGCATCACTGGGATCATATTTAAGCCAACAAATACTTCTGATTATCCTACCTGCAGCATTTTCCTAGATAGCTTCCAGAAAAGGTTTATGTAATTAGAAACAATATATTGTCAATACCTTTTCTGAAAGATCCCATTCTGTAGTATCGATTTTCTTTTGAATTCAATGGGGAGCCTTGTGTGAGACAAGACAGTGGAATCAGTCTAGTACGGACAAATATGTACGTAGGAACCATGTAATCTGGAGCTTTGATTTCTTCAGTTTTTCTGGTAAATTAACAGGATGACACAGGACAACTCAGATATGGAACCCAGTAAATACAATGTCTCCTGAGTAACATTTAGGAATGTTTGAGAATTCAAAATGCATACCCAAAAAAGAAAATTGTTGTTGATTTTTTTAAAACCAGTGCTGTTAGACAATGCCACATTAAAAATACAACTGCTAAAGCTGACAAGAAGGTAAAGCTGGCAAGTCAACTAAAACTGAATAACATATGCCCAGGCGTAAAATCACACGCCAGACATGGCTTGCTCCCTTGCCAAAGGGCAACAGTTACAAAAATTAACATCAAAAAGTGGAAAGAATTTAGCATTTCAATTTTTCATCTAATTGTCACATATTACACAAATGTTGTTTGCGGATCCCAATTCAACACTCTGTGGGTGGAGTCCTCAAAACAAGCCATCACACATAATTTGGAATAACTCAGCACTTACCTCAGAGCTTATCCTTGAAAAGTAGTAACATTATCTTTAATGAGCTGTTTATTCTGAATTTTCTTTCAAAGTCTTTCAAGTAAAATCTGAAGTCCTCTAGTCTCTTAACATGCCCTAAACTAGCACAGGCAGTGATATGTGAAGTCCACCCAAATGTAGTTTGTAAGTTACCAATCCAACCTAATGTTGGTTGGCTCCCGTTTCAGTTTAACACTGTATAGATGTGTTAACATCTCTGTTCTTGAGATATTTGTCAGGACATAGCTCTTTATTTGGTTTGTTCCTGTAGCTCAACAGACCACAGTAGCATTGACATTACAAGATTTTATCTCAGATCTCTTCCATAAGCTTGAGACCTTCTTACAGAAAGCCAATGACTGATGTACTCCAGAGGACTTTTTACTTCTTATTCCTAATACTTTGTATTGCACACTTCAACACACATAACTCAAATGACTTTTCCTCTATTTATATTGCTGAAAACAAAAGATCAAACAGCATGCTTCTTTTCTTAAATATAGAGAAGTACCGGTAAGAGCCTCCTGAAGTACACTTCTGGATTCCTTTTATCATCTCCTGATGGGTAATACTGAACTCACTCCCTGGGTAAAGAAGGGTAGCCATAACAGCAGCCTTGGAATGAGTATGGATCACTGCACCTGCCCCTAAGAAGAGAAAAGGAAGAAAAAAATATATTTTTAGAATTAATTTTAAAATGTGTCTGTTAAGAAAATTTTATTCAGATACTTGATTCATTTCCTTTGACTAGGCATCTAGGCAAATAGTGATCTACTGTATTAGAGGAAAAAATACACAGCAACCTACATAAAGTTATGAGGTAATTACTCATCTATAAAGGATAATTATGGATGGTCTTAGGACACTAGTGATAACTTTTAGTTAGTGACAAATTCCAGGAGAGAAACTACTTGCACAGATTCAAGGAGAAACACTACTTGTACATTGCTTTACATATCGCAATGACTGAAACAGTCTATTAATTTTACCAGTTCTGAGATTCTAAAGAATTGCCAAACTTATTCATGAGATGAAAGTTTAAAGATTTTTACTTTCTCTTTATGCTAGTACTCTTCAATTATCCACTGATTGTCTGAAAAAATATTTATCATTATCTTATTGCTTCACGACAGAAAGATAGGTAGACAATAATTATAATTTACTTATAAAGTTGCAATGTAAACAAAAATATGAAATGAATTTTCCTCGGGTACACATGTAAGCTTCTTGTGCATCTAAAACATAGTTGCTGAATAGGCAAAACTACTGGTATAAAACTCCTGTAAATCCCTCAGCTCCTCCTGCAACCTGCTAACATACTGCCCTAAAAATTAGTGCCAAAAAGATGATCACAGGTATAGCTACATGAGAAGATTAAAATGTAAATGACACTCACAGGATGTTACCACGGATTATCGTCCATTGTACATATTCCTTTGCAAATTAATTTATTTTATAGTTTCATGTTTATTTCACTGTAACTTCCATGTATAAAGAATATGGTGTTGCATATCAATTTTGTGGATGAGTATATAGTGTTTCAGTCATTGCTGAACTAAACATTTGCTACGCACCTCTCATAGTGTAGGCATTCATAAAAAGAGGTGTGCACTGGCTTTTCTTTAGTTTCTTGTGCGGTGGAGGACTACTGATGTCCTGTTCATTCATGTCACAAACAAACATATCTTCTGGCTGTAAGAAAGAAGAAATTATCTTGACCTGTGATGGCCCAAAGAGTTTTGTTTTCCTTCTAGGGAGACAAATATATACACCACATATTTAATATAGAATGTGATTTTAATTTTGTAAAAGTCCTGTAATGCATGACATTTATTCCAGCTTCTAACACTATTTACTCACATTGTGTAATGTGAATTAATATTAGGTACTCTTTTTATTTAGACTGCTGCCAAGCAGGTATTTGTAAAACTAAAATTTTCTCAGAAAGCAGCCAGCCTGTATCTAAATAACAGACAACAGATCAAAAGGAAAAATAGTAACTGATTCAAAAAAAGAAATGTAGATGTACTTTTCCTTTCCCCCTTAAAGAACCAACAAAGGATATGAATTAAACCTACATGTAATATATTTAACTTGTAGAACTATTTTTTTAAACCTTGCTTTTAGTATCTTTACATGCATGTTACCTTTGCATCAATCAGCTACTCATAATAGTACAAAGAATTGTTCAAGGCAGCAATAAAACTTTCTTCTTTAATGTTATTTTAAAGATCAGCAGCAAATACAGTTGCAAGAGATTACTCACTGCACCCAATCCACTGCTACTGCTAGTAAAGAACAGACCTCACGGTCTTGCCATTTTATGCCTTTGCCTGCCTTACTTGCTAACATCCGCAGAGAGCACTGCTGCAAAACCCCAAGTTTCTATCCATGAAGAGAATCCTTTCACTTCTCACTGCATTTACCCTCAGATCTATAAAACAACAAATCCTTTCCACATATTATTCTATTCTGGGGAAGTTCCTGCTGTCATAAAATAGTTACCAATTACCATTCTTCCCTCCACTTATATTTTGGGGGTTTTTTGGAAAGGAGACAGACAAACAAGGTCACCTTTTTATAGGGAGAGCCCATCTATTTACTGAGAATATCAAGACAAAGATCTGTAATAGAGATGAGGTGTTAATGCTTAATTACGTATGTGCAAAACTGGACTTGAGTAATGTTCGAATCTCACAGTCTTCTGTGTTAATTTAAAGCAAAGAGATCAACAAGACTAATCTAATCTACACTGGCCACTGAAACACGTTGGCTCGATATGCCAGTGGAGTACTGGGCAAAATCCTCAGTTGTTTCAGTAAGGCAGTCAATAGTATAACAAGTTTCTAACTTTACCTGAGGAAAAACAAAACTCTAAACAAAGGTACTTTCATCCACCTCAGGATGAGCTCTGAGGTAAAAATACAGTTCAACGTACCTGTATTCTTTCCTTTTGGACTCCTGAAGGAGCGATGTAGATTTCATTCCTATGAAAAGTTACAGACAAGGAAAATCAGTAAACACAGGGTTGTTCAACTGCACCGGCATTAGAGCTCTTGAATCACTGAAAAGGCAATAACAAATCTAGCCTCTCATAATTTAATAACTTTCTTGCTCCTTCCATAGCTTGACATGTAGAAGTTTTTCAAAATAGAACAGAATCATACAAGGACATATGAAATCTCTAACTTGCAGGAGTACAAAACCATGCTTTCAACTTGACGAGATCTGAAACACATGTAGGAAATGCAGCCTTATTTTTCCTACAAATCAAAACACACAGCCTCCCCCTGCAATAATTCCAAACTCAAATCCCCAGAATTCAGAATAAAAATGGAACAAGAGAAATCGTAAGCAGATGCTGATCTATGACAAAACAGGTGACAGAACTACTACTTAAAAAAACACAGACTACCTATAAACAATATTAGTTATTTGTGGCATTCTACAATGTAAATACTTCTGGTTTTTGTTATAACTGTGTAGTTTAGGTTTTTAACGCATTTATATATTTATTTGTATCAATAAAAAGATAACATTTATGCAATGCAATTAAATGACTGAAATTCAAGTAGAAGTGCTTTCTTGCAAGGTTTACATGAACAAAGACTATAAAAAATTTAACATTAAAATGATTTTAAGATGGTATATGAAATATTTTCAATAATAGCAAAAAAAAAAAATCCGATTATCTCTCTCAAATGTAATCACTACTAGGTTTCAACAGTAACATACTAAATTCAGGAGCACAGAGACATCTAGTGAATAATTAGTCAAGTTACAGACACATTTCCTGACCACAAGATGTTTTGTATTTCTGGACAAGAGCACTTAGAAGGGCAACGAAGCTGGTGAAGGGTATAGAGCACAAGTCTTATGAGGAGCGGCTGAGGGAACTGGGGTTGTTTAGCCTGAAGAAAAGGCGGCTGAGGGGAGACCTTATCGCTCTCTACAACTACCTGAAAGGAGGTTGTAGCGAGGTGGGGGTCGGTCTCTTCTCCCAAGTAACAAGTGACAGGACAAGAGGAAATGGCCTCAAGTTGCACCAGGGGAGGTTTAGATTGGATATTAGAAAAAATTTTTTCACCAAAAGGGTTGTCAAGCACTGGAACAGGCTGCCCAGGGAAGGGGTTGAGTCACCATCCCTGGGGGTATTTAGAAGACATGTAGATGTGGTGCTTAGGGATATGGGTTAGTGGTAGACTTGGCAGTGTTAGGTTTACGGTTGGATTTGATGATCTTAAGGGTCTTTTCGAACCTAAATGATTCTATGAATCTAACTAACTCTTCCAAAAATACAACTCTTAAGATGATGTACTCTTCATAGTGGTAAAATGCCTGTGAAACATATCAAAATGTGGCTTTATCATATTTGTAATATTTAACATTCATGAATTAACACTGCCAAAATTGCATTAATTTAATCTTAATTCCTTTGCATGAGCAAGATGGTTGAGAGTGCAACATATCGAGAAATCAAGTAGCAATTCGGTTGCTAATGAAAGATATGCATTTTTTCTTCTTTGTTAAAAACTAATTACAAAGGGAAAATCTGATTATGAAATACAGCCTTTGAAACACAAGACACCTGACAAAGAATTGTAGATCCATTTTTAATATGCTGTCCCATGTCCAAATTGGCATTTTTATTGAGTAGTTGATATCGACTGCACAGTGAGTAATGCTGATTAGGATTAGCTGGTAAAACCAGTTGTTAGAATTTCAGTCAAATTTCAATTGTTCTTTCACTATTTCCTATGTAACAATTCTAAGCCGGTCTGATCTCTGCCTCATAGCTATTAATTTTGAAACATAGCTACTGTTACTGTAAGTATGAAACAGTACAGCTACACAGATTACTGTTCCTAGACCATGTACAATAATTGGTACCAACTCAAATATGTATTTCGATGTCATCTCAGCAATCAAGTTATAGAACTGCTGAGGAAAACTGTACTACTATGTTAGTGTATTCTCTGTTGACATGATTTGTCTTGCCACACCAACATGAATTGCACTGAAATGACAAATAGGCTACATTTAGGTACTGATGAGAAATCAGTGCTAGAAAACCCTTTCCATAGATGAAGAACTTTAAAACCAAGAATTAACCCTCTTATCATTCCTCTCAATATTATTATTATTGCTATAGCTTTGCTTGCAAAATCAAGCAGGGAAGTGAAATGACCTGCACAAAGCCATTACAACAGCACAAATATTAGCATTTACAGCCTTTACTTCATATACATATATATTTAAATAGCAATGGCTGTTCGTGTCTGCATGCAAGTACATGTCAGAAAAGTGGGACGTCAGACACTTTAGAGTGTCACAGCACCCTGTGACTGGGGACAGAATTGCAGGCACTGTGCAAAGTGTTTTGCAGAATGACTTCTCTTTTTTCAGTGGCCACTGAGAGGAGCTCTGTCACCATTAAAAGCTTGGAAAGTATAAACAGGGTGGGGGGGGTGATGAGCAAATTAAAAAGTAAAGTGGTGCTCCTTAGTAGTGGATACACACCAGAAATTGTTTTGCTGTTACCTGTCCTGCTTTCATTATACATTATCTCCTTAGAAATTATCTCAGTAGAACAGTAATTTATTTCTTAAAGGAAATGTATTGCCTGCAAAATGTCTAGCGTGGGATTCATTTCATCTAACCACGGGCATTTGAAAGCCATGTGCCTGGTATAACCCATTCTAAATTCCACAGTCAATGAAATAAAAAGAGGGAATGCATTGTTCCTTAAAGACAATTCATCTACCTTAAACAAAGACAGGAAAAGGACAGAAAAAAGTCACTCTGAAGTTGGCTCTCTCCATTGAAGAGACTGCAATGATTAATTCAGAGTAGCCACCTCCCTTCTATATGGTTAAATCTGGCATACTGTTCATTTCCCCCCCTACCTTCTTGCTCACTCTTGACTTTCAAGCATTTTTCAGGGAACTGAAATGCCCTCACCAACTACTAAACACAGCCACCCTCTTTCTCTATCACACCCTTTCTCTTCCATCTTTACTTACCCATGTTTCAAGCTGATTCCTCCACCAGTTCCTGTTACCCAGCCTAAACCATAAAACAGTCTACAAAGCTCTGGGATAAGATTTCTTGGATGTAACTTCTCCTAAAAATAAAAAAATAAATTAAAAACCATCTGAAACATCACAAACCTAAGGATTTCAATTCTGAAATTGAGTTTAAAGGGGTAGTACTTTCATACTGGAGTATGACAGTCTAATTTATGCTTATGAACTTCAGTTACAAAATGACTGTGTGTTTGCACAATGCCCTTTACACTTTGCAGGGCCCATTCACACCTTGAAACGAACAAACCCCCCAAATAAAACGTATGTCTGATTATCCTCCACAGGAAAGGTCTGACCTCAAATTTGTTTGAGTGCAGTGGCCCACAGGTATTACACCAGTGAAATTAAGTCATAGACTATTGCCATAAAAAAAGAAAAATAAATGCATCTAACTTTATCCATTTTGAAAAGCTCAACTAATAACTTTTCCCACTGAATCAGTTTTCTGTAGGTTTACTTTGCTTGATTTACAGATTTCAGTAGAACAGACTTTTTAGTTCTGTTATAAAATATTTCTACATAGCAGTCAAAAATACTGGAGAAAACATAGGCAAATTATTTGATGAACTTCACATTCCTATATTTTTACAATGTGAAGTTACCTGACGTGCAGTTCAGCCAGAAGGCAAATTGCATTATTTTAATATTTCTTTCAGAAGGAAAAGTTCTTAAATTTTTCCATATTCCATCATGTTTATAACATCAATAAATATATCTATTTATTAACCAAAGGTATCTGTAGTGTCAGAGATTCATTCATAGTTAATCCAAACCAGAATGGCTTTACAGTACAAGCCAAAACTATTTACTGGACATCCTAAATATTACTCTGCACTGAACATATGAAACTAACAAAGCTGTACCTAACAGGTAGTGGTCTTTGGTAAGTGAGTACTACTTTGAAAAACTAAAAATTTTGGATGTTGGCATCATTTACATGAGAAATATCACCAGTATACACAGTGAAAACCATGAGATGCTACTTTAATTTATGCTGTGTGCTTGAATTTATGCATTTGCATGTTGAGTATTTGTTTGAGCTTATCTGAGAGAATAAAAAGCCAAAGTCTTCCCCATTTACCAGTGTAAAAATAAAAATTGTATGTGCTTTCACAAAGATCCTGATACAACTGAACCCATCAAGTAAAAAATTAAACAGTAGAGAAACAAAGCAGTAATTTTATTTACATCAATTTATCTCCCTGAGATGGGGTGAGATTTCCACCTACATTACCACAGTAATACAGCTGGTTTTGTTTCTTATATGGGTGTGTGACAGAAATCAGCAATTAAGCACAACAGATGTGCTCCCTGCATTGTTTTCAACAGAAAAATGGATTAGTTTTAGGAAGGCTAAACCCTTAGGTCACCAAATACAGTCCCCTGCTACTGCAGCCAACTCTCACATAATTCTTTTTGTATATGCATTAAGCCTGATCAGTCGTTCAAACTTCAACTTAGTAGTAGTGTAGCACTATATTCTTCAATGGCACTTGTTCCTGAAGCGATCATCTTTCAAGAACTGGGATTCAGTACAAATGCTATTCCTGCCTGCTCTGATTTTGTTTCTATTATTTACAATCTCTTTTAATATATTAAAAAATCATGTTTATTCATTTCAAGTGATAGAAACAAGATTCTGACCAGCACTCCTAGAAACTTATGTAAGAAGTTACGATTTTTAAAGCACCATGAACCTTCATCAGTTCACATTACCTGAAACAAATAGAAAAGCATATACAAGGGTACGTGAAAGAATAAGATCCCAGGCCAAATAAGCAAACTCCTACATTTACAGTGAAAAAAACCTGAAATCTTCCCCATTCACATAGCTGAAAATGAAATCACTCCTTTCCAGCTCTTCACCATTGAAAATACTAATATACATCAAGTATACTCTAACTAAACATTCCTCAAATACTAGTGACTCTGAAATGTACTGTGAATCTGAAAATATTAATGCATTGCGTGTTTACAAATACAAAACAGCACGTAGTATGTGTAAATTATGGGTCCCTGTTTTGTTATTCTGATTTATTTATACAGAATTAATGGCTGTACATCATTTTTATCTATTCAACTGTCACGGAACTGAGTCCCACAGTATCTTGTTTTGACTCTTATTCAAAATGACATCACTGCCTATTTCTAACCTATGTACTACACTGGTATTTTTCATTTCAAAGATGAAATAAGATGGAATAAGCTTATATTAAACAGGTTTATATGACTATTATTTATTGAATACACAGCCATAAAAAAACCTAGATTATAACACTCCTACAGTTGTTTCATATTTTCCTTGTTTGATTAATCTAGCCATTTACTGCAAAATTCATATTCATGGGAGAACATGAGGGCTCTTCACCACTTTAAATCATAAAAAGAATTTTTAAAAATTCAAGTTCAGAAGCTACTTTCATCAAGAACGTATGAATATAAATACAATAAAGGAATTCTGACTATTTTTCTGAAGAATTCCAGGATTATAAATCAATCCTCAAAGTTTAACAGTATTTTTCCAGGATCAGTTGATACTGGTTATAACTATAAACTATCTAAACAAAAATATTACTGTATTGCATGTTTAAAATTACTGACAATAAAAATGACAGTTCTTTCCTCGACTAAAAAAGGGTACTTGCTATAATAAGCCTGTGAGTGAGTATGTGTGAAAGCAGTGGGCAACAGGATTACTCTTTGTCAAATCTCAATTAGCAGTACTTTTAAATTTGGTTTTTAAGTTGAAGTACAGATGCCATTGGTTATCTCTTCCTTCATATCTCCAACTTAGGCTCACTAGTTTTCTGATATAGCTAACATGAACAATTTAGCTTCTTTGCTGCTATGCTGTTACTATCTTAGCATAAGTTTCTACATGCTGTTAGGTATGAAGGATAACTCCACAAATTTCCATGAACTAAAAGAAGTGACTAATTTTTCAATCCATTAAATTATTCTTTTGAAAACAAATTAGCTGGTAAATTTCTAAACAGAAACTGACTGAAAGTATTCACTGAAAATTTAGCATATTTCCAGCAAGCAAATCTTTAAAAAAAAAAATTATTGTATTCTGCAAGACTATGGTTGCTCAAGGAAAATTAGCTTTTTCCTATTTTATTCAAATTACTGTACCTGATATGATTTAAAAAACAAAACAAACCCACCCTCCCAACCCCCAAAACAGAAAACAATGTGAATCTAATAAAATGGAAATCAAGACGGACACAGGCTACTTGTGGAACAAACATATTTGTAAAGGTTTTGGGGATAATCTTCAAAAGGTGTAAAACTAACTACAATGTGGATATTTTATGATATTATAGTAAATAAACAGTGCCTGAAATATGTACCTCTCTTTCATAAATTGCTTAGAAATCATATATTTTCCTCAAAAATAAGCAGAGACTGCATAGATGAAATCATACTGTTGATATTCCATACTGACAGGTAGTAAATCATGATGAGGTTTCTTTGACTAGCCACGTAGTGATAAGTTTGATGTGGTAAACCAGATTTGTGCTACACTGTATACATAAAGTGAGAAAGGTAGATTCTGTTTAAAGCTGGTAGGTTTCTGTTTAAAATCTGGCTTTAGAATAGAAATGGATCAAAAAAAACCAAAATAGCAAAAATAATGTCATGATCCTTTAAAAAAGTTTATTTTCTACACCACCTTCAGCACCACACAAAGATTCTATAATGCAAAAGGGAGGGGTTTTAGGTGAGAAAAAGAAATAATTGTAAGGAAGAGATAGGAAAGCAATGTGGTGAGGATTCCTGCTTCGCTTAAGAGCCTCAAACTGTCAATTTTTATAGCAAGTACAGACCTCCAACTGAAACTGATCATTTGTGGTGTGCCTTTTTCATGTTTTGGTATTTTTTTTTTATTGCAACAATTGGAAGCTTTAATATTTTTTTTTTTAAATGACAAGTGATTAGCTGCTCTACTGCTCAGCTTAGTCATTTATGCCCATGAAAGGATATTTCCAAGAGAAACATTTGTTCAGCAGCAGGAACCCACATTAGGGGGAGTACTCTGTTAACACCCACAAAATAAAGAAGACAAAAGGAAAAAATAAGTAGCACATACTAAAACTGGTAGGCAGGTAGTTACTTAGTATCAATACCTTTGCTGAAACATTAAGAAAAAAGTGCTGTCACTGTTCTCTCCCCCCACTCCGACACCACAGTGACTCTAAAGCTGAAGACTGAGTTATCCTTGATGGTCTAAAGTAAGACCGTAAGACTTAAGCAAAGGGCAACTGGGATTTTGTGAGCCCCTTAAGACTGTCTCCTGGCCCCTAGAATCACAGCAAGCGGAGGCTTTGTTTAATGCAGCCCCTCTGGACAGGCCACTTGCATCTTGTTGCAGTTGCTACAGGGGGCTGGACACCACAGGAAAATGCTTCCAGTTCGCGTTCGACTTGCAGAACCAGGCATGGGGAGGCAGCGGCAGCAGCATGGGAGAAACAGGCACAGGTGCAAGACAGCGGCAGTGGTTCCAAGGCAGGAGACAGGGAAGGTGACGCGATGGAGATGCAGCCTGCGGCAAGTTTGACAAGGTTTGGAAGCTTCTACTTTAACCTCACCTTTAAAACCTCCAATGACAGTGAGTCACAAATGCCTTAGACAATCTGTTTAACAGTCCCAGGTTAAAAATATTTCCTAATGCCTAACCTAAACCTTGTTATCTCCTACTAAGCAGTTATGGACATAAAGACATTCTTCCCTTTCGTCTCTGTGACAACATTTTATGTACTAAGACAACTCCATTTGTTCCTAATTTTTTTTCCTTTTTTGTTTTTGACTAAGCAGATTCTTTCCCTCTTTCCTGACTGGCCACATTATCTGGTCTGCTAATGATTCTCATCTCCCTCTCGTCAGTCCACACTGTCCTCGACGCTTAGGCTGGTCTCTTGACCAGTTCCACACACAAACAGGATAGGTATTTCAACTCTCATCCAAGTGATGCTCCCATACGCTCTACACGATGTTTGCTTCGTCGTTTGATGAAGCACAGCACTGCCAACTCATGTTTAGGTTGGGATGACTTACAGTTACCAAACGGCAAAAACCCCCAAAGAAACCTTAAAACCCCCAGAGTTAACCATAAATCAATAAATAAAAAGGGCCACAAGTCCTGCAACTGCAGCCAGACTCTCAGCTGGCAACATTTTGGGAAGCGCATTAAATTTTGTAACATTCCTATACCCTCCGCAAACTCGTATCGATGAAGGCTACCAGCTAATGACTAAGATTACGAGAACAGCCTCAACAACTGCAATTGCGACCTGCTGCCCTGGAGCACCCGCTGACGCTAAGTGCCCCCAGCCAGGCGGCGGGCAGGGCCGCTGCCGGGCCTCCGGGAGGCCCTCCCGGCCGGAAAGGGGGCCCGGGGGCGCTCGGCCCCGCCTGCAGGCGAGGGGGGGGGGGAATACCCCGCGGGCCGCCGGCCTGCTTAAAGGGGACGCTGCCGGGAGGAAGCCCTGCGCCCCTTTAAAGCCCATGCCGCCTCAGGAGCAGGCGCCGCCCGCGGGCTCTGCGCGTGGCTGCTCGTTACCTGCGCGGCCTCGCGGTGGTTGGTGCTGGCGGCCGCCATGGCGCCGGTGGGCCGGGGCGCGCGGGGGTCCTTCCTCGGGGGCTTCTTGCGGCGGCGGCGCGCGCGCTTGCCGAGCGCTTGCCCGCCCCTGGCGGTGGGGCATCGGCCCAAGCGCGTGCCCTGCAGCGGGGCGGAGGCGGACCGGCCGGGGTGGGGTGCAGAGACCAGCTCCCTCCGCCCCCCCTCAGGTCGGGAGGGCAGGAAAGGGACCGTAGCGGGAGTAGCCTGGAGGCGGGTGGGCGGACAGGCAGCGCTGCGAGAGGGGTGGGTGCGCCTGTGGTAGGCATTTGCTCGTACCTGGGGCGACAGAGGCCGTCAAGCCCGAGCAGGCAGGCGGCTGAGCGCCCACGGCTGGTGCTGCAGGAGGGCTTGCCGCTGTGCCAGGTGCAGGCGGTGGCCAGCGGCAGGGCAGGGGGCGTTGGTGAAGCCGCTCCTCCGCGCTGAGGCGGCTTGGCCGCGGGGGGGGCGTGCCTCTTGTTTTTTCTGCTCAGGCAGTGAGAGAGACAGCCGCGGCGCTGGGGAGGGCAGGGAAGGGAGGAGAAGGAAGATGGCGGCTTCCTGGTGGCTGAGCTGGGGCGGCAAGGGGGTGGCGAGGCTGCTGCTGCGGGGGCGGCCAGCTCTGGGGGCTGGCGTGTCTTTCCCCGCTCGAGGAGACTGGAGGCGTGTGCACGGGACCCCAGAGCTCCTGGGTGAGTGATGGGCGGGATCCGTCACCCTTCGTTGTTAGTCGGGTGCCTGTGCCGTTGGCCTGCTGCAGGTGTGTGTGGAGGGGCTGCCACCTGAAGTAAGGCATAAGGGTGGGTGGTGCGGGGGAGAGATAAAGGCTGAGCAAGGTGGTGGGGAGGTGTGAGCATCAGGTGTTACCGGTTAGGGGTGTGGGATGGCGGGGCCGAGCAGGGCGGTTGGTGTCCTGAGGAGGAGAAAGGGAGTGGCAGTGCCCGGTTGGGAAGTGGATGAGAGGTTGCGGAGATGGGCGAGTGTGACTGGGTGCCGTTTGGTTTGTTCTCTGGAGGTACTGGAAGTGCATTAGGAGGGGTATGGGCTGATGGGAGAGAATGTGGAGAGAGGCGTGAGAACCATTGAAGGTCTAGAAAATGTGATCGCTGAGGAAAAAACTGAAGGAACTGGAGTCTAGAGAGGGAGGCATATTGATGGGAGATTAGGCCTTCACATATTTAAATACTCTGTTGTGGATAGAGAAAAGAGCGGAAATAGCCGAGTGTTTTCTAGGTGTAAGTATAGTTAAGTACTGAAAGAGAAAGTTTTTGGCTTTGTTTTTTAAAATGTTTGGAGATTTGACCACTTCTCTGTCATCTTACTATCCTACAAGTAATGTTTCAAGTAGCTGGAGAAGGGCATGGAAGCTATATTTTCTATAATTCTTTTTTATTTAATGGAGAAATTAAGTTTAAATTTATTAATTGCATGTCTAGCATGCATTGCTACATAGAAGTAAACCTATGAGGTTATGGCAACAGCCTTTCAGGATACTTTTTCTCTCAGGAGTTTGTTGTTACAGAATTATCAGGCAGATCCTTCTACTTACCTTCTGTATTTTCATTTGGCTCTAAGAGATGTAGGAGAAGTTTTGGATACCGACATGAAGTGTGGTATTTCTTTCCCTACTTGATCTATTAGTTACAACTTGTAAAACATTTAAACAATAACCAGATGCATTGTTTTTAGGTACTGGTGTGATACGGAGCATGTAATACGTGAGCTCTTTGGGTTTTAAGTGCTCTTATAAAGAAGTGAGCTCTTGCTAAACTTGTATAATAAAACTACATGCATTTTACAATAAAACTCAGTAGTGGTTTAGAGACTCATTAATCATTGTGGTTTAGATTTCAGTATACCCTTCTTTCCAGCACTGGTTGTCTTTGCTGCTTTGCAGTATGAAAATCTTTTCCTTTGCAAAACCTTCTCTGTATGATGTAGGGAAGACTATCTCTGTTCTTGAAAAAAATGCTATTTATTTTCAAATTGTATTAGAAAAAAATTGCTTCCTTCATAAGCTAATATATTTTTCTTGTGCAATGCAGTATTAGCTACTTCTATATTAGTCTTACTATCTAACTCCTTAAAGACCTCTTGTCTACAGTCCTCCCAAACAATCTTATTGTAGTACTTTATAAGTGAGAAAGGCTTATTTAATATATAGCTGGAGTTAAATTGTTATTTTTGGATATGAAAATGAGTGAAACTTTTTTCTTCTTCCTTACAGTGAGCTTTTGTGTATGAAGGTGGATATATCACACTTTTGACTTGTTCAGGCTTTCCTCATTGACTTGTTTCTTTGAACCCTCTTAGTATTCCTTGCTGCTTTTCAAGGTGATGTGTTATCTCGGTGACACAATTTTTCTTCAGTGTTCACTGTAGCCTCTAAAATGAAAGCTAAGAAAAAAGTCATAACTTCTCTGGTAAAATACAGCTCTTCTGGACAAAGTACTCACTCTTTGTTCCTAGTTTGAGAATTCAGAGTTAAGTCAGTTTTATTTTAGCATTAGTTTTATTTCTTCACTTTTCTGTTTCTGAAAATGCCACCATTTGAAGTATTGGTTCATGTGGATCTAGTTTTCTGTGTCACGTTAGTTTTTGTTTCTCTATATGTTTCTGTCCCTCTCTGTGGTGGTGGTAGAGAAGGGAGAAAGTTGTTTTGCATAGTCAAAACAATTAATTCAGGATTGAATTCCCAGTTTATTGGTTACAAGGGAAGAAAGAGGAAAATGAATGAATATTTCTCTTAATCTTATTGTTGATGTCAGTTTGGGGTAAGTCTTTCAATTCTCTAGTGACTACAGAGTATAGCTTAGGAACTTATGAAATATCTCTCTGGTGGGGCACACTAAAGCATATGTCTTCAGTTCGTTGCAGTTTTTTTTGGTCTGACAATGCTGTAGCTATTTCCATAGCAAAGGAGGTCAAAAAGAGGCAATGAACCTGTGTTATGCTGAATAAGTTTAAGTACAAAATTCACTGTCAATGGGTTTCTCATATTGTAGGTAATAGGATATTATAGAGGTCTGTCAGTCTTCTCTTAAAGCCCTGCTCTTCAGTCTGTTTGATACACAGCCTAAATATGCATTGAATCTCTTAATGGAGAAGGAAAGAGGCAGAAACATTGTGCCCAGTCTCAACTTGATTCTTAAAATGTGTGACCAAGAACAAATTCTTTGGATACACAGAGGGTTTTCTTTAAAATGGTAGCTACTGTTTATGTAACTTTTTTTTAAGTCTTCCTCCTTTTTAATTCAGGTAACTGATAGTAACAACAAGGTTACTGTGGGGAGTAAAATTAATGGATGGTGACTGGGAGTTCAAAAGTTTTATATGCTCATGGCTCTAAATTGTATTGTGCCCATGAGCTCTGTCTTTGAGATTCTGTGCCAATTGCCAGAACTTTTTGCTTACCCATACTGAAAAAGCAACAATATTTATGTCCCAGAGTGCTTGTAAGGACTGCCTGTACAGTGCAACTAACCTACATGAACATAACTCCTTTTATTAGCATGTTTTTCATTTAAAAAGGGAAAATATTATTTGGTGAAGGGAATTGTTGCTTTTTTTTTTTTGAGACACGTTTAAGCCTGTGTTTTGGATGTGTATGGTCATTAACTGCAAAATGACTAAAATAGCTTTGAAAGACCATTGTTGTAGCTAGTGTTCTTGAGTATCTGTTGCTGAACAAGGCTCTTAATTTGCAACGCTACTGAACATAGGCATCTCTACGCATGAGCATTAAATGAATGCATAAGGAATGGATAGGTTGATGAGCTTGGAGGATGAGAAAGGAGTAGAGAAAATGGAGCTGAACTGCACCCCATTTTTTCCTTTCCTTTGCATAAGCACTTGGATTGTAGTTCCACAGTTGCTTTAACTCAATTTAAATTCTATCCTAGTTCCCACTGCCCATTTTGGATGTTGATTTTGGTCATACTGCTGTCTGACGAGCCAGATCAGGAAGCTAACCTGACTGAAATTGTATTTGGTTTTGTTATCAGGTTAACTTCCAGGAAAATTCATTCCCCAATCTGGATAACTGGGCAGCATCATGAGTATTAGTACTACTGGTAGTATGAACAAAGGTGTGAACATGAACAATTGGGGCAGAAGACTGATCAGCTCCTTTTGGTTGTTATCATGGATTGATACTAAGTTAATGTGGAACAAGAGGCAGTCATGCATGGCTTAAAGCTTCTTGAATTGGCAGCATTCAAAATGCAGTCATTGTGCTGCCTTGAAAAATTACATTTGTGATACATTGTAGAGAGAAGAAATGCTTTCATTGTTTAAAAAGCACTTTAATTTTGTAGTGATTAAATTACTTTAAAGCATCCAAGTAATGTTAATAAATGTGTTCTCTGGAGAGTTTTTCAATGAAGTTGTTGACTGCATCTGACCTCCGGGCAACTGAAAGTAATTAGAAATTGAGTTTTAAAATCAGTGCCACAGTATTACCAAACCTGTTGCTGAAATCTTTTCTTGTGCATTGCTGTAATGGATGCTGTAACTATTACAATTTTGTTGTATAATTCTGCATAGTTCAGATCAGGCTGCTTATAAATGAGGAGGAAAAGAAGTTCTGTGCAAAGTAAAGTAATAGAAGTAAAGCAGTTTGTTGGTATACTTTGTCTACTTTTTTGCTGCCATGGCTATCCATGTTATCAACATTATTTCTAAAGATAAAGTTGTTCCCTGGATAGTCCAATTTAAAAATGACTTGAGATAATTTATAACTCTCTTTAGTGTTGTGGTCTCTCAAATCCTCTGTCCCCAAAATTTTCAGTGTCAGGAATATTTTTCTTTCTTTGATATGCCAGCAAAAGCAGCCTAGAAATAAATCTTAAGTTTTGCTGGTAAGTATAGGAGTTGGGAGGGGGGAAACTCCTGCATGCAGTTTTCCAGTGTAGGGATAAAATCTTCTCAGCTCTCTGCTCATTTAGTTTTTACATGTGTTTTTTCTCAACAGCTTGCTCACTGCAGGTGACTAGAAGTTTGCAATGATTATTCTAAGCAATTCATGTTAGCTTTATGACATATACCTTGGTTGCTATTTAACAATCAATGTTCAGCTATAATTACTAGAAACAATAAAAGAGATGAAAAATGTATGTAACTCCCACGTGGGAGAATACAGCAGAATTTCAAATGCTAACACTTAGCAATGATAAGTAAACTGGTATTTTCTTTTTAAATTAAGGCCCATGAAAAATTCTTTTTTGTTTTAATCCGTTTTGTAATTTTAGCAGTAAGTTGAACTTTCAGTGAACTGTTTAAAGGAAAACTTCTATGACATAAGCAGTCACCTTGCAATACGTTTTAAGTCTGCGGGGACAACTCACAGAATTTTACAGCCAGATATTTCTTTTTCTGAATGAAATCACCACATAGAATAGTATAATATTTATATGTAATTATGTTTTGAAGTAAAATATAAGCAGCCTTCCAGGTAGTAGTAAACTTTGTTACCTGCAACTTGCAAGGTCTTGTATTTAGCGTGTTCAAAGGAAGTGGAACATAGGGCTAGTTTTCAAACTTTATTTTTCTTACAGTTTCTAAATATACTTGCAGATTTATGAGGGTAAAATTACACTGAAGTGTTTCCATAGGTCAAGAAGGGAAAGAAGGCTATTTGAGTTACCATACTCTATTTAGAGCCTAAAGCATGGGGCTTGAAGTGGAAAGGTGGATGTTCTTTACTTTTGTTTTGCTTTGTAATGCAGAGTGAACTATTCTGCTAGCACTGGGATTTACATCAGTGATATGGAGAGAACATTATTTCATTAAGAGGGTTTATATTCTTTTGCCTGCTGAAGCTGATGAGCAGCCCTGAGCTCTCCATGTCTTCCCAGACAGGAGTAGCAGAGCACTGTAGGGTTTTTTCCAAAAAAGAATTTTCCTTTGAGCTATACGATATATTGGTCTTTCTTAGGTAGCAGAAAAGTCCTTCTATGTGATAGTAACAAGCCTTTATTAGTTGCCTTGGGCCTTACAACTCAAATATTCTTTGTACCTGGTGGAAAGCTGGGGAAGGATGAAGGAGAGAAATTTTTTAGTTACCATTATGAGTACTTGTCTATTCTCCCACTTAATAAAGGTGTTGCAAAGTTTTTATCTAATGACAAGTGGGTTTATTCTGTGTGGTGCGGTTTTGTTTTAGTATGACTGTTAGTAGTAAGTTGTTAAGTGCCTGAGAAGACTGTTGGCCTACTGTATTGGCCGTTAAAGGCATAGTCATACACCTTCTAAGGTCAGTTTGAGCGCTACTCCTCAATTACAGTTACCGTTCTTGTAGTAAGGCACAATAGTATATAAAATGGCGGTTTCTCATTTTCAGATTTGACACGTGCCTTGATTTTTTGATTCTTCCTTCTGCTTTGTATCCTGTTGTTTTTTTTTTTGTTGTTGTTGTTTTTTTTTTTTTTTTTTTTACACACTTCACGTGTACTTGCTGCTGTATCTTCTCTCCTAACTTAATCAAAGGACCAGAATGGGCTGTATGTTTTATGGTAGTTGCTCATGGCATGAAAGGAAAAAATGTTACAGTGACACAAATTTGTTGCTCAGTTTTGTATATATGCCAAAGTATGGAGCATATTTTGGGAAATGGATCAATAACTCTTTACTGAAGTGAAACATGTGAACCACCATGTTTAAAAATTAGTATTTTTCCTCATTAGAAATATGGAATGTTTTCACTTTTTTCATTGAGATATGTCCACTAATTCTAGATACTCCTAGACATTTGTGGGATATAACTTCAAAATCATGTTTTGATTGTCAAAGTTGACTTGTCAAGTTAGACAAATGAAATGGAGAACACTTCTTTGCATGCTGTAATGTATTACTTTCTGCTCACTGTTATCTGTAAGTATTTTTTTTTTTGAGTGAACATGTATAGTGTAAAGAAAACTGTGAATTCACGCTTTAATTTGTAGTATTTGAAAAATGATCATAGACAAAATATGATTTGGTAAATGAACACAGATAGGCATTCACAGAGTAATACACATTCTTAACATAGTTCGTTTTTCTGTGTATTTGTCCAAGACAAGCAGTTACAAGAAAACTTTTTAAAGAAAATCCTTGGAGGTAATTCAGATAGGGATTGTCAATGTTACGAGGAACATTGTCTGGACACATTTCTAAGCGTTACAGTAGTGTGAAATATTAAACTGACAAGCATTTAATGTATATTTCCTCATGCAGTCTTCTGGGAACATTAACCATGCATACATTGGGCTCCCTTCCACAGTTCAGGTGTTCTGGGGACCATGACCCTGATTGCATTGCTCTCCTAGGGACTTTGAGGAATAAATAACTCACTTTCTGCTCTTGGTGCCTTGTCAAGATCATTGATGGCTGCTGGGGTTAGTAGTGGTTTGCTAAAATGTTTCCATTTCACATTTTCAAAAAATCATAGTCATAGAATGGTTTGGATTGGAAGGGACCTTTAAAGGTCATAGTCCAATACCCCTGCCGTGAGCAGGGACACGTTCAACTGGATCAGGTTGCTCAGAGCCCTGTCCAACCCGACCTTGAATGTTTCCAGGGATGGGGCATCTACCACCTTTCTGGGCAACCTGTTCCAGGGTTTCACTGCTCTCGCTGTAAAAAAAAAAAAAAATTCTTCCTTATATCTAGTCTAAATCTACCCTCTTTCAGTTTAAAACCATTACCCCTTGTCCTATTGCAACAGGCCCTGCTAAAAAGTTTGTCCCCATCTTTCTTGTAGGCCCCCTCTAGGTACTGGAAGGCTGTCTCCCCAGAGCCTTCTCTTCTCCGGGCTTGTTTCAGGTTTGAGTGGCCAGGCTTTGGCAGCAGGGGAGGAGCTGCAGGGCTGGCTCCTGTGACAAGCTGCCAGAAGCTTCCCTGGCTCCAAGTTGAACCCACCGCTGGCCAAGGCTGAGCCCATCAGTGACAGCAGCAGTGCCTCTGGGATAACAGATTTAGGAAGGGGGACCTGCAGCAGGGGAGGAGATTGGGGTGTGAGAAAAACCCCTACTCAGACCCCAAGGTCAGTGAGGAAGGCGGGGAAGAGGTAGGCTGGAGGAGGGGATGCCCCTGCAGCCTCCGGTGAGGTGGCAGGCTGTGCCCCTGCAGCCCATGGAGGGGAGCAGGGGAGCAGATGCCCACCTGCAGCCCGGGCAGGACCCCATGCTGGAGCAGTTGGATGACCCCAAAGATGGCCGTGACTCCACAGGGAAGCCTGTGCTGGAGCAGCCAGTGCCTGAAGGACTGGAAGCCACGGAAAGGACTCATGTTGGAACAGTTCGTGAGGAACTGTCTCCCATGGTAGGGACCCCACGCTGTAGCAGGGGCAGAGTGAGAAGTCCTGCCCCTGAGGAGGAAGGAGCAGCAGAGACAAGGTGTGAGGAACTGACCCCAACCCCTTTCCCTGTCCCCTGCGCTGCCGGGGGGAAGGAGGTAGAGAAAACCAGAAGTGGGGTTAAGCTGGGAAGCAGGGAGGGGTGGGGTGAAGGTGTTTTCAGATTTGGGTTTTACTTCTTATCTTTGTTTTGGTTTGGTTAGTAGTACATTAAATTGATTTTGGTTTTTTTCCCAAGTTGAGTCTGTCTTTTGCCTGTGACCATCAGTGGTGACTGGTCCCTCCCTGTCCTTGCTTCAACCCACGAGCATTTTTCTTTATATTTTCTCCTCTTCATCCCACCGGGGCCGAAGTGGGCCGGAGGAGAGGGGAGTGAGCAAGCAGCTGTGTGGTGCTTTGTTACCAGCTGGGCTCAAACCACAACAAGGCTGAACAACTCTCCCAGTCTTTCGTCCTAGGAGAGGTGTTCCAGCCCTCTGATCGCTTTTTGTGGCCCTCTTCTGGACCCGCTCCAACAGGTCCATGTCTTTCTTGAACTGAGGACTCCGGAACTGGATGCAGTACTGCAGGTGGGGTCTCACCAGAGGAGGGAAGAGGGGCAGAATCACTTCCCTCAACCTGCTGGCCACGCTTCTTTTGATGCAGC
>JAVKLA010000031.1:26690795-26711602 GCA_034782735.1 Sagittarius serpentarius | reverse complement strand
TACTGAACTGAAAACACAGCGCTGTACCAGCTGCTAGGAAGACAATTAACTCTATCCCAGCCGAAACCAGGACAATGCCCCATCCCTGGCAGTGTTCAAGGCCGGGTTGGATGGGGCTTGGAGCAACCTGGTCTAGGGGAAAGTGACCCTGCCTATGGCAGGGAGGTTGGAATGAGATGATCTTTAAGGCCCCTTCCAAACCAAACCATTCTATGAACTATACAGGAGACTGAGGAAACAAGCTTGCAGCCATGCTTTCCAGAGATTAAAGTTCCTGATGTTTTTATTTGACTATCTTTATACAAACTAGAGAACTATGATACTTAAACATGTTGTTGCCTGTGACCATTGTCTTGAAAAGTTACAGTTTTAAATAGCTTGCTTTGATTTAGGGCTAGTGATGAATATGGAAGGCTCAGGATTTTATTCATGGCAGTGTCACTGAGTGATGGTGTTCTGGAAATAAATTGCATTGTGTGTACTTCCTCTTGGAAAACGTACTGTAAACAGCAGTATTTGAAATATGTTAATGTTCTGCTACAGCAGTTTGTGTCTCTGAATCTTACTGGTTTTATTTGGAAATTAAAGATACAATATGATAAATAATGATGGGAGATCAACTAGCTAGAGAATATATTAAAGAATGTAAAATAGTGGTATTACATGGATAAATATCTATCTTCCATAGTTAAATAGATCTGAAAGGAAGTTCAGGCTAAGTATTCTTAAGTTCTGTTATATTTTGCAGGTGAAACAGTGAATGTTGGAGATGCATTGTGTGAAATTGAAACAGACAAAGCGGTGATTACCATGGAATCAAGTGATGATGGCATATTGGCTAAAATTCTGGTAGGGATTCTGCCTTTTTGAATAGGATGATATAACTTCTCTTCAAACTGTTGTTTAGCATATTGCCTCAAAAACTGGTTTAGATAGCTGAATTTCCTTCTGCTCAGCTTTCAGAATAATACACTTCTTTCCTTGTGAGAAAGAATTGCTCTATTTTGTACATGTACCAGACTACTGGTACATGGCGCATAGTTCTATGTAAGATTAACAGATTTTCAGTTAACCTGACTGAATTATGTTGGTTTGTATGTTTTGCATCTTATGAATTATTCCCATGAAATATTGCAGTTTATGACATTTCTTACTCTTGAGTTACAGGAAAAAAAAGTTACAATCAGCTAGTTGGAATATGGAATTTTGGACGGTACTTTACCCAGGATGTGTGATCTGTGTGCTAGATTATCTTGCGCTGGCCTTTGAAGATGAAACTTTATACCAGATGGGCTCACCCAGAGGACAATTCTTAGAATTATTAATTTCCTGTATTCTTAAAATTAGATTGATTAGGCTTAATATAAAGAATGATAACTTGGATGAATATGAAGTTCCCTGAACATAATTTTGGGGTATTTGTGTGTATGTGCGTACATAACAGTGGTAATAGTTAGTTTGTTTGGGTTCCTTGTTTACATTTGGCTTTAAATCCTGTTCTGTACCAAGATGGAAGTGGTAAGAACTGAACTAGAGAGATCAGAATGAAGGACCTAGTTCTAACCCTGCATTGCCTACGGTCTGCTTGCAAATCCTGTGCTACTCTTTACATACTGTATTCTAAAAAGACAAGTCAAATTCTGTATCTTTTCCTTTCTCCTCCTCTTTTCTAACATTTTTTTTAAATGTTTCTTATTTCAAAATGTCCTGATGTTAATTCTCATCAGAATTTAGAAGGGTGGGGCTGTAATTCTGAGGCCTTCTGTTCCTGCTTCTGTGTAAAAGTAAATATTACATTTTCTGAAAGCTCCTGTTTGATGCTTAAAAATTAAGGGAGACTCTATTTTTCTTGTCTATTAAATATGTACAATGGGAAATGTATTTTAGAGTTTCTTATCTTTAGGGAGGGGAATGAAAGTTGTTATTTTCTCTTCCTTTCAATATTCACCACTTTTCCTAAAATTTTCCCCAAACAATATCCAAATCTGTGGAGTTCTCTTATTTATCCTGTGAAGGCTTAGACTGTCAGCTAGCCTCTAGCACGTCCAACAGAACACTTGTATCTTTTCTTTTTCCCTTTTAGAAAGTGGGTGTATAAACATGGACAATCTTAAATATGATTTTGCAATGAATTTGCAGTTTGGTTAAGATAAAACAGCTTGTTCAATTACAGCTGTAGAAAATCTAGTTGGGCAGTCAAATAGGCAGCTAAATGAGGAAACAAGGTTCTGTGGCATAATATTTCTCAGGTTTAATGCATGTACTGATATATAAGGAGCTTCTTACCACACTTAAACATCCTACCTATGAGCTAATGTCTCCAAGAAATGTTATGAAACACTTTGTAATGTTTGAACCATCGGATACTGAATCACTGTGCAGCTTCTTAGCTTTTTTGGTGGTAGGCGTGTTAAAATGAATATTAGTACTGTTACTTTGTCTTAATTCTAAGAGTGTGTGACAGACACTTTGGCTGTCTTGGTAAGCAGTACGTCAGGTTTGGTTGTTCCAGGACTATTAATTTATCTTATATCCTTTCTGTCAAAGGATCCTATGTGTCTTGAAGCATTGCTTAGTAACTCGGGTTTCCAGCATTGTAGTGTTTGCCTTTCTCTGCCTTCTTACCCTTGCGTACCACTCAGTTGCTTGGCCAACCAATTGCATCTACAAAGTGCTGTTGAACCTGGCGTGAAATGAATACCATGCAGCAGGCATGGATATTCGCCTTTGCTCAGGTGCAGCCCAGCATGATTTGGTGCAGAGGGGTTATGTGACTATGCAACTGTGTGGTGCCACTCTTTTGCCACCTTACAGCGAACATAGAGGGCTTTTGTTGTAGTTGGGCTCTGTATTTAAGTATTGCTGTAGCTTCAACTGCAATTTTTCATACTTCAGCTTGTACATCAGTTTCAACTCCAGCATTCAAGATACAAAGAATGTGCCAATAATGTTCACGTGAAAAGTCTGGTTTTAAATGACTCACCTCTGTATTGTGTGGGAACCTAGTAACAGAAAGGACTAAATTTCAGTTTTCCGGGACAAGATTCAGTTGTCTTTGTGATACTTCCCTTTCAGTTCTTTGCATCATTCCTTATGCATCTTTTATAATGTAAAAAAACCCCAATCGTAAATGAAAGGCTGCAAAAAATGATTAAGCAGGAATGTCCTAGAGACAAAACTCCATCTCTTTGTACAGTCTTGATATAGCTTCATAGAAAATGGAAGAAATACAAGGGAACATGTTATTAAAGACTAAATGATACATATATAGAAATTGTGCTGATTGAATATTTGACTTTCTAGCAATACAGTAATGGTCTTTTGCTGTTCTTGTGTATGGAAATCATTAATAAAGCTGTACTATACTTTTTGGTGCAAACCACATTTTCCAGATTTTCATGGTGCTTATAGGCTAGTCTATGCCTCATTTGAAAGAAAAGGACGTGTAAATTATAGTCTGTGTTCCTTACCCTCACAAGACTCCATCCTTGTGGTTTGCTTGGAAGGACTGAAATTGTATTTCTTCGTTTCTTATGCATTTCTCTCCCAGACTCCTCACTTTTTGAGATTTTCAAACTCCATGCTGGTGGAGTATTGCAGCTGTTACTTCCCTCCCTTCACAATAATTAAACAGTAGGGTAAATTGGAAGAACTTTGAATAAAATCAATAAAAAAGTATGAGAAACTGGTTTGCCACATGTGTAATAGATTATGAAACCCTTTGTCAAAATGTTTAGTTCAAATTAGTGTGTTGGGAGAGAAAGGAGTGGAAAAACTGTAGAGATTGAGAAGTAAAATGTAACAGGATGAGTGGAATGAAATTGAAAGGGAAAATTCTTGGCTGAACAGAGGTGGTGGTTTAGAGAGAAGATGCTGCAGTTACAGAATTCTCCACTAGGAGAACAGATCCAAGACCCCAGTGAAAAGCTGTATTGAACAAAATCCTTTTTGTGATAGGAAGAAGGGGAGAAAAAAAAACCTAAAAAAAAAAAAACACAAAAAAAAAAAAAAACAGAAGAACCACCCCCTCTTGCATCAACAGTAAGACCCAACTGAGAGATCTAGCCTTTAATTTGAAACTTTAATTGACAAAAGTAATATTTATGGAGCTACAAATAAAATTGAATTTGCTATATAGGTTTTCATTAATTGAATGCTCATTAACATGAACTAGGGAGACAGTTCCTCATTGAATTCTCTTCACTGAGATCCTTCATGTTCTACAGTAGAAATATTTTTACTATTTTAAACTGGTAAAATGAAGGATAATACTCTTAAAATCGTTATTTTTGTTTTGCATGATCTGTTTAAAAGGTTATTAACTCATAATCTGTATACCAATTTTGTTAGTGTTTTCTTAAAACAGGTCTTCAGAACCTGTTGATAATTGGAAAATGTGATTTCAAAAATAAATGTGAGATTCCTTTTAAGCTATAGAATCTTCCCCCTTCCTGACATACAGGGGTCAAACATCAGATGAGAAGTATTTTGTAGACTGCAATGTGTCAGAAATGCAGGAAGAAATAATAAGAATACCACTGTGTTCAGGGTGAAATGAAGTTAAAAGTATTTCTAGTTTTAGTATGCAAAGTTGTGTGAGCACAAAGTAATGATTTCTTGAAGCTTAAATTAAGATTTCAACTAATCCATGCCTTTTCTGGAAAAAAAGTTGTTCTCTGTCCATTTTAGCTCCATGTGATCATATCTTTTGATCAATAAATAACTTGGAAATCTGAAACTTTTCTAACTCTGCTCAGAACTCTAAAGCTGTTTGTGGAGATGATATCCACTGTTTCAGTCATGCTTCTGAGCATGAATGCTTAACAACTCCATGGAGCTGCTGGACTTTATCTAAAAGATGCGACTGGTTTTGTAGTTCGACACTAAACGAAGTGTATCAGATGCTGCCATGCAAATGTTGCTTTATATATGTGCACTTGTTAATAATGAAGCTATTTAAAGCTTAATGCCATTCAGTCAAAACTGAAAAGCATTTATGAAGAGATGCTATTGTCTGAAAAATGAAATAGGCATGAAATTCAAATGTCTGTTTCCTTGATGTTTGCTATGTTCCATTTCTTCACTGTGTTTAATACAAATGTTTCACAATCAAATTAAGTTTATGTAGAAAGCAGGAAGAAGAATTAAAAATTGGCAGGGGGAGGGGCTGACTTTCCACAGAAATCTTACGCTGTTTCTGAAGGCTGTAGCTATTAAGTTTTGGTGTGACCACAGGTGTTGCTAGTAAAATTCCCCCAGAAGATGTTGCAGTTTTGGGTCTTAGCACTTAGCTATATTTGTAGTTTTAAAAAGGGTGGATATTGACTTAAGTAGTTAACTGCAAAAGCCTGGAAGAGAATACAGATGAGCAGAGTGTGATCAGAATGGATAAAAAGGGGTGGCATTTGGCAGTGTAAGGTGCAGTCAAGGAGCTATAGATAGGTTAGAAAAGGACAAGTCATTGATTCCCGCAGCATCCTGTACTGACAGCAGCTCAGATTTACCTAGACCATTTGCTGACAGAGACTGTTTACATGCTATGACACCATTCTGTATTTGCATTTAGAAAAAATATTTTCTCAGTCATCAAAAGTAAATCATTGTACAAAAGTAAACTGTCTTATTCTCTTGATGCAGCAGCCACAAATTGCAGCTGATAAATGATTGTGATAAATGGAATAGTTATGTGCTAGAAGACTCTTAACATATCTCTCCAAGGTATTCTCTTCTGCAAGTTTGAAAAAGCTTGAGTTCTTCTACCTCCAAAGAATTGTTTTCAGAACTCTCTTTTGTTCTGTTATAGTCTTTCAAGCTCCCTTTAACAATTTGTCTTGGAAGTATGGTGCTCTAAACTGGATTAAATATTCTATCTAAAGCCTCATCAGGACTTTATAGATTGAAATGCTTCTCAAGTATTTAGGGGAACATTTCCCAAATGAAATATGCTATGCTTCTCTCGCCCTTCCTTTTTTGCAGCAGTGTCTATATTGACTCATATTTAGCTAGTAATCCTGTGTAAACTTGGAGCCTTTTCTCCTTAACTAAAAGAGTATTTTTCTACTAATGGTCCTACAAGCATTAAGAACTAAGATTGCACTCTGAAAGAAATTGCTGTAGAAGGCAAACTTTTATAGTAAATCTTATGTAATTTGGTCAGGGAGGTCTCATCTAGGGAATGATCCACACAAGAGATGTGGATTGCATAATTATATGTAGGCATACTGGTATTTGCTGCAATCTAGCTACTTGGGAAACGACAGAATGGACATAGGTACAAACTAGTTCCTGGAGCCGCCGTTGTGCAAGAGAAAATTCTACCCTAGACACAGTGAGACATGTTTCTGCTGCTAATACAAAAGCTATTTGGGTTGGTATATTAGGTTGCCTATCTCTGCTACAATTGCCTTTTCTTACAACAGCATGTATTTGCATAGTTATCCTGTTTAGTATCTTCCTTTTTTGTGTAAGCAAAGAGACCATCCTTTGCAAAAATGAAAGCATCAAAATAGATGGGAGGCTGGGTGGGGAGGAGCGGCGATGTAAGATGGAACTCAGCTGCAAGTCAAGTCTATCAGGGCTCACAAGAAATTGTCATTAGTGTTTAATTTCTACAGCATAACTTGCATTGATAAATAGTAATTTTTCCCAGATGTTAAATTTTTTTTGTGTCACCTTGAAACTTCTGAGGTTTTGTGTTCAACTGTGGAGCAACACACCTAGTAAGTTTCAGAGAATCTCTTCTGCTATCCCAGTACAAAATCTCACATCAGACATTTTTAATTGTATTTTTAGTCTCCATATAGTTTTTTTAATAATTGCTGGGTGAGTAATGCTTTTCCTATTTTTAATTCTCTCTTCTTCAGTTTTGAGTGTTTCTGAACATTGTTTTGTATCTAATAGACTTGACAAAAACTTGTGCAACCTCTTTGTTATTTTTTTAATTTTTTTTAATATGAAGTACCTATTCTGCATTTACGGATATTGCTTTGTTAGATTATGTGAAGAGGAGATACGGGGATTTTCTCTGTCAAAAGTATTAAAGAATGATTCCTAGGGACACATTAAGAAAAGAATAGCAGACTCCAATATTGGTTTTTCAGATTTATTTAATAATAATTCATGATGACTACAAGTAGCATTAGTATTTCAGAAGCTGTGTTTTTCCTGTTTCCTGTCTTGTGTTCCAGATGCATTCCAAAATTCGAAATTTCTTTGTGTATTGCTGTTCCCACACGTTTTTTCATAGATCAAAACCAGACTCTCCAGCAACTACGTGATAACAGTATCATGGAGCAGTGACACTCAGCCTTAGCCAAGATATCCACGTCATCCAGTAACAAATCATATGCCAAGAGCTGGGTCTGAGGAGATGCCAGGAGGTAGAAAATAACTGTAATGTCTTTCAGATTAAGGGAAGAGAGGCAGCTTTATTGGAGTAACATGAACAGATTATTATGCAGACCTAATCTTTAATGGATTCTTTTAATCCCCCTTTTTGGAATCTAGAAATGGTGGGCTTAAGTGTTAGACTACAGAGTAGATACACAAATAGGCTTTTATTCCAGTTTCCTAAAAAGTACAGAAGAAACCTGATGTTTCGGAAACTGAAACAATAGGGGAGCAATAAGATCAGAGATTTTCTGATTTTTTTTTTTTTTGCTAGCTCAAGTATGATCCTTAGTAGTCTTTCTGCAGTATCCTGTGAATATTTGTGCACTATATTGTTTGTTCAGTAGATGTTTGTGTAAGGTTTATAACATTAAGCTGTCCCAGGTTTGTGGATGGGGAGATTATTTCTTATTGAAAAGACTGTCCTTCCGAAGACCACTCAAAAGTTTCAGATATGATGTAGTTGGTGGGAAATTAAGAATGTTTGTTGCATCTGAGTTATCAGCATCTGGCTGAAGATTACTCACTTTCTAAAAGAAATGAGGCAACAATTTTATGTTCTTTGATGCCAGCTACAGTTCTGCAACATCTTGACTGAGTTCAGTATGGAAAACCGAGTCAAATAAACACACTATCTGCCTAACACTTTGGTTTTTACCTTTAAAGATAGAAGGTTCATTAGATTAAATTAATTCAACTTCTGTAACCCTTCTTGTTTTTTCTTGACTGTATAAGTATGTATGGCTTAAGAAAGAGCAGGCTAACAGTAAAATTGATACTCATGCATATCTTTCTTTTCTGTCTGAGTAGGTCTTTTAATGATCACATCTGATTCAGTGTAAAATGTAGTAAAAGATTAAATGACTGAATGAAAAGTATTAGAAGGGTAATTTCAGAACAGTGATTATTCCCTCAGTAGAGTTGCTTCTTAAATTAACACTGACTTTTTTTACCTAAAATACTTATTAGTTCAATTTGGACCAAAACAAGATGATGAATGATTGTTTAAGAACTGGATTGAATATCCATTACCATTTTCTCATTCATGACCTAAATGAGAATTGGTATGAACTGAAACTACTTGGTATAAAACTTCTCACTGCAGAGTGAGCCAGCATAAGTTCCATCCACCTTTCTTCCCAGTGTAGGAAATAAACATTTGCTTTGGTATTTGTGTGTTAGCGACTAAAGCACTGTGCTGCAGTGGCAACAGCTCTGAGGGAACTTTATTCCTCTGTGCGTTTATCTCCTTCAATTTTTTCTCCCTGTCATGGCTCACCTGTGCTTTGTTGATTTGTCAGCAAAGTTATGATCTATTTGACTCTTCTTGGCTATGCATACACACAGTAACGGAAATACCATGAAGCTACTTACTTCACTTTTTTCTACAGCTGAGATTCTGGGGTTCATTGAGATTTATCCAGAGAAGTTTTCTGCTATTGTGAATTATGAAAATGTGGAAGTGACTCAAAAATCCAGGAGATTAGAAGTTAAGCAAAATAATAACAATTTTCCTTTGTCTGTTCTAGTTCTGAGCTGCAAAGGCTGTGTGTTTAAAAACACGTTTTTTAAAAAAAAAAAGTGTACACTTTTTAAAAGTATAAACTCTGCAGTCATCTGGGCTGGAAACTTGTATTGGAAAATAAGGAATGCTGGAGTTCTCATGTAACTGTCTTAGAGTGGTCAACATGAGAAAAAACACAATTGGCTTCCTCCGAAGAGTGAGAGTTGACAGCATTGATGGCTTTGAGTGCTCATATGTTGCTGGGTTATAAACAAAGCCTAACTAGTAGAAGTATTCTGTTGTGTTTCTGAAGGCTTAACCACCTCTCTTGGATCTCTGCATGTGTTACCATAGCATCATTAAAGCACGCTGACACCAAAACTGTGGTAAGGACTTGACACCACAAGCATGTTGCAGTGCTTCTTGGTCTATTCAGTTACAATATACAGACTGCTTATAAAAATAAGTGTTCTCTGTTGTGTGTGAAAGTCTTTGTAATAGAAAGAGAAGACATGCCAAAAATTTTGATTTACTTTTTCTTTGGAAAAAAAAATGTTAACTGCTTCATAGTAATATGTTATGGAGAGTATTTTGAACTTGGGAGCCATCTCTGTTTTGCATCATCATTGGTATGGATCAAACATCTGAGTGTTATGCTGATAAACATAGTTTTTTCTCAATACCTTGTTCAGTGCTAAGTATGATAATGCTGTAAAATTGTTAGTGTGAATAACCAGTATATTGTATGTTTATAGTTTTGTTTTCTTTTGTTTTTCCCAGTTCTTGTATTTTCAGTGACTAGGTTAGGTAGGTTGTGTTTATACTGCCTTCAAGTGTCTGTTTTATTTGATTGAGTGGTAGTAATATTGCAATTATACATAGTTTTACAAATCTTTTTATCAATGGGCCTTTTAGAGAAATCAGTTCAGGACTTTTGGTTGGCATTCTGTCATCCCAAAGTACTTTATAGTCATCTCAATAAAAATAAAATATGATCAAGTCTTGATGGACTCATCAGACTTTCTTCTCTCAAATGAAGATTTCAGAATATTCATGGAGAAGAATGCATCAAGAGATCAGAACAAGAAATATTGAACTAAGTCTTAAATAATTTTTTTCATGTAAGTAATACTCTTGAAGTATTACGCTAGAATTTACCTAGTGTTCATTGGGGAAAAAGAAGTGAACTACCAAAACTGTAAATGTGACGTGTTTTATCAGGACATACTGAGAACAAATTGCCTTTGCTGTTCCTTCTTAGGTCTAGTGCTGGTCCTTCTAGCGAGGGAGCTGGGTAATCCTGTGAGATCTGGCACACCCTGCCAGTGGAGTTAACTGTGCAGACAACAATCTTACCTCAGTAGTAACGTTCTAGTATTTGCATCTGCCTAGCACAGTCTTTACAACATTCTATTTTATTTATTAGTGTTTAAGTGCCTAGAAAACCCAATTAAGGTGGTAAGAACAGTGGGATACCTGATAGGATGTATATTTTTTGTGTCTCTGTCTGTCTTTGGGCTTTTCAAATGATAATTTGCATTTTCTTGGGTAGAATGTCAGCACTGCAGATATATTCCAGCTCCATTTGGGGCAACTGTATGTGCAATATGGCTTTATGGTGGGAATATAATGTCCATTTTCTTTGTTAGGAAATCGACTCTATTTGGGCTGGTACAGTCTGAGTTGTATTTGACTAGCTGTGATCCTAAAGGTCTGTCTTTATGTTTGGCCTGCTGTCCTGGAAATGTTACTGCTTTTGAGAACCTGAAGAATTGTACTTCTGCAACCATTTTAGAGACTCGGAGAAGCCCTTCATTAGGTTGTTAAGTTAACATGAATGCCATGCCTTTAGCTGCCAAAGAAAGAGATATTTTGACTGCAATACAGATATCTTTTTGTTTTAACAGGAACCTCTAGAATAGATTGGCCTTATGCAATCTAATTAGATTATATTTATGTTAGACTAGATTATATGTATCTTTCTGTAAGACTTCTGTTCAGATGGTCTTTGAAACAGTGATTTACATACCACATAAGTCCTGTCACTTTCTTGGTGGACAGACTTGTTATCTGGCACCAGTTATGTTAAAATAAACGAACTTAGAGGTGGAAATTAGTGGAAAGTGAATGTTATCTTCTTCAAAAAAGAAATAATGGGGCACTCTTCCTGTTGTGGGGTTTTGGTCTCTTTTTGTTCCCTTAGCTTCTGAATTTACAAGCTTGTGGTTTAGAAAGTATCACTGCTAGATGCAGGGTAGATACCTCAAAGTACAGCTGCTCAATGTGTCCAGCAAAATTTTCAGGCTCTGTTTGCAAAGGTTAGGCATCCACATTTGTGTTCAGTAGCTAATGTGACTTTATTCTTGGAGGTACTCAATAGTCTGTAACTTGCTTACTTTGATTTTTTGAATGCTAACTTTAGATGTATGGGGTTTGGGGACATAAGTTAGTATTTCTCACCTTATAATAGCAAATGTAATTAATTTCAGTCATGAGTCATCTTATTAATAGTAAGAATAAAATGGGATATATTTTCTTGATGAAGTATTATTAATGTGCCTGAAATTTTCACATCTACCATTTTTAGTCGTACTAGTCTAGACAGCACAGTATGTAACTTAATGTTCTCATTGCCTTAAATTTAGGTGGAAGAAGGAAGCAAAAATGTACGCTTGGGCTCACTAATCTGTCTGCTGGTAGGGGAAGGACAGGACTGGAAGCAAGTTGAAATACCAGCTGATGGTAGTGATCCATCTCTGGCTCCACCAGCACCTGCACTTACCTCAACTCCTGCAGGTCCTTCAGTTTCAGCCCCTCCTAAACTGGAACATCAACCTGGAAAATTGCAGTAAGTTTCTATGTTTGTTATGAAATGGAACTCTTAGATCAGTAGAGCTGAACCAAGAATAATCTTTTGTCCCTTTTTATGTGGTATTAAGCTGTTAGTTTAAGAGAGCGTTTCAGTATGTGTGGTAGTAAAGCTTATCTGCCCAGAATATTTCTTTGCTTGTAAGCCCAGTAAGTCAATTGGAACAACAGAGTTTTATTAGAACACCTTCTATGGATGTGCTTTTATTCTGACTTACAATTGCTTTATGAAGGATTCTAAGCTTAATTAGGAAGAAGTTGTGTTTATATACAATGGACAGTAATGTTTGCATCAGATGCTAAGTTTACCTATAACTTGTTTTCCATTTCTTTTTTTAGGAGAAAATAAACAAATAGCACACTTCAAAACCCTTCCAAGCTCTTGCATTTTTGATAATATAAAGAATTTCTTATTTTCATAGCAGCGGAATGTGAAAAACTCAAAACTGTGGGTTTACATGCGCTTTGCTAGTTCTGTTTTGATCTGTTAGGGTACTCTAAGCATTGCAGACATCTTGCGGGGTGTAAATTGACACCAAAGTGTTAGGTAACAATCTATAAATCACTGGTTTGTGTCGCAGGATGTACCTTATTTGGAGGTATCACTCCTTATGTAGAATGCATTGTGATAACACAAAAGGTGTAAAATTAGAGCCTATTAAAGAAAAGAATAAGAAACAAATTTTGGTAGTATGTGCTATGCAAACTGGTTGGTTTTGATTGGTTTTTGTTTTGTTTTGTTTTGGTGGGGTGTTGGGGTGTGTAGGTTGTGGCGGGGGGGTTGGTTGGGTTTTGGTTTTGGGGTTTTTTTTCCAAACCTCTTTACGTTTTCTATGTGGTTTGCTATGTTTACTCTTGCTGTCATCACTTAGGCTCTTCTCATGCAAGTGGAAGACAGCTAATTGAGGTCGTTGCCCAAATGTTACCTGTAGTGGGAGGATGATCCAAGGAAAAGATCCTTGAAAGGATTAAATCTTGCATTTTAGTACCAAAGAACATTAGAAGTGCATCTGGTTTGCTGCAGTTGTTAGAGGTGTATCAGCATCTTGGGAATCAAGTGATCATTTATGACGTGGGGTTTTTTGGCAAAGGCTTATCGACAGCTCTTAAAACTCAATGTGGTGTAAATATAGTCTCCTTTAGGAAATAATGAATAGGAGATTTTGTGGAAAGACTTGAAACGAAGTATTTATTCTTTTATGAAAACGTTGCTGCTTTTGTATCTAAGAATTCTGAAATCTCTTCTCTACATGTTGGGTTTTTTTTTTCCCCTCGTTTCAAAAAGCAAATCATGCTAAGGTGCACTGGATGTTTCTGTTTCCAGGCAGAAATGTTACTATTGAGCATACCCCATCTAGGTCAAGATGGCAGGTACAGGTTTACTAGTATTGTACTATATCTTAGGTATATGCTGATTAAAACTTGAGTGTTGGAGGGCTTAATATTTAGTCTTCTAAAGCAAGTACTGAGTTATGCAACTATATCTGCATGGTTTTTGCTTTGTGAAAAAGTAGCCATTTCACTAAATCAATCTTATAAAATAAAATCGAAGCTAGGGCAAAGGTGAAGTTATAATTAGAATTAAGCTGCATTAATGATGCAATTACAGCTAGCCAAGCAAATAATAGAGATGAGCAACCCTCTTGTCTGAGGTCCTAAAATTTTTTTTTTAATGTTACTATAACAAGCTGGTCTTAAAATATATATTTGGCTCTTCACTGATGACCCTTTTTCAGAAGAATCCACAAGTATATTGCATTGCTGCTGTAAGAGGAAAGTTTGGAGATGAGTTTTCCATTCTTCATTTTGATCCCTTTAAGGTCATTATTGTGTTTTTAAATTCAACTTTGCATTAAAGCTTGGTGAAGGGGCATAGTCTGACTTCAATGTTAGGATCACAGCCTTTCTACAGAACTCTGCTTTCTTCCCCAACTGTTGCTTCTGAAATAGAGCATATATTGTGTAGTTTCTCTTGATATACATTAAATGAAATAAGTTAATCTTATTGTTTAAATAGTTTATTTTTCTCCTCATTTCTTTAGGGTTCGCTTAAGTCCTGCTGCTCGCAACATTCTGGAGACACATGGACTAGATCCAAGCAATGTTACACCTTCTGGGCCTCGAGGAATCTTCACTAAAGAGTACGTAGATACTTCAGTAAAGCTACAACCTCACGTTCCCTGATTTCTTCCTTTGAACCTGGAGCAATCTCCATTAACTTGAAAAGTGCATTTATCTAAAAAGACAACTTTTTATTCCATTTTTTTCTATGTGGGAATGGCTTAGTTAAATTTGAAAAAGCTGTTGAGAAGAGACAGAGAATAGGTTAGAAGTACTGTAAGAAGCCTTTCACTGAAAAAAAAAAACAACTTTTTTTTTTATATACCACCTGAGCTGCATGGTACTGCTGTCATATTTCCTGCAGCTCAGCTATCAAGGCACCACTGTTAGCTGCCATTGCAGACCTCAAAAATTTTGCTTCTCAGAGATGTATTCAGAGCTAAAATAAAATACCAGTAGCCTGTTTTCTTCAACTCCTCTTCTTTGGGGAGTTCAGATCTTTTGCTTCTTTCATTGAAGTTCAGTTATGAAGTCTGTCAGGATTTAATTTGTTCCCTTTTTTATTAGGCTGGGGAGAGCAGTGAAGTGTAATGGAAAGAAATGGAGTGCTGTTTTTCTCCCATCTTTGTTTTTTTCCCCCATCTTTGATATAAAGAATGTTTGTTTACAAACCTGTGGTTTGTTATGATCAGGCTTCTAGTAGTTTACTATACTTTTTGAGTATTCTGATGTAATGATTGGCACTCAAGCCTTGGAGTGAAGAACTTGTGTACAAAACTGTTGTGGTAGATTCAGAGCCCTTAGCCTTGAAATGGTGCATTATCTTCACATTAGCTTGTATGTTATTGGAGATGAGGATTTTGGTAGGAATACTTTTTTTTGTTCTCAGTAAAATTATTCCTTTTGACAAATGCCATCATTCACCTACACAGACCTTGTTAGCTGCTGTAATTTTAGTTCCATTCAAAGACAACCAGGTCAGTGTAACTTGGAATTGAACCCAGAGAAGCAGACAGTGGAAGTCTGCTGTTTTTTCAAAACTTGTTTTCCTATGGTCTTTGGCTGAGTTGAGATAAAATAAGGAGTTGAATAGATATAATATCCTATGTAACAGCAAATTATCAGAGAGAGTTTTTTTCTTAATTATGTAAGTGTAATGGTAATTTATGGTGTGTTACTAGGCTATGGCAGGTGGAAACCCTCTAGGACTTTGAGCTCCCTAATTAACATTCTCCAGTTATCATGGAGATGTAGCAAAGATTTTTCTGTAGCTGTGAGAATTATCTAACAAAATCTTTTTTCAGAGCTGCTTTCTTCCTTACAAACAATTTGACTTTGAAATGTCATTTTTAGATACAGACTGTCTGGCATTTTTTTAACCATTCTTTTGAAATGGTGTTAGTCTTTCAGATGTCTACATGCTCTACAATTATGTTCAGTTTGAAATGATATGTTTGCAGATTTTTGTAGAGAGCCACTACAGATACTCAGGGAAATATTTATTTTGCTAACTTGAGATTACTGTTAAAATACATGCCATGCTTTATAGCTGAGTGACTCATGGTCTCTTTTCCAAGTAGACTAGCAAATGATTCTTTGAGGGAGTCTTCCATGTTCACTTTTCACTTTTAAACTCTGGGTTTCCTTATTGAAGAGGGCTCATGCTCACCAGATTACAAGAAACAAAGATAGTGAGTTATGTAAGCAAGCAAGCAAGATTCTTTCCCCCCAACTTTCTATCTTTAAATTCAATTCACTGTAAAACTTTTAACAGCAATAGGAGCTTTCACTTAATAGCTTCCTTTGTCATCATCTACTCCCTTAGCAAGCTGGTACTTCATTTCTGGTATGTATCTGTGCAAGGCTGAATTACTGTTGTCCTCTTCCTGCTTGTTTTTGTCTTACGGAGTGGCAGCTTTTTTTTATTTTTAAGGAATATCCTCTGCTTTCTTCAGAAATATACTAGAAAATTGATGTGTCTGTACAAAGTAACTTGCACCTTCCATCAAAGATTGCACCATGTTCCGAGTCACCAGCTCAGACACTCTGTTTGGGAGAGCTATGTAAAAGTTTTTGTTTCAGACTACTTCTGCCCTGTCTCATCCTATTTACTAGTGATCTAGGGATTTATAAATGCAACCATAAAAAGGGAGAGGGGGGCTAGTTACCAATAATAACTGTGTTTTTCAAGGCCACGTTCCTCCCATCTGTACCTTCCTACCAGCTGTCACTAAGTGTGGTTTGGGATCTCAAAGCTGCTCAGTCATTTGCATTTTCAGCTTGCAGATAAGGCACAGTGCACACATGTAGCGCTGGTTTTCCAGAGAGTCATTTCATGTGTATGTATTAAATGCAGACTTACAGTGGGATCTATGCTGCGTGTAATTTGTCAGCTGCCATTATGGAGGAATGAGGTCCTTCTATAATGTTGATAGTGCAATAACTATGATACCTGGAAGTTTCTGATGTGTAACATTCTCTGCTCACCTTATCCTTCTTCCAGGAAATCCTCTGTGAATTGAGTAATCGGATGTTCAGATGAAAGGGGATTGGGACAATTTAGTAACAATAACTGCTAGTGTCAGCCTGTGCATCTCCTGTTGCACCACTGGATCCTTAGTGATTTTTAGGTGTGTGTATAACCTCTAACTTGTCCATTTCAAACAAAGTATATTTTGAGCACAAAATACTCAGTTTACTTTTGCCATTCTTTGGATTTTGGCTAACATGAAGTGGAAAGACCACATACTGCTGTAGTAGTGGTAAACTGAAGTGTAACAGAGTTGCCAGAATCTGCATACTTCTAATAATAACAGTTTGGTAAGGCATATTTTTGTTTAATAAATGTTTACCAAGCTCTGGTATCTTCCCTGGGGAGCAGACTGCTCTTTCATGTTTGTTACCTCTCTCATCTTTCTCCATTACTATCTGGTGTTGATAGAGGTTTATGGAGTAGTTGGAAAGATGTGTCCAACACTTACTTTTCCAGCTCTAATAAAATATCTATTTGCCTGACTTGTACTGAAATCTGTTTAATTTGATTTGCTTTGGTGCCTCCTCCAACTCTACTTATATACAGGCTCGCAATCTTGCACCCATGACAGTCGTAACGTTGCTGTACCTATTTTTCTGACTCACTTGAATCATGTGGAATTGGGGGGGTGGTGGTGGTGGTGTTTTTATATAGACACATAACAAATATTTATATAATATATAAAATATATATGAAATATTGTTTTATATGTGTATATTTTATATATGTTTATATCTCATGCTCACACATGAGTTTTAAAAGCTCTTGAGTGAATCTTCTAATCTAAAAATAAGCTCAATTTTGGCAATACATTTTTCAGTTACACTAAAAGCCACCAAAATTACTAAAGCATTTTGACGTGGCTATGATAGGCAGGACCATCTGGTTTTTGTCATTTGCATAATATATGGAAGTAATTTTAAAGCATTTCCTTAGCTTTAAAATATATAAAGAAGCTGTAAAAGCTTTATTTTATGTGTTATGGAATATAACGAGCAGATGAGCTGTCTAATGCCTGCCAAGTTAAAACCCCTAAGTAATTTTTGGTAGCTTCTAATGTGTTAACTAGGAAAGCTGCATTATGTCATGCAGTTACTTTTTTTTGGTCTCAAATTGTAATGCTACGGGATGATTTTCATTCAATGAAATCTAATTTTTTTTTCCCCCGATATAGTAGTTATGTTAAATACTAACCACTTATTTTTAAAACAGATTTTGGCTAACATGTTAATTTGGGAAGACAACAACTTTAATAATGACAAATTTACATCCTAAGCTCTGTCATTTACTTTTTTACCATTTGCTGAAGTATGTATTGACACTAAAAATAAATTGAAGCAAGTCAGCAATCAGTAAAAGGCATTATGTAGAACATACAGAATTTTTCAGTTTTCCGTTCTTGGTTCTAGAGTCCTACTTTGTTAGGAAGAACTGAGAAGGTGTAATGTTGTTCTGAGATTTTGTCCTTTCTACAAAAATTTAATAACGCATAAGCCCTTGACTCTCACTCAAGCAGTAATCTAATGAAATTAGATAGCTTGGTTGTTTAGTATTTATGGCTTATGTTTTGAAGCTATGGTATGGTTGTAAGCAGTCGATTTTTACATTTATTTTTAATTTCCTCTGCCATTTTAAGTAATAAAACTTTGTGTACATAAACCTTTGTGTACATGCTGTGGTGATGTCTTCATGAAGTAGTAGAGATTTATCTAGGGTATATGATACAGTTTTCTGTAATCAGATCTGGAGCAGAAAGAGAGGACATCTGTGACTGATGCAGCTCGTCTAACAAGTTGCTAGTGTAGGTGCAATTACGACTGCAGAACAGCAATTATACTATAGATTATTTCCCTTGCAATTGGCAGTGGTGATGTAAATGCAGATTTTTCTGTTTAGCCTTGTAGGAGCTAATCTTTAGCATGTTGCTTTATAAATACAGTGCACCTAGGGTAGATGTAGCATTATAGTTTAAAGATGGGAGTTTACTTCTGTCTGTCATACAGTGCCCAGAAGAGGGAAGTTTTGTGGTGGTAGTTGTATCAGTATAAAGACCCTGCAAGAATGCTTATAGAGTAGACGAGGTTCAACCATACCTAGGACTGTTAGATGTTACTCAGTTTTTGGCTATGGTTCTTTAGTGTGGTGCTGTCTTTCAAATTACTTATGAAGTACGGACTTTTATACTGTCTCCACTTGTTTGTGCATATTTATGTCAGAAAGGTACAGAGAAATGAGTGATAAATGTACTACTCAATTTTCTGTGAGCGCTTATTAATTACATTCAGTTCAAATGATTATGAATGGAACAGATGAAACAGCTTTTATTTGAGACTTTATAGCCTGAGTAAGTGTAGTCTGATAGCTTATTTAGAAGAATTTAGTGCAATTCACAAATTAGCTTGTACACTCACTTTTCTAAGATAAATGTTTTCTGTTACTGCATATTCAAGCCCTTTTATTCACAGAAGTTAACGAGAATTTGCTAAAAAGTTAGTTCAAATGAGACACTAAATTCATATCAGTTAATAATAATCACCTTAATATTTGGTTTGACAACAGAAATTTAAATGCACAGAAGTGGCTAATTAATTAAAATAAGTGATGGAACAGTAATACTTTAGGAATTTTTGAACGAGTTTCTTTGTTGTCAGTATTTCACTGTGTTTAATCACCAGGGATGCTCTCAAACTTCTGCAAAGGAAGCAGAAGGGCAAACCCAGTGAGTTGAAACCTGTGGTTTCTCCAGCTACTCCCCAGCCTACTGCAGTGCCTTCTGCTTCGCAAACAACAGCTGTGACTTCTGCTTATCCAAGGCCAGCAGTTCCACCAGTTTCCACACCAGGACAACCTGCTGCACTGGTAACGCTTCTGTTAAGTCCTCAATACTGCTACAGCTAAATATTGCCATGGTTGCTTAAGTAGCTGTATGAGATTTCTGGAACTGGAGAGATGAAGGAAACTAAGGCCACCCAGATGCCTTTAGTATGTTCAAGTGATTCTGAAGCAGTGTAACTCAAACTGCAGAGCTCTCAAAATTATGGTCTGCACACTACCTTGTGTAACTTGCAAAACTGAGGCCATGAAAAAATTTACATTGCAGGCCTTGGAAAGGGGAAAGTCAGAGAGACAGAAGTTTTATTTCAGTCCCCAAACAAGATGATGCTGCTAGTTTGGAAATCAACAATACATTCTTTGCCTCAGTCCCTGCAGGATCAGTATGTCAGTATGTGTTTCCAAAGTCAGAGAAACTTGAAGCCTAATTTATTTTTACTGTACTTCATTTGTTTGCTTTCCTGCAATATAAGTATATGTAAATGTCCATTGATGAGTTGTCAAGAAGTGAGGAAGGAAAGAGCTTAGTGGTTGCTTTGAAGAGCAATTTTGCAAACTCTAGCACCTAAATACAGTTTCTATGTTAATTTGAAATGTTAGGAATACCAGAAATTATTTTTTAAAAGATAAATGCCCGTGCCGAAATGCACATTAGTGGAAACTGAAAAGCCTTTGTGAAAAATGGGGGAAAAACCTTTCTGGATCTAGAACTAAATTTGAAGTATCTTTACAGGCTGAAGTTTATAATGTAACTACAATTCATAATATTCAGAAAATGCTGCTTATTTTGCACTGTACAAAGAACCAAACAAAGCACAGGAAGCTCAGACTTAGGTATTTTTTCCATTACAGAAAAAATGTTTCTGTGATTGCATCAGAATATACATATTGCAATTTTTTGTGTGTTGACTGTGTGGTGGGTTGACCCTGGCAGGGTCAGGTGCTCACTCCCCACCTTCAGCTGGACAGGGAAGAGAAAATATAATGAAAGGCTCATGGGTCGAGATAAGGACAGGGAGAGATTACTCAACCAATTACCATCACAGGCAAAACAGACTCAACTTGGGGAAAATTAACTTATTGTCAATGAAACCAGAGTAGGGTAATAAGAAATAAAACCAAATCCTAAAATACCTTCCCCCCACCCCTCCCTTCTTCCCAGGCACAGCTTCACTCCTAAATTCTCTCCCTCCTCCCCCCACAGCAGCACGGGGAATGGGGGTTGGGGTCAGTTTATCACACCTTGTCTCTGCTGGTCCTTCCTCTTCAGGGGCAGGACTCCTCACTCTGCCCCTTCTCTGCCCTGAGGTCCCTCCCACGGCAGACAGTTCTCCACGAACTTCTCCAACATGTATCCTTCCCACGGGCCGCAGCTCTTCACAACCTGCTCCAGCGAGGGTCCCCTGTGGGGTCACAACTCCTGACAGCAAACCTGCTCTAGCCTGGGCTCCTCTCTCCACGGGGCCACAGGTCCTGCCAGGAGTCTGCTCCAGCGCAGGCTTCCCGCAGGGTCACGGCCTCCTTCGGGCACCCACGCGCTCTGGTGTGGGGTCCTCCCCGGGCTGCGGGTGGAGATCTGCTCCGGCGTGGGCCTCCCTGGGCTGCAGGGGCACAGCCTGC
>JAVKLA010000031.1:26671778-26690695 GCA_034782735.1 Sagittarius serpentarius | reverse complement strand
GCACCTCCTGCCCCTCCTTCTGCACTGACCTGGGGGGCTGCGGAGATGTTTCTCTCACGTGTTCTCACTCCTCTCTCCGGCTGCAGTGTCTGAGTCCCAGCAACTTTTGTTTCCCTTCTTAAATCTGTTTATCCCAGAGGTGCTGCCACTGTCACTGATGGGCTCGGCCTTGGCCAGCGGCAGGTTTGTCTTGCAGCTGGCTGGCATTGGCCCTTTCAGACATAGGGGAAGCTTCTAGCAGCTTTTCAAAGAAGCTGCCCCTGTTGCCCTCACCCACTACCAAAACCTTGCCACATAAACCCAATACAGAGTACTACTCAGTATCTAGTGTATGTGCTATAGATTAGGTATACAAAATAATGTTTTACAGAATCACTTGTTTTCTTGCGTTCCGTAGTGACTGATATTTCAAGAGATTCCTTGAAAGTTGACTTGCTTCTATGATGAAGTTGAGAAAGCTTCTGCACTGAAACATTACTGAATAGATCTGGAAGGAGAGAGAAGAACAACAAAGAAGATACACAGTAAAGCCTGTCTTAAAGAACCACTTAAGAAACTGAAAAAGCAGTAGCTTACTGAGGAAACATTCTATTATAATCTAAATGGAACAAAGCATATTCTGAGCAATATGCCAGGTCTGGCAGATGGAACAGTGCTTATATACTCTGGCTGAGAATTTATACCTGAATATTTGGAAATTATTTTTTTTTTTAAGCAGTCTGCTAGAATAGTAGGATTAATTCTGTACTGTAAAGTGAAACTGTCTTTATTTTATAAAACCTGTTTGTTGATCCAAGTTAAGTGGAGTAGACTAGAACACTGAAGGGTCTTAATTTCAGTAGTTGGAATATATCACTTTTTGATATCTAGGGGATATTTCAGCTGAGCAGGAGTCACTGATGATAACGCATCAGTGCTGGAGTCCTGTTACAGCAAAGGGGAAGTATGTTTGCTCTCTTAATTTTTAATACGCAGCATATGATTTCTTTCAGGGCACATTCACAGAAATCCCAGCTAGCAACATCCGAAGAGTTATTGCTAAGAGATTAACAGAATCTAAAACGACTATACCTCATGCATATGCTGCTGCTGACTGTAACATTGATGCTATTTTGCAGTTAAGAAGAGAATTGGCCAAAGGTTAGTGATTAAACTGATTTGCTATAACATGTGGTACTAATGCATAGTTTGTCTTGTTTACGTAATCTTGCCCAGGAGGTGTAGGCTTTTGTATAGACAGAACATTGTGCATTCAAATAATCTTACTTGGTATCTGTATATTGGACTCAAGCTGTAGTTCCCTGGGATTATTGAACTGGCTGGACAATTTACCAAGATACAGGAAGACAGAGATGTTACTTTGCCAACTTACACAACACTGTAGACAACTGCAGTTTAACACAGGACTACGGATTGTCCAGTAGGTTTTTGTTTCCTTCCATCCAGATGCAGCAATATTGTCTTCTTGATGGTTAAAACCTCAAATTATTCATGTGAAAGATAATAGGGGAAGCTTCAATTAAAATATACTTTTGCTCTGTCCTTTTAAGTCTGATGTTAAAATTTAGCTTTGCTGGCCTCTTTGAATTTACTGGAAAAGGAAAGCTGATGTAGCCTCTCAAGTTCTGGGTGAGAATGGCTTTATCCATGGTGAGGAAAGAAAGTGAGTTTTAGCATGTGCCAGCCAATGCATGGTAAATGCCTCTTGAAGGCAAAGTACTGGTATTGATGTGAAGGAGGCAGGGTTATCTCTTTCACTGAAATTTATGTATATGCTTAAAGCTATGTTAAGCTGTTGGAATAGAAATCTGTCCCAGAGAAAACTGGATATTTTAAAATATACATTGAGAATTGGATTAAAAGCTATAAATCTCAATATACATGTGTGTAAATCCCAATTTTCATAATGTGTCCATTCACTTATTTATGAAGAAATATTTAGGTATAAGATTAAGAAATTTTCCCTCTTTGTCTCAACTTGTGTTCACTGAAGTGACTCATTTACAAAAAGTTCTCGAAGTTTAAGCTCATAATCAAAGGTTGCTTTGTTTTTGCTAAAACTATTTTTGTTTTTCCTAAAATCAGCTGAGTGTACTGTGCGATAGTTTGTTTTAATGGTTTCAAAATTAACTATGAAGACTAGAATCTTCTTTCCTAAATCTCAGTTCAACAAAGTATATATGATATTGTCCTCGGTTTGGCTGGGATAGAGTTAACTTTCACAAGGAGCTCGGAGGGGGCACAGCCAGGACAGCTGACCGAAACTAGCCAAGGGGATATTCAATACCATATGACGTCATGCTCAGTATAGAACTGGGGAGCTGGACGCATTTAAAAAAACAAGGATTTTTCAATAGAACGCTCTTCAGGCAGGTACTTCACGTTTTCATGTGAAGTATCACAAAATTATTGTTTGCTTAGTGTCTTTTTGTTTAAAGACTTACACTTAGGAAAAAAAACTGAATGAAAATTTTTATTCCTTTAGCATCATAATCTTCTTAATTTAAATAAATTTTATTATATTTAGAAATATTTGGTCAATATCCTGATTTTAATGTTGTCCCCAGGAAGTGGCTCCAATTTCATAGTTCATGAAGGTATTAAACCAAAACTTGTGGAAACTCTTCAGGAAAGCATTGTTTTATATTAGGTCAGTTCTTGCAACTGTCTGCAGTTACTAGCATTTTTCCTTTTTTTTTATTTTTTTTTATTTTTTATTTAGTAGCTGGTTTAATATTCTGCAAAGAGGATGGCAGTGCAGTGAAGTCTGTTTATAAATACCAGGGTCAGAAATATGGAAACAAATGTTTTCATAAAGCTTTGACGTCCGTAAGTTAATTTGATCAGGCCAGATTTACAGCTGAATACGTTAGAGTTGGGCATCTTGTTCTTCAGTAACTCACCTTAAGCTAAAGGATTTTCTAAAAATTCTATCTTTTGACTGAGATATTTAAGCCTGAGGAGAAATTTATTTTGTAATATTATATTTCTTTTTTCCATCACACTTAAGGCTATTTTCCATCAAATACACGTCTTTAACAAGAATTTAAAGGACTGTAATGAAATCAGATCAGAGAGAATTGTTGAGCAATTGCACTATAAGACTGTATTTTTCTCAGCAAGGTCATATCTGTCACCAATCTGGTAAGCTATGGAAAAAATTAATGAATTCATTGTCCTTTTTCAGTCACATTTTCCATCTTCACTTATCTCTGAAGCTACTTACAGAGGTTGTAGATTTTTTGGAGATATTTTTCTTCACAGAAAAGCTGGATTAAACAGTTGAAAACCTGCACTGCATGTTTCTGCCTCTGTAATATCTTCATTCCTTCTGATGCCAAAACCCGAGTTATTTTAAGATGTCCCAATCCACTGATACATTTTGGCATCAGACCTGCAGAACAGTTATATGAGCACAATTGAGGTGATGCTGCAAAGTAGGAAGCAGTAGCTGAGGGGAAGGGAGACGGGCCTGGGTGGGGGCAATGCCTGCCTTCAGTTTCCTGCTTGTCCTTGGAGCTCTAATTCTAATACATTCAGAAATGAGGTTTGACTGCAGCTGTCCAGGAAGAGTAGCCTTCTCAGGAAATCTATCTGGTTTTAAGGCAGGACTTGATAAAGTAGTCAAGATCATGTAGTATGATTGACTGCAGTATCTGTAAGTGATTCTTCTGGTCTTAAGTTTCTATAAAATGTGGAATATTCTTCATAAAGAATAATACTTATTTCTAGTGTCTGAGGTTAGCGATACTGTTTATTGAGCTGACAATATCTTATCTCTGCCTAAAATGACATGACATCTGTTGCATTTATCTGCTGGAAATCAATTGAGATCAGTTGATGTCTACTTTATCAGTTGCAGCCAAACTAATTAGGCATAGCTCTTCAAATTAATTTTCATTCTTTTAGAGGAGAATTCCCTTTTTCAGATTGATTCCTTTTGATAGGTTTAGCTAATTATGCTGGTGAAAGAATCATTTATTTATTTACAAAACTTGACTTTTCAATACTTACAAAGTTTGGATGCTATTCCAGGCATGCAGGTTAATTTAATTTTCATTCATCATTCATTCCATTTTATGAAATCTCATTTTCCACACTGTTCAGGCTGCATAAGCAAGTACTGAAGTTCTTTTGGCTTGAAGGATATATGCACACATATACCTTATAGCCTAGTACTAAGTCTGTTACTTGGATAGAAAAACCTGAAGGCCCATTGTTTTGTAATGAGGAGAAACAGTTGGTTTTGTTCTGTTCTTTTGTTTTTTTCCTACTATACTTTTTTTTCTAAAGGCCACAGTTTGTTGCTAAGGACGTTCATGGGAGAATACAGCTGTCTACATGAGGAAGGTACATGAACAATGTCACATGGATTCCTTTTGGTGGTGTTCAATTAGGCCTTTTTTCTGGTACCGTATTTAAATAATTTGTTCTCAATAGTTCAGCATTTAGATGTATATCCTTGTTATTACACCAAGTAGTAGAATAGAATTAATAGTGTATGCCATCTTAGACGTTACCATGATAATGAGAAGTGAGTATTTATAGGTCTAAGGCAGTGACAGGTGACACTTCAAGTTTTGTTCTAAAGCTTCATCATTGCTATCATGGTTTGAAAGCTTACGGGTTCAGGTGCAAATGATAGTTTTCTGTAGCCATGTGAACTCTGCATTCAGTATAGCATAGCAGGATGATTTTAATTTACATTTTTATTACTGTACTGATTGAGAAACCAAGGGCTTTTTTCTCTGTTATTGAAGCATTTAGAGAGGAGCATGAAACCTGGGGTCACCTATTGCTGACATTGCTGTGACTTTATTTAACATGCAGAAATTATGTCCAGTTCTGAGAAATGCTGCATGTTCTCAGGTTTAACTGAAGTTCGTGAAACCTAGAGAGTTTTACTCACAGAATCAGCCCACAAATATCTTCACTCTTGTACAAGCGCATATAGAGGTGTCTGAACGCTAGCCAAGAAAACTGACCCCAAATCACAGGGATCGTTAGGCTGTAAAAAGAGAAACACTGTTAATGATCAGTTATTGCACATTCATTCAACTTGAGTCATAACTTTTTACTGAACAATTTTTTTCAGAAGCTGCATGTCATAGTAATACTATGGAAAAATCTACCATTTAGGATTCTAAATTACCTTCAGCATTTATGTCAGTTTTGAGACGTTGGTTATCATCAGTCAGTTATTACTTTCAGAGGAAAATAGTAATGACTTTGAAACATCATGAAAGTGTAAGAGGACCTTTTTAAGTTAGTTTTCTGGATAGTAAGTAGGGCTGTGTTTAACAAAACTTTTGAAAGGATGAAGAACCTAATCCAAGCTGACAAGGAAGAGAGCTTGAAAGATTTATAGGGGAGGAAGTGTGAGTTGTTACAACGTATTGCTGTACATGTGAAGGCTGCATTTCTTGAAAATAAGAATGAGGAGAAAATAAGACTAAAGGAAGAAAAGATGTCAGCTCAGAGGGCTTTCAGTGTACGTAGTTCTGAAGTTGGGAGAGTGAATTTGATGGGTCCCACAGTCAGGTTTTGAGGTCTGTTCTAGAGGGTGGTCCCCCTGAAGTGTGATTCTGTCAGACTGCAGTAGCTAAGCAATGCCTTAGAGAAACCTTTAATGACAGCCTAGGAAAAATGTGTATCATGTTAAAAAAAAAAAAAAGTTTATTCTTTTATACATAATTGGAAACACAGTATTTTAGTCAATATGATTTATAAAAATAAAGCTTGTTTTTCATTTGAAACTTTACTGGTAATTGAAATGAATTAAAGCGGACATGAAAGAAAACACGTTGGTTTCACAGAAATGATGAGTCCAAATAGTGTTTCAGGTGATCTTTTGGGGTATCTTCAACTTGAAATGTATTTGAGCATCCTAGATGTAGAAGATTCAGTTTGGACTGATGTCAAATAAGAGAAGAAAGGGAGAGGGTGGGGTTTTTTTCTAGCTAGCAACGAGCAGTAATAAAACAGTTTGTGGTTTTGTGACTAGATACCCCTTTTCAGTTCTTGAAAGAAAAAACTGGCTACCGAACTTTGGAAAACAGATGGGTGTAAATCTTTCATTGATAAGGCAGTTGTACAAATGCACAGGGAGGTAAGAGTTGGTGTTTCTTGGTATGCCAGGGAGATACACACTCTTGCATGCCCCTTTATTCTTAGGTGCAAAGTTCTCATTGCACAATGCGCATTAACTAACTTCTCTGTAATAAATAATTTGGTAGAGAGCAAAATACGGTTTTCTGTCGCTCAGGAGACAACTGTCAGTTTTAAGTCAATGAAATACAGACTCTAAAGTCACATGATATTCACATTCACTTCTGACCAGTGATGCATTGTGAATTGGTATCTTAAAGTAATATTTTTATTACTGTAACTTTGGGCAATGATCCATAATTAGTTGTTCTTCAAGCAAATTATGATGATATCTTTCAGTCATTCAACTAAAACATTCTTGATGCTGTTTACCTGCCTTTCTTTCTTGTTATGAATTGTTTGTTTGTTGGGGTTTTTCTAGCATGATGGAGAATAGCAACAGAACAAGAGTTAAAAGATGTCTTTAGCCTCTATGGTTTTTGTGGGTGGTTTTTTGTTTGTTTGGGTTTTTTTAAAAAATAGTATTTGTAGTTGCCCTAGACAGAGTGCCTGGGTCTTCAGAAGCTTTCTTGGTCCCATCTGTAAATGTTTTGTATGGCAAGACTGACATAATTCAAATGAATAATTTTCTTGTCTTCAGGGAAAGGCAGGCACAATATTCAATGTATGCTATTCTAGATACAGCTGTAGGTAGGTGTGGGTTTTTTCTGTTGTTGCCCCACCCCTGCCCTCAAATGGTGCTATAGCTTTTATATGTGGCACCTCTTCCAGCTGAAATCTTTAAGATGGTTCCCCCATTTGGGTCATCTAGATGCTAGTGCTCAACAGTAGAAGCATTTTTGATTTACTGAAAGCTTTGCCTCTGGGGCAAGGTTAAAAAACAGCTGTGTTGTTACCACAGTGCAACATCAAAGAGTGTCTTCAAGGTCCAAGTTAAATTTCTTTATGTGAACGGGTTATTGCGTGGATGTGTAGAAAAGGGTTTTCAAGGTTAACCTAATGAGATTTTGAAGCAGTTTGGTATTGCTGAAGTTACCTTTGAAAGGTTCTGTATACAGAGGCACCAGCTAGGTTTTAGACAAAGGTAAGTGTTAATGTGGTGATATGCCTGTCTGACAAAGAAGTCTGCAGCTTTTTTGACCTTCTAGTAACAGTTAGCAAGAATGTCTCTGCTCAGGAGATTTTTCCTTGATGATACTCCTTTTGTCCCAAGGGGGAGAAAAGTTTTCTTGCTTGTATGATTGTAGTTTGAAAATGAGTTACTTTTTGGCAGTGTTTCATAGAAGAAAATCTGTTGAATCACTGGAATCTTGTCATCACAGAAATGCTGATAAACAAATCTTATGAGCAGTGATTGTCATTTTTTTTTCTCTTTGCAGATGACATTAAAGTATCTGTAAATGATTTTATTATCAAGGCAACTGCAGTTACTCTGAAGGTAAGTGAATGATTGACTTACTATAAAACTTTTTTTTTTTTTTTAAGCTGCCAAGGAGACAAGAGAAGTGTTTTGTGAGCCTTTATGGAGATATGAATGCAATCATAGCAAAGCTTGTAATTCTTTATCACTTATTGTCAGGTTTTTTTAAGCTTTCCAGGTGATATTCTCTACACTGTCTATGCTGTGGACTGTAAAAATGAGAACTTCTTAGTAAAGATCCACTTAATACAGTTATCTGCAGATAATGGTACATGCTTTGTCAGCAAACTAAAGCAATTGGCAAGATGTCTTTTATTCTTTGCTGTTGTATCTTATTTTCTTAGATAAATACTTTTTTATAACTGTAAGTCTCCAGTCTTGTGTATTACCTCAGATGTATTCGAATGGCCTACGTAGTGACCTATGCTTTGAATTAAAAATTCTTCAGGCAACCAGTCTTTGCTCATTGCTAAGAATTGTCATTGTTCCCATTGTCAATGTGGAAGTTAAATGATTGCAGTACATCCTGAAGTTAAGATCTTAAATTTCATTAAGGTCTACTTGTTCCATGCCAAGCTACAGAGGCTTTACAGTCTCCATAAGCTCTTTGCATGTCCCTTGGGTAAAACTAGACACATTGCCTTCCAATTTGTGTCGATTTGCTCTGCTTGAAAAACACTCCCAGTGCCACTCAGTTTTTTGAAACTGAAAGGTTTCAGAGATCCTTCTTTAGGAGAACTCCCACGCTTTGGAACTGTCTCGTCTTAGTCCAGAGTGTCTCAAATATAATCACTTGGAAGACATAATGTGAAGTTAATCTTATTTCAAAACTTGTGAAAAGAAAGGACTGTGATGGTTTCACTAGGATGTGGAGTGGGTTTGCTTTAAATTCAGTTTGCACTTAAAAAATTAAGTCAGTCATAGGTAGGAGCTCTAACCAGCCTGAAGGCCAGTATTTTTAAAGCTCAGGAGGAAATAGTGTCTTTTAGCAATCACTGAAAGTCAGTGATCACAGATCTCTGTCATTTAGAAAGATAATTAAGTGGCACACATGCTTGATCCTCAAAGTGTTCTATGGAGTTTGCCCTCATCATGAAGGCAATGTACTTATGTGTGACAAAGAATTAATGCAGATTTTGAAGCAGTTTGGTATTGCCATGGATTTGTTACCTATACATTCTTGATTGCACAGTGATCACACCTGTAGTTATATGGCAAATGCCTGGAAAAGTTAAACTTTTCTGATATCATTGCATTGTTTGAGCAGCAGGTTCTAAAAGCTACAAACAGACAAGATAAAGCAGAACAAGGATCCAAACTAGTTGCATTACCTCACAACAATATAAAAACATCAGAAAGGGAGTGAGAGCCATTTTTCTCATGTGCAAGGATTATTTTAAGTATTCAAAAGCTGAAGGAGGAAGTCACATTTAAGTTGGGGAACTATTCCCATGGATGTATGGAATTAGAGAGAACACTGCACTAAAATGGATTTGAGAAATTTCTAGGCAAACGTGATCTAAATTTTGAAGTATAATAGCAAAAGCTATAGATTAATAGGTAATTGCAAAAGCTATAAATTTTGACAGAAAATAGATGGGGTTCTAGGCAGTTTCATAAGCAAGTGCCTCAGAGAAATTCTGGGCATTGAGTAGACTGGGAAAAAACTTACCAAGTTATTCTATACCAGAAACAGAAGGAGGAGCTAAATATGCTTGCTGTGCATTTGTTAGATATGAACATAGCAAGAAGCTCCTTTTTGTGGCCTAATGAGACCTTGTGTGAGGAAGCGGTGACATGCAAAAATTACTGTCGACTGCTAGCTGCAAGTGTGGGATAACAAATCTCTGCACAAGAGAGCAGGTCAAAGGAACAGGAGACAGAGGGAGGAATGAAAGTTTAGGTTTTGTGGTTTTTCTCTTCTACACAAAAAAAGACCAGTCAAGAAAGATAACGGGATGTAAATGCTAGTTTCCAGTTTGTCTGTATGTGAAAGAATGACTTGAATATAAGCATTCAATGTACTTTTTATCACTTCTGCTTATATAGGTTTTTTGTTGTTACTTGTGTTTTTTTTAAATTGCTGCCTGAAACTTGAGATGAGTAGCTTCCTGTCCATTTAACTACTAGGCTGCTTTACTGTACTTTGAAGGAACATGCATGTGGATTATGCATGTTGTTTGTTGCCATTATTTAAAACAATATTTCCTTATCTGCCATCACAAAATTACCTAACCAATGAATTCTGTAAATATAATTTCTCTGATATACAAAAAAAAAAAAAATTTAGTCTGTGATGACTTAAAATACAGAATTTGAATCTTGAACTTAAGGATTAGATAGTTCTATGGTGCAAACATGAGAAAGTCATCTGTAGCATGTCACTTTTAATTTTATTAAAGGAAATTCAATAGACAAGCCTAGTAAATGATAATGCACTGATTTTAGAAATCTGTATGCATCTTTGGTTATAAATGAGTTGGTGTTCCAGGTCTGATTCTGAGAAGCTGGAGTTCTTGTGCATTGGATTAGAAGAAACTGAGATGGTTTGCTTTCTGGGTTTTTTGTTTGGTTGTTTTTTTATGGGACGTTAGTATTGTGTTTATATGGAAGTAATCATTAAACTATTCTGTCCTATCCTATTGCTTTCTTAAAAGTCTATGTTAGCATTTGTTTGACTATTAAAATAATAAAAAAAAAAAAAAAAAAAAAAAAACGAACAGATTTAACTCGGTATACCAGGAAATAAGTTCATAATCAAGCTCATGTCTCAACTACTTTCTGTCAGTGTTTCAGGAAAGTATGTGGACTACTAGTTTAAAAACCCACCTCCACCTGCTCCTCCCCACCCTGAAATTCAGTGGTGTGAATACATTTGCAAGTTTAAATTAAGGCAGTTTTATTGACTCTTTTCTGGGTGCTGTTCAAATCATATTTTGTTAATATTTTCTTTCTGCACAATGCAAGACATGCTCTTCTAGCTTGAATGAACTGACAGTGGCTGGTTTGACAGTTTGTGATTGGTTGGCAAACATCTCAAGATATTCCTTGTATCAGTTTTAACATACTAAATTTCTCCTTCACAGTTCTTAGGATCAGAAGTCCAATTATGAATTCTACTTTTTGGTTTGGTCTTTCCATTTGACAGCCAGACCTTTCTGGATGTGCCAGTAGGCTGACCAGATGATAGCCCATTAGAACAACTCTGGCTTTCTGGAACAAGGAGGGAAGAGTAAGGCTGGACGAAGGAATGAAAGGTTCCAGGCTGATATCCACAAGTGGTTGGACTTAGTAACAACAACTGCTATAGCAGCCGTCCTTTAAAAATAAACAGTCTTTGTTGTTGAAGTGATGGGAGAAATAATACTGTCTAGTCTACATAAAAATTAAGACTATTCTAATGATATTGAAGTTGGCAGGAGAAACTCCTTGTCCCTACCATCTCCTTTGGATACCTTAGAGAGTCATCCTTGCACAACACCCACTTGAAGACATCTTACAACTGTGTATACTGTGGGACTTACTGAAGTTTGTTTAACTTGCAAAGTGGAGTACTACCATCCTTTTTTTTTTTTTTTTTTTTTTTAAATATACATCCTGGTGTTGAATAACAGGAACTGAATTTGCTGTTATAATGCTTCTTATAGGTGTGGAGTTAGTTTAGATAGAGGTTATGTGTCCCTCCCATACTTTTTTCTGGAATGCCTTCTCCACTATGAAGTCAACTTCCTAATTCCTAATTTCATTAAGATCACTAAATACTCATCTTGGAAATAGTACCTTCACAGTATCTATGATCAGTTACCTGAGACTTCACCTATATGTTAGGGTATATCCCCCCTGCCCCTGCCAGCTATTTCAACCTTATGTGGTAAACTCAAAAAACTCATCAGTAAACATTATCTCAATTTTAATTGAGTCCCCACACACAAAAAAATAATCTTCTGCAATTCAGGAGAACTTCATCTGGATAACAGAGAGTGCACCTGCAGCATACTCAATTTGTAGCTTCCTTTGTTGAGAGTCGTGCTTGAGACACGAGTGGAAAACAACACATGGGTATAGTAGGATGCCTGTTTCCATGCTTTTTAAGTCAATATCCTGTGATTTATTTGGGGGGAGAAATTACACTGCTTTGTAGCTTTGCATGCTGGGCATTTGTCATGGTTTAACCCCAGCCAGCAACTCAGCACCACACAGCCGCTCACTTACTTCCCCCCTCAGCCAGTGGGATGGGGGAGAGAATCCAAAAAAAGGTAAAGCTCTTGGGTTGAGATAAGAACAGTTTAATAGAACAGAAAGGAAGAAACTAGCAATGACACCGATAACAACAACAAAGTGACAATAATAATAATAATAAAAGGATTGGAATACACAAGACAAGTGATGCACAATGCAATTGCTCACCACTCGCCGACTGATGCCCGAGCAGCGCTCCTACCCCAGCCAACTCCCCCCAGTTTATATACTGGGCATGATGTCCCATGGTATGGAATACCCCTCTGGCCAGTTTGGGTCAGCTGTCCTGGCTGTGTCCCCTCCCAACATTCCGGTGCCTCTCCAACCTTCTTGCTGGCCGGGCCCGAGAAGCTGAAAAGCCCTTGAGTTAGTCTAAACACAACTTAGCAGCAATTGGAAACATCAGGGTGTTATCAACAATCTTCTCATACTCAACCCAAAACACAATGCTGTACCAGCTACTAGGAAGACAATTAACTCTATCCCAGCCGAAACCAGAACAGCATCCATAAGGTGGTACCAGTGACTCTTGAAGGAATTTGTAGGCTTTTGTTTATGTTTTTTCCAGTGGCACCAAAATACCTTCTGGCTGCCCTGCCATTTTCAGTTCTTGGAGCATACCTTCATTCTATTTGACAAAGTTAGTTAAAGTAAAATAAAATAAATGCAAGCTAATAATGTACATCTACTCTCAGACCCTCACAGTGGTGTTTGGGTTTTTTTTGTCTTGCTCATGGCAGTCCTGATGACAGATGTGACCTATTCTTTTGCCTTCATTTACAGACTGCAGTCTGTGATACACTAATTAATTTGGTGAATGCCTGTATGTCTTATGTAATGTAAGCTATGTGTCTTAAAGGATTTTCCTTTTTCTTGATAATTCATTTCACCATTGTAACAGCTGTCTTTTTTTACGCTCTCCTAGCAAATGCCAGATGTGAATGTAACCTGGGATGGAGAAGTCTGCAGGCAGCTGCAGTCCATTGACATTTCTATTGCTGTGGCAACAGACCGAGGTCTCATTACACCAATCATAAAAGATGTTACTGCCAAGGGAATAAAGGAAATTGCTGCCTCTGCAAAGGTAAGTCTTAAATGTACAGTAGGCTGAGGAGTATAGTAGCTATGTAGGTTTTTGTAGCAGAAAATGTAGCATGACCCAGGTACACACCAGTGATAACAAAGGCAGTTTCAGAATGGATCTAAAGCAGTTTCAGCATTCCTTAGACTTCAAAATTACTATTAATTTTGCAACTGTTCATTTTTAACTAACAATAACTTAGTCATCATGTTATTTAGTTGAATGCTGGCCGGACTGTTTGAACAACAAACCTGTACAGACTTCTGGAATTTAATATAATTGTATTTCTTTAATCCTCATGAGAAAGCTAGATAATGTTAATTTCTTTAGTATTATATATATTCATAATAGAATGTTTTTAAGATTTTTCCAGTCCATATTGCCTACTTCATGTTGAATGTGTTGTGAAAACAAATCCTTTCACTAATATAATAGCCAGCCAAGGAGGAAGGTCAGCTGAGATTGTTACATTATCCTGTGATTAGTGATTGAATGACAAGAATAAAAGCATTATGAGAAGTGCAGTATAGGTTGTGCTTTCATTATCATCCCCAATACCTGGCATAGTGTGATGCAGTATTACAAACCTCTCTTACCATAAATTACAGTGTCCTGCAGTTCCGATGATGGGAATGTATGCTTGCATTATGTTTAATAGGGCTATGATAAAGTAAGCATTCCCCTTTCATTTCAAATGGAGTATGTGTAACATAGGTCACACTGCTCAGTGTGAAAGTCAGTGGGTCCCATAGATTGCAGGTGTCCACACTAGCATAATTTTGCTTTTCAACTTCTTCACTGAATTATTGAAATATATATATACCTGACATGCACATGTGGGAGGCACAAACTGAAACTGCGGCTGCTTCTCTACCAGTCTCCCTGTAGTTTGGCAAGCACTTTCTTTGTGTAGATTGCTTATATGTCCCCTTCTGCTGCATGTTAATTTTAATTTCTTTCTAGGTCATGTGCATCCTAGCACCATATTTCCTTTATTCAAATAATGCAGTTGCACATATGCATTACGCTCATATTGACCCTGTTGTGTGAACTCTGTTCCCATGGGTATTGTCTTCTGGCTCACGAGTTATTCAGAGATGAATAAAAGCCTAAAATAAAATTCAGTGTATCCTTTTGTTGTGAAAAGAGTGGTTTGGACCGCTTAAAGTATCACTGTCAAAGGTATTAGCAAAAGTGATTTAATAGGAATTTATAAAAGCATGACTTCACAAAGTTTGATGGTAAGGGTCAGTCTATTACTTAATACATGGATGAAATGTACAAAGGAAAATCAAGTTAGAATCAAACTAGAATTATTTATACAGACTGAAGACGCAAGAGAGAAACAAACAAAGCAAAATCGAATTAGAATTGTTTTTTCATGATTTGCACAGAGATCAGAGTTGTAAAGAAATTAGGGGAGACCCTCCTGTTGAGTCACAAGGTTCAGAGAAGACCCCCTTGCTTTCTAAATTCCTGATGGAGCTTGGGTGCAGCTGGATCCACTCCTAGTCCCAGACTTGGGCAACAGTTTGTGTCTAAAGGAATTGTGTGTATAACAGCAGTCTTGAGGTTCATTCACAGTTTGAATAGAATTTCCTATAATCACAACAGTGACTTAGGTATAGATTCAAAAGGACAATATTTGTACTATACTTCCTATAAGATATCCAAGTTAGTTCACACATGCGTGAACACAACACAGACACTAAGATATCTCTCTCTCTCCGTTTAGACCCCACCCCCGCACCCGTTAAAAATTCCTCTTGAGTTCAGTGAAATATTCATGTCAAATGTCTCGACACTTTCTCAAGGGGCGAAAGGTTGAGCCTCAAGGAGTGAAGGGTATCAGCCCAGGTCCCGTCGTCAGTTTTCAGTGACAGTCCTCTGATTTTTGCAAACTGGAGAGTGCAAGCTCTGGGAGGTGTCCCACTCACAGGGAGATGCTGGACGCAGCCTGCTGTGGTCCAGGAGAGCTCAAAGGGCCTCACTTAGGACCGCTGTTTAGAGGTTTGCGAGATAATTGGCTTTAGTCATCAGCAAATTACTGGAATTCCAGTAGCACTGGTACCGTTTCACACAAGTTTCACACTACGGTTCAGATAAGTGATGCTCCAAGGCTGTCAGGGATGACTAATTATTCCTGCTCCCCTTGCCTGCCTCCACCAGGCAACAGGAATCCTTGGTCCGGTCAGTGCTGCTCCTTGCCTTAGCTGTGCAAGACTTCCTGGTATGGTCAAGGGACGCTTAACTGCCCAACTCATTACACAAATGCTAAGGCCTAATGGGAATCCCTGAGATTGTAGACTGGCCCAGGTGGTGGGGGGATTGCACCACCACACGTTTTAACTTTTAAATTCATATTTCTGTAAAACTTGATGTAAGCCTGAATTATTTAGTGGGCAATTCATGAGAATGAGATTCTGTTAAACTTGTGGGTGTTTATTTCTAAGCTGAAGTCATTGCAATTGTTAAAGTACTGTGGCCTTTCAGAACCCTTGCCTGAAAGATGTTTAAAATGTATACAGGGAAGACAGTTGTCTACCATGACCAACAGAGTTATATTGCAACATGTCACAACGGTAACTACTAACCAGCTCATCTGTGCAGAAGTTTATCTTGTAATGACTCTACCTCCACCCACATGCAAACAAAATTAAGTCAATTCAATTTTAGTTTCTATTTACTGACTCTGGTCCTTAAAGGCAGGGATGAGGTTTCATAGAAATTACCTCTTCATAGATTGACTTGAGTGCTTGACATGATATTCGTAGAAGGTGTGTAGAAAATCCTGGAAAGCAGAATGGGCAGTTCCTGGAAGGCAATCTAGAATTTTTTTTTTTTTTTAAAGGGGGGGAGGGGGCAGGTGACGCAATTCCTAGAAAGAACATGGAAAAAATCCTAGAAAACAGTGGTAGAATTCCTAAAAAGGGAATGGAAAATTCCTATAAAAAAGAGGGGATTCATGGTATAATCTTCTCCAAGAAAGTTTCACAAATGTGATGTATCACCTTTTTCATGTTGTGATAAAGTAGATTTTGGGTTTTTTTTAATTCACTTCCACAGAAATTTCACTAACATAATTAAATTATTGATAACTATCATTAGTTTTCTTCTTTTTACCAGAAGGAAAATATAAACAGACTGTGTTGCTTTTATCAGTCTTCCCAGAAGCAGATCCGAGTCTATTTCCTTGACTGTGCTTTTGGAAACAGTTATTTTTGTCTTAAAATGTCATAATAGTGCAATTGTCACAATGCAGCATTTTCCATGCGCTTTACCACCTGTGGAATAACTATGATACAAGCCAAATACAAGAAATGTATTCTGTATGAATAAGATAGATCATCTGTCCTGCATATATTCCCACTTCAGTCTCTGCTATCAGTTGAAAAGCTCCTGATTTTGAAAAGGTTGCTACTAACGGAGAAGTCATCTGCCACATTTCCAGTCACCACCTTTTCCATTGGGTACTCACAGGGTGTAAAGAATGGGTTGGTGGCTGAATAACTGGCCCTTGACCCACCAATGAGTGCCATTTCTCTTGAGGTCCACACAGTCCTTTCTTCCTTATGTGACAACTACTGTAAGAATTATTCATCCTGATTCCCACTGCTTCCATCTAAGGAGACCTCTGAGCTAGAAACATCCTAGGTGGGCATAAGGTTCTTATTTTCTGTGGTTTTATCTTGGAATACAGTGTGAACTTCTTGGGCTGTATTTTGAACAAAACGTTTGTAGACAGTTTGTTCTGTTATATTTAGAAGTAGAAAAGTCTCACAAATAGAGGTCACAGGAAGGGTGGTCTTTAAGGTAGTTGAATGCTTAGCTGGAAGAAATACATTCTGTGAATCTGCTAGAAAGTTCTGAAGTGGTACATGGCAGTCTCTTTAAACAGATATGTTAAGAAGAATACTCTGAATTTGTCTCATCAGTATTTTGCTAGGTATTTTTGCCATCTGAAAACACCAGGGAGAATGGTGGTTCCATTGTGAAAACTGGAGCAAGGTTTGTGAGGTGAGAGAACAGCTTTTATTGAACAGCCAGTATCGTTGGGAAAATTAAGTTTTGTGTCCTAGTCTCTTTGCCAAATCATTGCAGCTATGACAACAGTGTTGCTGAGGTGCTTCCCTGAATCCAAAAGTAGATGACTTTTTAATGGCTGTGTGGTACTTACAACGTCTTATTGAAGTAAAAAGAATTAGTCTATTACAACACTTTAATTTCTTTCCTCTCTCCTCTTCTTTTTTTTTCTTTCATTTTTCTTAGACTTTAGCAAAGAAAGCAAGAGATGGAAAACTGTTACCGGAAGAATACCAGGGAGGATCTTTTAGGTAAAGCTCTCTAGTAGCATTTAATAGGTGCAGCGTGGGTTCAGAACTGGTTTATCCTCAGCTATTCCACTGCGTGTTAATGCATTGCCTTTTAAAATCTTGCTCCATTTAGGGTGAAACTCCATGCAATGATTCTGAGGGTCAAACCTAGGCTAAATGTCCTGTATCGGGGAGAAACAATTGTCTTGGTACAAGTTTATTTCATCTGAGCCTGATGTGAAATTCATGTTTTTTATACAGCGACTGATCTGACTTTTATTTTTGCACCTAATTTTTCCCAGTTGCAGAAGAATGTTGGGATTTTGGTTATGTGGTTTTTTTAAATTGCATTGTGTAGTTAGGAAAACCCATTCATAATAGTTTTAAAATGAGTATTTTAAAAGGAGTTGTTTGGCAGAGGTATCACAGCAGACAATGATGTCCACTTTGTCTTCAATTCACTCTTCAGAGGAATGTCTCTAGAGGGACAAAAAAAAGTTACAGCAAAGTTGTGGTGTTAACTCTTATAGTTTACTTTTAACTGAAATGTTAAAAACTGCGTAGATCAGTTTTACATACTAACATATATTTAGTAAATTTTTTTTTTATAAAAGCTACTCTGCAAAAAGAGCTAGTGTACTCAGTGATGAGAAATAAATGGCATGTGTAAAATGCGAGCATAAATATAGTGACACAGTTGCACAATTAATTTCTCAGCTGACTTTTTACACTCCCCAAGTTTCTAAAACTTAACTTACTGTATTTTATGACACAGTATCATCAAGCAACATTTTTTGTTACATAAACTCTAGCTTACCTCACTTTTTGTCAATTTTTTAAAAGCTAATTCTGAATGCTTATGTTAATCATATATTCTAGAACAGATAATTTGCAATGAGAGTAATACTACAGACTTCTGCAGAAACATTGCTGTAATGTATATTAATGTGCCTGGGTTGCGACTGTCTGGAGCACGTGGCTCTCGTGCTGGAGGAGTGGTCAAAAAAATCTCTAAGCCTTTCAGGAGAAAAAACATGGAAATGCAGCAGTGGAAACTTGGGTGTCTTCATCAACACAAATGGCCCCTGGGTGTGAATAACTGTGGACCTTTCACTGCTAACAGCAGTGGTGACAACAGCTGTGTGAGGCATGACAGGGTGGATGATCTGCTCAGCCTGGTGGCAGAGCTATGAGAGGAAGTAGAAAGGTTGAGGAGCATCAGAGAAAGAGAGACTGGTGGAGCCATGCTCTGCCCTCCCTGAGACAGAAACAGCCACCAGAAAAGTACCAAGATCAAGGGGATTCTGTATCCTCCCCATGTCAGGCTGAAGGCAGTAGCTTAAAGGAAAGGAGTGAATGGAGACAAGCCCAAGCTCAGGGTGGCAGGTGAACCCCCTCCTTGCCCACCTTGCCTTCCCAGGTGTCTTTGTACAACAAGTATGAGGTGCTGGATGTGGAAGGCCAGTCAATAGATGATGTGGATGACGGTCCATCTACACCAGAGGAGTTGCCCCAAGGTCAGAAAGGCCTTATCCCCCCGCCCCATATCATGACCACCTCCACCTCCTTGGACTATGACCCATTACTGCACTTCCTTGTGGGTGGCGATGAAGCCGCAATGCATAGTCCGAGGACGATCAAAAGAGACCTCAGGGCCTTGGGATGGCTGGTAAGGGAACCTGGAGCACAGGTTATTTTTTCCTCTCTCCTTCCAGTTGCAGGCAGCGACACTGGAAGAAACAGACAGACCCAGTCT
>JAVKLA010000031.1:26626832-26653001 GCA_034782735.1 Sagittarius serpentarius | reverse complement strand
AGGAGCGGCTGAGGGAACTGGGCTTGTCTGGTCTGGAGAAAAGGAGGCTGAGGGGAGACCTTGTCGCTCTCTACAACCACCTGAAAGAAGGTTGTAGCGAGGTGGGGGTCGGTCTCTCTTCCCAAGTAACAAGTGACAGGACAAGAGGAAACAGCCTCAAGTTGCACCAGGGGATGTTTAGATTGGATATTAGAAAAAATTTCTTCACCGAAAGGGTTGTCAAGCACTGGAACAGGCTGCCCAGGGAAGGGGTTGAGTCACCATCCCTGGGGGTATTTAAAAGATGTGTAGATCTGGTGCTTAGGGACAGGGGTTAGTGGTGGAGTTGGCAGTGTGCAGTTTACGGTTGGACTCAATGATCTTCAGGGTCTCTTCCAACCTAAATGATTCTACGATTCTATGATCTCTTTTAGCTACCTGGGGACATTATAAAGATTCCCGAGATTAAAGGTGAGAGAAATTTTACCAGAGAATTAGATCTATGTTTTCCTTGTGATGATTTCAGCAGGGTCCCTGTATGTTTAAGATAACACTTTCTCCACCACCATAAATGTGAAAGATAGGTATTCCTGGTGTGGAGCTTATTCTGACTGTGGTAGAGATGTTCTAGAGGCACTTTGTTCTTGTTTGTTAGAAGTAAGTCTTGAAATTTCAGCCAGTTTGTGAATCATATGCTTAAGGCAAAAAAACCACAGCCCTGCTGCCTCTTTTTCTGTAAGCCTGGGTTGCAATCCTTTCTTGGTCGTTAGCTCATCTTCCCACAGGGTTTGAAGGAGACTGGCTTCTCCTTGAAGCTGTCTTCTGTGCTTACCAGTGCCGTGTCAGGAACTGGTTGATGTTTATCTTCACAGATTCCACAAAAGGATAAAAGCAGAGGCTTTAAGTAAAAATTTGTGACTATTATATATATATATATTTGTGAATGTTGTATTCATTTGCTTATCAAGAAAACTCTTTGAGTGGTTTCTTTTGAGCTAACTACTGAAAGCCTGTGAAGCAAGAGAAGTATTTAATTAAGATTACTTTATTTCCTCCTTTGTAAACTGTTCACTACCCACTGTAATCCAGCAGGATTTGCCACTCCTTCAAAAGAATTCCTTTGTCCATCTGCAAACTGTTTTGATTCTTCAAGATTCGCTAAAGCAGGACTCGTTAACATAAAGCATATACTGTGTTTTACATTTTAGAGCAGAGTACCTGTAACTGTTGCCAAATCACTTTGTTAGAAGCTGTTTGCTGAGAGGTATACAAAATATGCCATTGTTGAAGCTCACATGGTTTATAATTTGCTTTCACTGTTTTAATTTTATTTACCCCCCAAGTTGCATGTTGGGATTGTGGTTGCCCTTTACACCTGGTTTAAAAAAGAAAAAAGAAAAGAAAAAGCTAAAACAATAGGGGACAATAGCTGCTTTTCAGGAGTGGCAGCTAGAGACCAGGTGGGATATCCAAACATGTCTAAAATATCACTGAGGCTTGCGTGTAAACAACGAACTCTCATCACTAAGTTACATCACTGAGTAAGCATGGAGAGAAACCACTGTTAGGTTTTGACTTGCTGTTTCTTGTTTCCCTAGAGAATGAACTTGAATTATTTTTTTCTAATTGAAAGTTTGTTTTTTAACAGGGCCTTTTGTACTTTCACTGCAATGTATGATATAAAAAGAATCAATTTTTCTTTAGACTTGGAGACACATTTCTAGCATCAGTAGCTGTGCATGTCCTGAAGATAAAGATATGCTACGCACAACTTCTGCGTTCCTGACAGAGAACTGCCTCATACATAAGAAATCAGCTTGCAAGCTACTCTCAAAATGAGAAACAAAGGACTTGCTGGAGAATAGCTTGATTTGATTATCTTTCCAATAGATTTGAGATCATTTATAGAAGTGAACTGAAGTTCAATGAAATAGAAACAGGAGGAAAGAGACACTGTAATCTTCACTTTTGATTAAATCTGATCCAATCTTCAGCATCAATTACTGCTATCTATAATCTGGAGATTTGGATCATGAATCAAAGAGGAGGAAAGTTCTGTCTAGTAATTCCTGGCACAAAGCTAAATGTTTACAGATGACTGTTGAGTCTTACATGTAGGTGCCGAGGAAACTCCAAACGGCAAACACAGTCTCACCCCGGATTTCCAAGGACTGCCCGCTTACCAAGTGATTTACTGAGGCATATGAAAGAAAATACAGAAACTTTAAAATCAGGAACTGAAAAACATGTAACTGCTACTAAAACTAGGTAAGATGTGTGCAAACTATAAACCAGAAGTGTGCTCTCATTTCATATTGAACACTTCCATCCAAGAAGACAACTGTACTCCTTTTTTGAGTATTTAGAGTGGAAATAAAAATTAAATAGTGCTCCTCAGAATAACTGCACTATATAGTAAATTAATATGAAATATGGTTACTTCCTCTGTACACATTCTTTGATTTTTTTTAAATGAAAAAGCCCTCAACCTACATATAAACAAAGAAGAAAATCCTACTATAAGGATATGGACTTTCCCAGCATACACGAGTTTCCAAAACCTGAAAATAATTAGGTAGGTGTCTTCTAAACACTTTGCACATACAGAATAAAACATTTCTTTAGTGAATAGTAGGCTGACACTACAGCAGGAAAACAGTAGGGAAAAAAGCAAAAGATTCTGGTACATGTTGATACTGATTACAACACACTAGGTTTGTTGTCTTCAACCAAGAGTATGACATCATCAAACCAATGCCTTTCATCTCAAACACCAAGGCAAATGAATTGCTATAAAAGGCCATATACTGGATTTTTCCCAGTACTGTTCCAACTGATTATCTGGAATAAGAATTAACAATTAATTAACATGATTGTAATTCATATAAACAGTCATGTAATTAAGTCCGTAATTAGGCCCACTTTTTAGGACAGATGAGCATGCAATTCCTATTATATTCCAAGGAAGATAACTTGTCTGGAGGGAGAGTACATGCCGGCAGGTGAGAGAGAAGGTTACAGAAGGAGACCGTGCTGAAGAGGGTTATGGAGTTTCCAAGAAGAGGAACATATGCCAGAGCCTAGAGATGGGTATCGAAAATGGAGATGCAGGTCACCTGGCTGGCACTGTAGGAAGCAGAGCAAGTCTGGTGAAGGGAGGAAGGAGTGAGTTGTCCAGTGGCTCACAGCCAACCTTGTGTCTCTGTTTCAAGAACTGTTCAGTGAGCTCCAGAACAGAGCACTTACACCTTCCATGCCTCTTTTGTTTCGTGGACTCTACTGAGTGCATGTGTGATCAGCAGGACAGAGATGGAGTTATTCAGTGGCTTGTCTGGCCTGGTTGAAGTATCCAGCAAGGAAAATTTGTGCATGGGATGCCAGCCAGGCACTTTTTCAGTTTGTGTTGGCGGAAAACAATGCCTCCTTGGCTATAACGTACTTAATAAAAATAAAACCATTTCAGTTCTGAAGAAAATAGCTCTGATTCTGCACCTCTTTTCTGCTCCATAAAGTGGTGTCACTGTGTGAGTGCTGTAGCCCTCTGTTGTCACATTGTAGAGCGTTAGGAGAGGTTACTTTGATGTGGCTTAGAGGAACATGGCAAGTTATTAAGTGCAGATAGCCAATCTAGACTGAATGGTTTGTTATTTTGCAGTTTTTCTTTTTTGGCTGCTGATATACTTCAGCTCTTTCGGTGCCTTGTGTGTAATGCATTAGACATAAGTATTGTATTGGGTCAGAGGTAACTTCCTCCAGGAATCAGTGGAGAGCTTCCTGAGATGCCTTGTCCTCTGAACGCTGCCACGAACCTACGGTATTCATTCCAGATGTTATAGGCCTGTTTCTGCGGGGAAACAAACAGGAAAATATTTCCAAAGCCTTTAAATTAAAATCCCAGAAGGATCAGGCCACGTCTTTATGCCTCAGACACATTCAAGAGATACAAGCACTTTTCTTTGTGTGTACCATTCGGATGAAATGTTTTAGAAAGATATGAGCAATAAGGGTCTATTAAGCCTTTGTACATGTGTGATGTGGTGAGCAAGGATACAAGAAGCTTCTTCCATTTCTCTCAGTCTAAGGGAGTATAGTTTTTGCCTTTCACACCACTCTGAGATGTCTGCAGTATGGGACATCACCCCACCGCATGTAGAGGACAAACCTGCAAAGGCAGATATACTGATTTCTCTGATACACAATTGTGCATGGTTTAAGAAGTAACTCGCCCAAGTGAGCATCTCTTGCAATCGTTTTTAACAAGCTATAGACAAAAAAACCATAGTTTATTTTCATCGTTCCCTTTCCATTTTTAACAGCTACTGAACCTAAATATGTTCCTGCTCACAGTACCACGTGTTGATGCCAATGCTAAATGCTAGCAATCCGTCTAACCTGACTTTCCTTTAACAGAAAAGATACCTGCCCCAGTGGTCTTGATCAAAAGTTGTTTGCTATAGTGTAGTTTGCTGTCCATTTGTGTCTTTACCATGAGAATACTGTACTTCAATGACTCTCTACCTTTACCTTGTCCGGCAATTTTATTCAATTCTAACATTTCAGGGAGTCAAGTCTGTTATCCAGACATCAATCCCCTGTATGGCAAATTCTTTTATAAAATTGCTATTGCTTTTTAGCTGGAGGAAAAAAAAATCTGGATTTTACACAGAAGACAAGCTTTTCAGGATTATTAGCAGTAGGGTGGGTACTTGAGAAGGAAAGATTTTCTCTATAATAACTAAATATATGTTACTGTACATCATCCCTGAGGTAGCATGATTAAACTCCAGTGAGGTATCAGTCATTCTTTTTGGAGCTTTGGAACAGTTATAACTTTCCAGACTGCATTTTCACAGTCTATTGTTTATCATGAATCTGCCAGAATTTTAAGCAGGCGTACCCTTGCATTCTGATGTTAAAATATTCTACAGCACCTACTTCACCAAGCAAGTTCAGTTCAATTTACTGTAAAGTAACCTCTGTTTTCTAGAATGTATCAAAGATTGTGGAAAACTATCTAAATTTGCCTGCACTAGGGACAGAAGGCAGAATGATGTAGGAGGAAGAGAATTGCTGATATCAAAGACTGATTGAAAAAATCCACATATTAACTTACTGTGTTACCTTATAACAGCTGGAGTGATGCAGAAAAGGGTGGTTGGAAAATGAGAGCCATTTGCACCTAAGTATGGGCTAGATATTAGACATATCACTCATAAGTTTCCAAGTTCCGGTATGGGGAGAAGGAAACAGGAATCAAAGCCGGTAATGCAACTGTCCCCTAGAATTGGAAGAAACTTGCTTCTTATTGTGACCTGAATTTTCCACTGGCCTTTTTTTGTCTCCAGCACATAATAGAATAAAACATTTACTATCTTTAAACTTTTAGAAGGTCAGGATTTCCATCCTTGACATTTAGAACCGCTGCCAAATCACAAAAGTAACTGTTATCCTTAAAGCAGCACATTCATTTCTATGGCAGTGAATAAGCTAAAGAAAAAACAGCAGTCTATTAGCGAGAGGGTAAACACTGCTATTTCTTCTTGAGAAAAGTTCCGTTGTGCTTCATAACTAATAGGCCTCATCTCTACTGTTTACTACAGTGTTACTGCATCTCACTGAATCATTAATTACAGTTTGTTTTTAAGAAAGGAAAGTGCTGTCATTGCTCTTGTCTCAGCAGCAGAATTATTACAATATGCCAATGTGTTTGGTGGCATGCTAGCAATTTCCAGTTTCTAAGAATGCAAATACACTATGACCTACAAACACCAGGCTCTTCTCTGTAGTTTTCATAGACTCCAGAAAGAACAGAAGCTTGCTTTGCTGTGCCTGCTGGGTAAACATACGGTGATCAACCACAACATTGTCACTGTTAACTACACCTAAAACAAGGCAAGAGCTATCAGTCTTCTAGTTGGGCGCCATTGAGTTTAGGGGTAGAAAGCCAGAACAAGGGGCACATATCTGCTGAAAGCAACCAAAGAATTGCTCTTTGGTCGTTCTTTTTTTATTTGTATGGAACTAGCCATAACGCCTCTGTTTGCAAATTGCTTCGCAGAATCTACCTGTCGTACCTGTTGCTGGCCTTTCCAGTTCCAGCAAGCCTTATTACCCAGTGTTTTCTTCTTATTTTCGAGACTGCCTGGTCTTCTTTTCTCATATCTCTTTCCTGCTATTGCAGTAGTTTCATTTTCCCTTACCCTGTTCCCTTGCGGCAGTCTTCTTTTCCTCTGCTCTGGCATCTAGAAGCATTTTGCTGGCTGGATCTTACGCTTATGTGATGACAGAGTACCTCCCAAGGAGCCATGGTAAATCATAAATGCAGTATTAGTGGACACTATCAGAAGACGTTATCTTTATAAATCTGTTCACAAAAGAACTCTTAAGGAAAGCACCCTTTTCAGAGTGCTTAAATGAGATTTCTGAGGGTGTATGCTTCCTTGGAATAGCCTCAGGTTGACCAAGAACTCAGTATAGAGAGAAGATGCAGAAAATAATCCTGTTGGGCACATTACTTGGAGCAAAGTCCTTACCTGGAGAAACAGCTCCAGAATTGTGGATATTAAATAACATATTCCTCATGAAGCTTCTCAGGCTGCAGAAAGACATTTGTTAAGAAAAGTGAATTACAGATATCAGACCTTGGCTGTAGGCAGCTTGTCTCCTGGAACAGACCCTTTGGATGTACATTATAGCCTTGTTTCTGGCCCTGTCTTCTGCTCCTGACTGGACTCACTGGATGGACTCTGTACCTGGTTCATCACTTGCCTTGCCTGGGAGTGTTGCTAAACCCTTACTAGCAGCATCTGGCTCTGCCCACCATTTTCAGTCCCTGTGGGACTGCTCTGGCCCTTGCTGCTCCCAAGAACGAGTCACTTTTTGCACTATACTTAGTGCACAATGCACTATAGCTTCCACATGCAACCTCCCTTGCCACAGCTTTGCCAAGGTGAAAATGTGTTCTCAATTCCAGATCATCCTCTTTTAGTTCCAGTATTTTCTTAATCTCAGTTTTTATCTTTGTTTATTCAAGTTTATCTCAACTTTTATTGAAAATTAATCTTTGTATTTTCATAAATATATTTTCCTAGCAGAATGTCAGCCTTCCAGCTCATCTTTTACAGGGACCTTTTTTGCCTTTCAGAATTACTGTTGCATTCATTTCTTATATGCTACTTTAACAGATGGGAAGTGTAGTCTCAGAGATCCATTTATAACGTACCCATCTTTTCACTTAACAAATGAGTTTTCATTTTTACCCTAATTGCCTGTGTACGCTTAGTGTACTAGAACCAGTTTAATTTTATCCCAGCATTAGACCTGTGTTTTAAAAGCCAGTGGTACAGCAAACTCAGGATGCTGTTACTTTCTGCCTTGCTAGGTTTTAGATTCACAAAGCTCATTTGAGAAATATTAGGCCCCAAAGAACTGGCCTAAGTAAGAAGAAATACACTGAATTGCCAAGTGCACTATGCCTGGAAAAAGGCAAAATATATCCAAATTCATTTTTAGGGTGTTAGAGTAGGAGTTCATCCTTTTCTTGGACAGCTATTACTTCTTCAAGAACAAGGATACAAGTGTGGGTTGGGTTATGATGCAACAAGATCTTCCTCAAATTGTACCCATAACTGCCGAGTATCAGTCTTTAATATTGCCATTGTAAGCTGGTTTAGAAGGTACATAATGAGTGAGAACACAAGAATGCTCTCAAATATGTGTCACCCTCACTCTCAGTAGCCTGGTGGATGGTGAGATATCCTGGAAAGCTTTATTGGTTGAGTCAAAAGAATACCTTTGGAGCAAAATGAAATGTTACAGACCTTCATTGTGTTTATATGTTTTGACATGATTAGGGCAGCCTGTGAAAATTTAACTTTGAAAAGCTGCCTATTTCACAAAGCTGTCGCTGAATAGGTACAGATTTAGATTGACAGAGAGTGCTAAAGTAAGGGTAACCCTTGAGAGACGGTGCACTATGTAGCTATGTATATTCATACATTGCATACAGTATTTACTCTTCAGTCAACAATATACAGTATATAAAGTATTTACAGTAATTTAGTTGGTAGACTGCACAGTTTCACTGTTGTAGAAATTAATGTGGTTTATGGTGACACCAGTTTTACAATGGCAGATGCATTTGGTAGTCAGCCAGCTAACTAATTAAGCTGGGGAAAAAATATGTAGAAGATTTAGTAGAAGTTTTTGCACTTTTAGTAGAACATGTAAAGCTACTGGTGTTCACAAAACTTGCAGGTGACCCATTAGGAAGACCAAAGTCTTCCAGGTGATGTTTGCTTTGTCATATTCAATCCCAATGCCTTATCTTGTGGTTTCCTTTCCCCACGGCCTTGCTTTCATCTCCTGATCTCTTCTTTTTTTCTTCCTTTTACTCCTACCCTTAGTGTGTCTCATTTATCTTTCTTCTTTCTCTGTTCTCCAATTCTGTCTCCCAGCACACTCAGTTCCCATCACTGTTTTGTGTGCCTCTCAGTTTTCCATTCTCATTTCCTTCTGTTTTCATTTTTTAAGTCTCTTTTCCCACTCTTATTTTAGGCCTCAGCTTTACCATTAGTCAGGTGCTGCCTATTCAAATTTATATTCTGTATGAAATATGAGAGGATTTGAAAGGAAGCAAGTGATCTTTCACTCATGTCAACAGTAAGTATAGTTATCCTTGGCTGTTCTGCCATTTTAATAATGGTATTTTTTTCACCAGTTGCTTCCATGCTTTATTAGGTCTTTCATACTTGAATGTTAATTTTAAATCTCTTCCAAGTTGAACATCCAACCAAGATTTTAGCTACTCTGTCCTATCTGAAAGGAGAGGCAAAGTTCCCTCTCTGCACAGTGCAAGTAGTAGCACTGAATAGTTTCCAAGCCTGTGTAATACACTACAGCGATTGGTTTTTAAGACTCTGCTGGAAAGTTAGCAAAGACGGTCACAACAGGATGGTGGAATAAGCCAAGGACTGGGAAGGGGCTGTATAGCGAATGGTGCTGTGGGAAATGTTCCAGGTTGACTAATTGCCTCCAGCCTCCCCAGAAAGCTCCTTGTACAGCTTCAGTCTGGATTGTTTCAAACTTACTGTGCCATGTTACCACATGTTGTTGAGCTGCTGCTGAGATCCATCTTGGAGGCTGTGGCAGTTAAAAAACCAAACACAAGCAATCCTTCCCCCTCTCCCCCAAACAGGTGCTTGCTTGCATGCTATTTATTAGCATGAAAATACAGTTTTGGAGATTTCTTGGTAAAGCAGTGGGTGTAGACTGCAACACAGAAACTATGCGTTTTGAAAACAACCACTACTATAACAACCAGATGGTAGTACCCATCCGCTGCTCTTATTATATGGGAAGCATATTGTGATCTGGTTTTTAGACTTCTTATTTTTACCTTTTTATTTTTTTGTAGACTTGTTCAAGTAAATAATGCGGTTTGCCTACACTAAGTTAAGAGGCACTCCTTGAGCTATTGTGTATAACTCCCTTTTTACACTCTGACAAAGGATTGGTTCTCCACTAGTCTCAGTCCATTGACTTCATCTGGGAGCTGTCAGCCTAAATTTTTGTTCTAATTACATATCCAGCGACATGTAGTAAAAAGACTTTGTTGAACAATCAATTTAAGCACCATTCTTATTAGCTGGCAGGTTCTTGGAGGCTTTGCTGAAGCCATGTTTTCTAGAACGCTCTAAGTAAAAAAGGACCTTGAGGTCATTATGACATACAAAAATAGTGTTACAAAAAGGGAAATCTTTTTAACTATTTTGCATTTTTTTATGCATCAGGTGGTCCATCACAAGTCTGTCTGGTTTGTCACCCCTAAACACAGTTTCTAGCAACATTATTTCTTTTCGTAATATTCTTTGGGCTTTGTGGTAATTTTTTAAAGGAAGCAACATGTTACTTGGTGTCTTTGAATCATTGAAGTTCAAGGCATTGGGAAAGAGGTTCTCCCTACCACTTTTGCTTGATTACTCAATGGCTGCTGCTGTTAGAAAAAGTACTGTGTTTTCCCAGGCAGGATGTTCCTTTATTGGACTCCTCTGTACTGCTTGAAAGTCTGAGCTGTTTCATGAAGAACCATCAGTGTCTGAACTGACTTTCCTACAACTCGCAAAGTCTGTTAATCCTGGGGTTGTGCTAGAGATGCTGGTATAGAGAGCCATAAAGAATATGCTTATTGCAATATAAATAAATTATAGCTGTATGGTTTATCAGAAATTTAGTGTAATATTGATTTAAATAATGGAAACAAGGTCATAATGTCAAGGATGCTTACTATTGCCATGTAAGTTTTCTTAGAAAGTAACTTAAATCGGTAATCAAATCAGATAAAAATAAAGGGAGCGTATCTTTGGCTCTGAGTTTCTCAACTATACAATTTCTAGCCTGTTTTGTTTCTTTCTTTCTTCTCTGTTTCAACCAAAACACTTTTGCAAAGTTATTAATGCTAAGAGAAGATTTTTTTGGTTAAAGAACAGGCTAGAATTGCTCATATTGTTCTTCTCTGCCTTTGTAAGGACTGATGCCACAGTTGACATTTTTTTCAGAAATCTGCTGATAGTGATCTAATATCACGTGTGCTTTGAAAAAAATATTTCTCGTAGTGCATCTACTTTACAGTCCTTGTTGATTTTTTTGCCATATTTATTGGTCAGGGGGGATTTAGTCTAGAGTAGGATGTCTTTTTTGGTTTTTATGCATTATTATCTAACACTACAAGTCACAGAAGGGTTTTTCCTTCACTGATTTTCAGTTGTTAAGGCATATTTTTATAAAGCCAAATGTTTCGAGGTTTCTTTTTAATTGTGAGCTTTCCAATATAAATGTGACAATGGCAAAGTCCCAAAGTTTGGGCCTACATGCTCTTTCGCTTGAACCCAGGTGCAAGAAGAACAAGTTTTTTCAGCTTGCTGTGGATGTAGTTGCCTTGAAGTTAGCCACAGCAACCCTACAGCGTCTTCAGGTGTTTCCCTATCTAGTTGATCATGCAAGTCTGTGGTTATTGTTTTATGCTCTCTCCCCTGCCTTCTTTTCTGACACCTGTCTTTTGACCCAGACAACTGGGTCTGTTTCCAGAACTGCAAAGCTGCTCTCATTCAGAGGGCGGTTTTCCTAATTCTGATCCACAGGAAATGGTTAGCAGCCTTCCACTGTGCTGCAGCTCCCCCACGGTCTCAGTTAAAAACCTGATGCAATGATCTGCAGACTCATCAAAAGCTGTGGGTGACCTTCACCTGCATGACACTAGGCCAGTATTCTCTCTGGTTTCTTCTGTGGCTCCCAGCCTCCGAGCATAAAGTTAAATTATCTTTGCAGAGTCTTTTCAGGGTACAAAGATATTCAGGAACAGAGAACTTAAGTTCACTGGGGCAGGAGCTCCAGTCTCTTCTTTACAGTCTAACGATCTAATCTGGGAGATAACAATTCGCCTCTGCATCCTGTTTTCAGTAGCGTTGTATGATAGATGAGCTAAAGTGAAACAGGAATAAGACACATGAGGAATCTATTCAAAGTTATATGCAGAGGTGGGGAGAGGGTGGGAATTTTCCAGTGATTACACCCTGGCCCATGAGACTTAATTATCCAAAACAGTCTGCTAACTAATGAAATTTCTTTGCATAGCTAACTCCCCTGATTAATTCTGGGGAGGTGTGTGGCTTGCTTTCCACTTCAGGGAGTTTCTTGTGTAGTTTTCTTCCAAAGGTGAATAACGTCATATTTCCCTAAATGCAGCTGGCTCTGAGAATCAAACTCTGTGTTCAGCAACTGAATATTCAGTCATCTCAAATGGTTTGAGATGCTACAGGAGTTTCTTTCTCCTTTTCAATACATACCTTGTACAAGTTGCTAGCTCACACTTCAGCCTGTGCCATAATATATTTAAAGTACACCTTTTCCAGAGTAAACCCATTCAGATGTGACACCTCATGCCCTAAGTTGTCTATGTAAACCTCTGGCAGTATATAAGAAAGGACAGAATTATCACAGCCACTAGTTTAAATGGTGAAAATTCTTCTGAACACCAGTGTGGCCTTTTTGTCCAGAAATTATTTGGATTGTCGTCTAAATGTGTTTTTGGTTTTCAATGGTTCAGCAAATTGTTGTGTTCATGCATGGTGATCTAGCCTGCAAGTTGCCCTGTGTGTGGAACAGGTCATCAGTTGACAACACCAAACTCTACAGGTCAGTTAGTGTGAGATCTCTTTGGTAAAGTAATTTTCAGGACCTTCTTTTTTGGTGTTTGTTTTGATCATCTGGACACATTTCTAAAGACTTAATGGAAGAATTTTATTTTTTTTCAAAGCAAAGCAAAGGCCTCACCCTGGCATGGCATGAAAGTTAGGTGGGAAGGGACGCTGAGTGCAACAGTAAGTTTTGCTATAAGCAAAGAAAGTAGAACATTAATAGTTCCTCTTTATGCATGTCACGTCTCCTTTGAAAGTAACTGCTTGAAGTGCTGACTGCAGCTCAGTATTAACATGGGCACAGCAATAGAGATGAGTTAATACTTCTACTGGCTTAACGTCACGCTGGACTAGCTGCATTTAAACAAACAGAACTCTTACATTTCCAGGATGAGATATGCTGTCTCATTTCACCTACTATTTAGCCATGGACAGTAACGCAACATTTGCTGATGTCTGTCTGCATGTATATTGTGCTTTCTACTTCCATAATAGATCTATCAGGTTACAATCAGGAGATGGTGCTCTAGTGATCTTAGCTGATTTCTCACCTAAAGCTGCTGGTAAATGTGGATGTGAACCCACGAGGGAAAGAGAGCGTTGCATAGGAGCTGACAAAGCACAGAAACTCTGGGGGTTTTTTCCTTCTTAAAGCCGTAAAGAGGAAGAACCCAGTCCTCATGAGGAGAACAGGATGTGAGGCTTCCCGGGCTCTGTGATCGGAGGTGCATGCAATGAGATTTTTCATTCCAATGAAACCTTGAGAAGTAAATGTTAGCTACACATGATGGAAGAATACAGGTTTTTGTCAGGTTCTTATTATGATTGTAATGGTCTTGCCTGGTGACCTTTGAATTCAGAAGTAATTTTTTCTTGGCAGCCAGCATCTGAACATTATGAAGAGGCAAATGAGACATCTATTGACTTGCAACGCTCAGCCTTACAGATTTTGAGAGAATATGTGATTCCAAACAGGGCAATCCAATTCAGTGTTTAGTGCATGTTTTTATGAGAGATTTTCCCAAATACTTTTTGCACACAGCTGTCCCAGTACCAGCATTTATATTCCTAATTCATGCCCTGGGATTTCTGAGTCTTTTAAGCTATCAAAATTACTGAAAAGCTTGGAAGCTAATGACAGAAATCTCAGATGAAAAAAAGAACCTATGGGTGTTAAGCATCTTGCAGTGCATGGAGAACTGGGCTAGAAGCCAGCCTGGTTGTTCAAGGCAGACTGAAGGAGGCCAGTAGAGAAGTAATTCTTAAATCTGGCCTTTTTCCTGGGCTTGGAATTCTACTTTAGTCATGACCTGAGGTACATGAAAACCTGAAATTCCCAGTAAGAAAACCCCTTCTAGAGTGCAGAGGCCAATTTGTCCTTGCAAGTAGGATGCTGGCTTGGTAGTGGTGGTGGGTTTAACATGCCTTCCTCTGAAAGGAAGTCTGACGCTTAGATTTGCTTAGAAAGTAGAAGACCCTGGTTTGGTGCTTTCCTCTGACAAGGGTTCACCCTTCCAGGAAAAAAGCCATAGGCAGACAAGAGGGTAAACTGACACCTGGTTATCTTTACTTATATCATGAGAGTGAGCCGCTATGTAGCCAAGAACACAACATTCAAAAGCAAAGACGGTCAGTTACAGAGGCAGGCTGATGTGGAAGGGTGACCTGGAGTTGTGGTTCTCAGGAGTAAGGCTATGCTTTATTAATTATTACTTCCCATAAATACAGATTATCTTTACTGTTCAGTGTTAGGTGAACAGTAATCAATATTTCCTATCAATGATAAGAAGTCTGATCACACTTTCTAGCTCTTGTGATCTCGGTGATTTTTGCATTTGAGCTTTCATATGCTCAGCAGCAGCAATGAAAATCATTTTACTGACACAAACCATAGGTCTATATGGGATCAAAATGTTGAGATAAGATTGTTGACGATCACAGCCTTGAGCTGAGACCCCGTAAATCCTTCCTGGTTTGTCCTTGAGCTATGTATGAGTCTATGTTTTGGTCTGGTTCTTTGTAGGCATCCACTTCTTGGGTTTGCTGTCTCACAATGAATCAGTGCTCTGCATTTCAAGTCTCAGAGAAAGGAAGGGCTAAACATTTACCAGTGAAAGTAGACATGCAAAAGTGCCCCTCCTGCCCACAGCGTGTTTTGCAGAGGGAAGTGATGTCTCCTGCAAATGAAAGGTGTAAATATCTTTCTTTCAGGCATAACACTTGGTGGGAGAAGGTGAAAGTGCGGTGTTCTAAATGATCAATGCCGCTTTCTGCAGGTGTTCCCTTTTTAAGTGTAGCATTAGAGAAGTTAATATTTGAAAGTGCCAAAGGAATTCCAGTATGCTGTGGCATCACTGTCTGTCTTTCTGGGTGGCATAATCATGGCCAGAGATACGATATGTGCCGGTGAAGGAATTTGTGATATACTGAGTGTGATAGTTCACAGCAAGTGAAACCAAGGGATGTCTTGAGTTGTGTAGAGCGAGGCTGAGATAATAGCAAAGCCTGTGTGCATGAGTTAAACGAGCATGATTATCCCCTTGTCACAAAGTTTTCCATGGTTATACTGCATAGCTACAATGCATGCAAACGTTGTTCTGCTATAGCAACATGACTCATTTGTTCTTTTAAAGACATTTCTGTTACATCAAGGGGATCATTTTTGGAAAACTGATCATCTTCACTGAGTCAGTTAACTGTCTTTTCTTTTCCAAATGTGCCTGGTTATCTTCTGAGTAAGCTTGGAGAATGTGAGGCTGAATGACTGCTGGTCGGGTCTCTCTTTCTACAGGCAGAAAATACCCTGAATGAATACATGGCTTGTGTGTCATGCCAGTATTATTCATACACATATTCTTTAAGGAAGACAGCAATTTAGCAAACCAGTAAATATTTTTTTCTGTTAGCAAACTGAAGAATGCACACTAAGGAGGAGATAATGCCTCTTTCTCAGAGGACTTTGCCCGTTGTTTGGGCTTGCAAAAAGAATCCTTAAATTGGTACGGAATAACTCCATAAACAAAGCCCAAATACTCCTCTGTGTTATACAAACTAAACTTTATGAAAAAGCCACTTTGTATCACAAAAAAATCATAAGTAGTAAGATTTTAGAAGACTTTAAATGTTGATATAATAAAAATAAGAGGTTGTCTATTGTCATGTTGTCTATTCCAAAATTATTTTTGTTTAGACTATATGACCAATGTATTTTCACTGAATTTGGAAAAGTTTATAATAGAAAGGTGTATCTGTGTGAGAGACCATATTGATGTGTGTGCTACTTAATAGAAGAGACAGAATTTCTTGTTTATAAAACATTAAGTCTGCAGTAGTCATTTGCTATAAACCAGAAGGAAAAAAAAACACTGGGTAAGCTGAAAAAAATCCTGCCTGCATACTGTCCATATCATTTGTGTGTAAATGGACAATGATATACCCTTGTCACTTGAAAATATCAGAATTAGAGTAAGGCAGAGCTAGGTTTATAAAAAATAAAAGCTTTTCTTAAAAAGGCCATAAGGAGAACATAGGCATTAGTTTTTAAATACTTTTGTGGATTTGTTGTTTCACTGACATAACTGTTCTGCCAAAAAAAAAAAAAAAAGAAAAGATTCTGTCTGCTTACTATAGTCATGGTGTGCTCAAAAAGTATACAGGCAGGGCTTGTTCTAGCTCTCAATTTCAGGTAAATCCCAGCCTAAGTACTTGTGAAATGGCTCTTGATTGTCTTGGAACTAGTGAGAGTTACTGAATGGAAACCAAACAGCAGGTATTTCCCAGGTTTGGTGCTTGTTAACTTAGAAACACTGAATTTCTTCATCTAAATTACTTAAAAATGTCTCCCCCATCTCTGGAAAACCATCTTACGCAAGGTTGAAGGCTAGCAGACCACTGCTGTCTTTACGTGCAGTCTGCTCTGCTGCCAGTCCTGTAAAAATTCCTGGGACATGAGTGGAGAGTTACAAAGTAGGAGGTATGCTCAGCGTCACAGCAGGCAGAGGCAGCCAAATTAATGACTTCTCAGTTATTAATTCTACCCTTATGGATTACCATAACCAACTCGTAAGAAAGAACAAGCCTCAACTCGCTGGGCTGCCTTTCGTTTTACTTTCCTGCTTGCAAAGGCAGCTCCTGCTGCATCCAACGGGAGCATTCTGGGCTTTGGATTAATCATACAGTACTCATAAATTTTGTAATGAAATGATTCAGCAGACATTGACATAGAGATTTTCAGTCTTGAAAGTTCTTGCTGTATTCTAGGACACTTTCATATTTTTATTAACACCATTCTCTGTTTGCTTTTAGGCAAAATTAGACAAACCAAACACCTATGCAAACTAGAACAGAAACGCAACAGCACACAGTTATACGATACCTGGCATTACACTGCAGGTATGTCAAGATTAAAAATACTAACACAGAGGCCCTAATTAACACATGCGCAGTGTTTCTGCAACCTGCAGCTTTTGAAATATGAGTTCACTTGATCAAACTCTCTCAAATGTTGTCTCCTCTGTACTCTAACTGCATATGAAAGACACATCTGCAATTTGTTTTCTGCATTTATTCACTTTATCATGTAGCATGCCTGTTCTCTCCAGAGAAGTTTGCATGCAAATCATCATCTAAGATTCTATTTTTCTAGGCACTGATCGATTACTTTTGGCTGGTGTTTGGACAAAGAGCAATTGAAAGAGCATTAGATCACCCTGGGTTTTGTTCCAAGGAGGGTACCTTGGTGATGCAAGCCAAAAAACGATGTACAAGCCTACAAGAGGACATAGAAACAGCCTGGAAAAAGGTTCCATAGGGATATAGCAGGTACCAAATGTCTGTGCATGTATCTGGGGGCTGGTTTTATATTTCTGCAAAGAAAATTTTATTTTAAAATATTCTGCAGCAGAAGAAGACCAGTTAGGATGGAAATCATGAGGAAATAATCACTTGTTTCCTACATACTTGCTCTTTTTTCCCCCCTCAATGCATCATAAGCTTCTTTTGGAAATTTTTTTTTAGCTGGAAAATTATTACAGGAACAGCCAGAAACAAGCAATAATTATAATAATGCATTACAAAATAAAGTACTGTTGGAACCAGAAAAGCAGCAAAGCAACCTGCTTGTGGCTTGTTTCCTGGGTGAGAAAAAGAGCTCAGGGTGTGACTGGGAAGAGGAGGTTTGTGCCATGGAAATGTAGTAATCACCACCCATGAATAAGGAGCTGTTGGCTAATGGAAAGTAAAGTTCTGGGGCGCAGATGACGAACAGGGGACCTAGTTTCATTCTCTGCCTCCTGCCCACGACTCTGAGAAGGGCTCTCCATCTTTTTTGCCCATCTGGCCCTGCATTTGGCTTTAGTCAGGATTAAATCAACTGCATACAGAGTGCTGATGACAACCTTGCTGTAACTGTGCCTATGAATGTTCCTTTGCATTTAAGAAAAAGACCCAGGATTCTGGTCAGATTCCATGTCACTGTGTTCTTCCTCCTGAAATTCTCACGTATATTCATCTGAATTAAACAATTGTCCAAAAATATGCTTTCAATCAATTGCTGTATTGCAGTGACAGACAAATTTATCCTTAAATGTAGCCAGCAGTTAGAGTCAACTGATGATGATGGACTGCTAAATAAATAGCAATTGTTGCCCTTTATAAGTGCCCACATAATAAACATTGACTAGATATTGCTGTGTAAAATTGGTGGATGGAGAAAATGAAATTGATGTGGTTTGTAATTTACTTAGTAGTTTTAAAGTGGAGATGTAAATTGTACAGTATATCTGATACAAAACCCAAACATTTTTTTCATGCCAGTCAAAAGATAATGGCAAAATCATTTGAATCATTAGCTATCAGATGTGAAGGGTACTAAAATAAAGTTCCTGTCTCTTAAAGAGGCAAAACTGGCGGTGCTTGGAACATAGCGATCAGGAAATAAAAAATAAAAAGTTGCTAGGAAGGAAGGTAAACCTAACAGAAAAGTAACTTCACTATTAGAGGCTACAATGTTAATTAAGTTTCTGTTGAATAATGCTCGATTGGCAGCTTGGAATACGAAAGCTGTTTTAATTAAGGAAAAAAAAATCACGCTTGAAAAGTACTTTAGAAATGGCATTAAATGAGTTGTCTTGAGTTCTTTAAGTAGAACAGATAAATAGTTTGGTTCCTGGTATTTGAAAGAGTGCATGTTGCCAGGTTTTCCTCTCTTCCTTATTAGAGTGTCACATCTCGCTCACTCAAGGACAAGATATTACACTGGATGGTCCTCTAGCTTAATTCCTTAAAAATTGCCAATTTTTGTATCCCCTTCAGGATTTTATTTGAAAGCCCATGTACGTCTGAATCACAGGAATCTTTACTAGTTCATGTTTTGCATGGGTTGTTACCAATATGTAACATGATTGCTCTGTCTTTAGTGGATGCTAATTAAGGGGAAAAACATTTAAAACACCTGCAGAAGCTAAGATTTTCCCAGTTTGGTGTGATTTCCCATTCTCAGCTTAAGAGAATGCTGGTTACCATCTGGTGTGGTCTAGTAACTATTGGCTAGGTCTGCACAGATGAAATTGTGTTATTAACAGTCTACAGAGCCTTCCTTAGTTTCTCTTTCTCTCTTACCCCATGTGATCTGCTGTTTCAGTCTCATGACTCCCTGAGATTAAGCTTCCCGCTAATTGTGTCAGGGCATTCCCCAGCTGATATGGGAGGCTGGAACTGGAGAATGTCCTCTGGGGGACAGGAGTGGAAAATCTCCCACAGTGAGCTCCAGGAGTTTTAAAGCACAGGGTTTTTTTTCTTTGGCAAGGATTTCCTCATACTGAGCAGTACAGGAGGAATATTTTTACTGGATTTATGTTTTAAAGAGCCCAGAAATTATCTAAAAAAGCTGTATCTGAGATATTAAATTTGTATTTTAATTTGAAAGGGTCTCTGCTGCTCTGCCCAGCGGTGGTGCCACAGAGTGAAATTGGTCTTTGGAGGAGAAAATCACAGCAGAATTTTCTAAGCTTGCTTGGAGGCGGTTGAGTGCAAAGGCAGAGCAGTTTTAGCCCTTTAACAAGAGGTGGTACTATACTCAAGAGGGGGGAGATAAGAGGTTTGCTGGTGAGAGATGCTCCAAAGGATGAAAGTGGTGTCTGTTCAAGTCCATCTTGCCAGCACTGAGGTTCTAGAGGATGCAGCCAGTTTGGCTGGTATAGGTTGTTTTGCTCAAATGTGAGCTTGGTAAATAATCAGGAAATTCCAGGAAAAATGGAGGGGGTTGGGGTGGTGGTTTTTTTTCTCTCTCCTTACCCTAGGTCATCTGCAGAAATGCTTATCTCAATAGCTTAACACTCAGTGCCCTTTCTCCCTGTTTATTTGCTGGCTTCCCCACAAAGCCACTGTCTTTGACCTGGTGATAGCTATCCCTAGGTGGCCCACTAAGTGTCATAAGAAACAATTAGATAAAACCATTTGAAATTAACTAGGAAAGGAAATAAACTGATAATTACACAGACATGTGGTCTGAAGAGAACAGTATGACAGTCCCAAAGTCAAACATTCAAAACACAGGAAATAGCAGGAGGAGGTTTGTCTGTGCTTCCGTAATTTTAGCTTCTTTACATATCTGATTACAATGCGTTCTTCAATGCATGATCATGTGCTTCCTCCTCTCCTCACACTCCCAGGACCACAGACTCACTTAGTGCATGACATAGACAGCGCTCACTTAACGAGCATCTTTTCAGTGTTTTGTTTATGCCTCATTATTCTATGTTCGGCTCTTAGGGGCTGTGTCTGATGACCAAGAAGCAATGTGCTTTGAGACAACTTGTTCTTTTCTATAGTGCCTGAATGCTTCAAAAGCAGTAGTTTCTTTTTACAAAGGCCCCTGAGACAAGCAAATCTTATCACCTCCAGGAGGTTTTATGATTAAAAGAAATTATTAGCTTGATTTGAGACAGTACAGTTCTATTTGTTAACACTGTATGCAGTTCTGACAAAACTGAGAGGTGCAGGAAATCACGTTTTAAAATTTGCAGGAGTAAACCGAACTTCATACCTTCAAAGTGTAGTGCTCTCGAACTTCCCTTACAGCTGTGAACCAATGAGATTTCTTCTACTGGAGCTGAAGCTTCATTTCAGACACCCAGAAGTTAACATGCAGCCTTCACTTGTTTAAAAAAAAAATTAGTTCAAGTAAATTCTCCAGTTTCAGGTAGAAAATATGTGGCAGAGAGAGGAATTCAGTTTAGCCTTTAACCTCAACCCCGACAGCATCTTTTTCTCCTGCAGTCCCTTATTGCAACTGTCTCTGTGAGGATTATGGGTGCTACCAACATTAACCACCTTTACTTCAGAGCTTTCTTGCCTTCCCAGAGTGTTTTGTAGCATGCATGCTGAATAAGGTATTGCGAAGGAGAAAAATACATGATCGCAAAATTGTGAAGGTGGCTTCCCTATACATACAACAGGACTGAATTATGATTTTACACTGCTGATATTTCCTCATTTTATAACCTCAACCTTGCAAGCAAAAAAAAAGAGATGTTCTATGAAACCTGCTTGGTTTTCAAAAAGTGTAACAAAAAAAGCCTCCAGAACTGGTGACTTGTAGTGAACCATCTTGAGTTGTTATCACAGTCTTTGCATCAGTTAACAGTGATGTTTGTCTGTGATGTTAAGCTGATGCTTACAACCAGACCATCACTAGAGGAAAAATGAGGGAGTGTTAGATGACAGTGAGGCTCTAGCATAGAGTGACTGTTTCTGGCATACATTTACTGTACACCCAGTGGGACAATGCTTCTGGCAGGAGAAAGGGATACATCTTGAGAGAAACAGTACGAGTGTGAACACAGCTGCCATTTGTATTTCTTTCAACATATAGCTGGCCTTTTCTATTGCTTCTATTCTACACTACAATTTCCCTCTTGGTTTCTGTCCTGTTTCCTTACTGAGTCAGCCCGGGTCTGCTTCTCTCCCTGCCAGGTCTTTCAACAGGCTTCTGTTTGCCGTCCACTTGTATATGGGTCAACTCTTGTCCTCTACTTGACTCTGACAGCTTCTTTTATTTCTCTGGGGTTTGTGTGACTACATGGAATTTGGCAGTTTCAGGGACAGTTGTGCTTAGCCCCATGCTTGGGCATGCCCTGTGGAGGTGGAATATTTGATAATCATAGCTGCAAAGAGCCACTGGGTGTATATGAGATGCAGTTACTCTTAGAATTTTAGCAGCACTCATAGGATTGGAATATGCCATGCTCCTGATGTAACAACCACTCCCATGTGAAAGTGTAAAGTATGTGGGTGTTAGAAGAATTGAAAGAAAAAAGTGTCAAAGAATTGAAAAAGTGTCAGAAGTATGGATATTTGAATAAAACAATACATTCTTAATTTTATCTTTTGAAAAGACCAAACTATTCACAGCAGACACCCAGAAAAATTTTGTTTCAAAATTTAGCAGATCTTTATAATATGATTTTTTAAACAGATATTGTTATAAGGCTTTAATAGGTGGAGCAACCAACAGTAGTTATGAAGGCACCAGCAAATGGAAATGTTTCTGTCTCCATAAGACTGACCTGGAACCCAAGCAACAATCTAAAATTTAGGACTGTGTGTTTTATTTCCAATCTCAGAGCCTTAAAACTTATTTATTTAAGGATTTTCTTTTCTCACTAGAAAGCATTTCCCTACATAGCCAGTATCTCCCTCCTTTCTTCCCCTTTCCCTGCATATAATAAAATGTTTTCCTTGATCTACAATATTGAAATGAAATTGAGCCCTGTCTGGCATCCTTTCAAAAAGACAGAGATGTAAGGAGGATATTTGAGCTATTAGCTAAACCTTGTGTATAAAATTTTCCATTCTCTCTTAATAATGCTTTGGCATTTTGTTAGTGCTTTTTATTCTTTGTAAGAACATGACCTAAAAATACTTCGTGAAAAACTAAGCTAGATCCTCAAATGGAGGAAGAAAAAGGAAAGGTTCTTGCAGGGCTCTGGAACATACAGGCAGAGGAAATGAGCCAGAGTTCACTCTCCTTCAGTAGATTTTGTTTCAAAAGGGCTGACAAAGACAAAAAAAATTCTCCACATTTCTTGCATTTTCTGTGAGCAGCCAGCATTTCCTTTGAGTCACCTGAAGTAATTTCAAGGGGGAGCTGTATACTCTTACAATAAAAAAAGTGAAATATACAGTCGTGCTCATAGTGCTAGTGCTCTGGTGTCTGTTGCACAGTTACTTGTACATACATCTACTCCAGTCTTGGAACTCACTGGGAAGATTTTATACTCTGCCCTTTCTCCCCTTCATTTTTCTTTCCCTTTTCTTCTTCTCGTCCATTACTCCTTTTTCAATTTTTTTCCTCTCTCTCTCCCCCCCCACCCACCCCCAACTCTTTGCTTCCTCTCTACAACTCATTTTTATTACTCACATTGAACCGTATGTTAGGTTGCTGAGTTTCTATGCCATTACTTGCAAACCAAAAGGCTGCCTCTTTGTTGGAAAAAAAACAGAGACAACCTCCAATTCTCCATCGTGTAAAGATTCCATGTAGAGCTCTTGAAGGATTTATATTCTCTTCCCTCACATTCACAGACAGGCAAGTGCCAAATCTGTTTTCATGTCCATGAAGGAAAAGTTCAACTTGTTTGGAAGAAAAAATTAACAATGCTACGTTTGTATTTTCACAGCTGACGACCACACACTTCATGGTGAGTATGTTAGGATCTGCATTTCCAGGTCTGGGTGTGCAGTAATAAAACTGCGAGGAAATTCGTAATATCAAATGCTGTGTGAGAAAAGGACAAAGAGACTCTTTCTAATACTATCTCTCTTCCAATTTCTCTGCAAAGGAAAATTGATTACAATCTGTAGTCTGCTTTTGGAGACTAAGAAGCTTGGAATATTTCCTCTGTAAATCAACACTGCAATTGGAGGTAAATGCAAGCCCATAGGCCCTCTTTTTCTCAGCCCAGTGGTCTTTGTCAAACGCTGCTGAAGGCACTTTTTTCACAACACTGGTGACTTACTTTTCATTCAGATACCTAGTATTTGTGCTTAAACCTTCATGATGATAATTTTTCAGAACTTCATGATAAAAGCAAGTTTAGGGTCAAAATTCTTTGCTTCTGAATGCACATTTATGCAATCGTATTAAATTTGAGATTTTAAGGGCAAATTTAGAAACCTTGGATAATTGTACAGTAACAAACTGTTCAAGATTCATTGTGCTTTCTCAGTTTCTGCAGATACCAAATCACCGTTTCCCATGTCAAGGAGTTGAAAAGAAAAAAACCAAGCAAACCCAAAAACAAAAACCAGTATTTGGTGTTCTACATTCATACAAGATATTGTGCTGTGGTCAGTAAATGTTCTTTTGCGGTTAATGCTTGTGATTGACCTCGTGTAGCAAGGTTTACGATGTGCTGCACAGACATTGTAGAAAAAGATGTTTCCTCACCCCGCAAAGGTGTACTACACAATAAGAGACAAAGCATAACTAAAGCCAGGAGAAACAATCAAGTAGTGGTTAAGTTAGTTGTCAGCATGAAGAGTATTACAATTCTATGACTTCATTCAGCAATGAGGTTATAAATCACAGATATTACAGTGGAAAAAATTCCAGTGTTATTTTTAGATAATGCCTGTTTGCTAAGGCAGGATGAATACTCCATGTATGTTGAGGGCTCACATAAAAAACTGTTGATAAACTGCAAAAATTCTAGAGCAAGGCATGGCAGCAAAATGATTACAGTCTGGAAAGACTGACTTAGGAGGAAAATGTGAAATGATAACTCAGAGGGAATCGGGATAACAGTCTGCAAAAGCTGAAGCATATGAATGCCAAAGAAGGAGAGGAATTTACTGTGATGCAAAGGAAGTACTGCAAGAATTAATAAGCTGAAAAATTTGGAGGAGGTATAACTATGAGACTGCAAAATGCTTTAAAGTAGGCTTAAAAATAAGACTGGACAAACATCAAAAAAATACAGTGTAGCAACCAGCCTGAACATTGGAACTGAGTAATCTACTGTTACATCTGAGCCTTACAGACTTCCTTCCGCCACAATGTTTTTCTGCCAGTAAACTCAACATTCGTGTGGAGCCAGTATGCTGCATTTCTGACTCTTACATTACTGATTATGAACAGTGCTATGACAGGCCATGTAAAAAAGGTAAAGACCTAATGGGTGACCTACTTCAAATCATCTTCTATCCCATTACCTGGAGAAACCTCTGCAATGATAATGAGACATACAAATTTTAAACGAAAGAACAAGGGAACAAGGTGGGGAGAGACTTGTATGATTTTGAGGCTTAGTATTTGCTCACCAAGCGCATAAAACAGATAAATGAGTATACAACAAAACACAAAGGAATATGATCAGTGGACCGAAAGACAGCAAAGGGAATCATGTAGATGAAAAAAGGGAACAGTATAGGTACCGAAGGAACTACATCTCATCTCGGAGACTGGGTGTGGTCAGTGAGAAACCTAATATTTATATACTAACACCGCAGCCTGGTAACACAATGGAGGAAGTTGAGACGGTAGGGGAAATGAAACTAGACAGGGTGGGGATAAGAGGAACATGGTGGAATACGAATCGTGACGGGACTGTAGGTACTGAGAGGTGTGCCATATAGAAAACCACTATTTATACATTTAGCTGGTGCTAAGGCAGATGGATAATGCAACACACTCAGGATATCATCAGCCATAAACAAACAAACAAAAACCAAATGAGAAAGAGGTAGCATGGCTTAAGGAGAATAGATTTGGATCAAAAGGAAATCTAGCTAAGAATAGCAAAATAAGCAAAATAGGACAATACTGAAACCTGTATAGATATTTTCAGATTTCTAATGGTGTTAGAAAATACCTTTGGGAATTGCATGACTCTGAGATTTTTAGCTTTCCTTGATAAGAGTTAGAAAACAAAAGCCATTTACAATAATGAACCTTAGACATTCCCAGATTTGAGAGTTAACATATTTCTTCATGGATTGTTCCCTGAGTTAGAAAGGGGTGATGTTATTTAGCTTGGTTTGGGTGTGTAATAAAACATGCTACAAAGACGATATAGCAGAGTTGGCCCCAGAAAATACTTGTGACTTGAATGATGGTGGCTTGATCCACTGTAAATTAAGGGAAGGATAACCAAAAGGAGATCTGTGAATTCAGTTTCAAGAGAGAAAAACAAATAATTTTCTTGTATAAAGGATGGGGATTAGTTAGCCAAGTTACTTGAGCAGGAAAGCTGAGAAACTTGCATGTAGACAGTACTGACACTTAATTAGGATGTTGTGGAACTATCAGGAATTCCTATCTCATTCGAGGCACTCTGTGCCAAAATAGATAATAGGTACCACCAGAGTAGTATTGCCATAAGTACAGAGGTGGGAATGGATGGAAAATGGTGTGCTTACCAAAAATACCCCATGTCTTGGACATGAAGTACATGACTACAGTAAGAATCAACAGAAACCTAGGTCAGACAGACCTTGTTAAGAACATAAAAAATAGATTCCAAGAGGTTCTTTGGCCATATAAACTGAAAAGTTTATAAGGAAAAATGTTCGATGAAGTGAGGATGTGATCAGGAGTAAAGATATTTATCTATTATGATTCAAAACCTAAATCAGTGTCAACCTCTTTCCCAAGTTTCCAAGTTAGCTAGCATGCAGAAATTTGCAGGGCCAAGTTGCATCTATTTATTATACAGTGCTAACGTTGAAGAAAAGCAAATGTTTTATCAAACTTACAGAGGAAGGGATATATCTGCATATCTGTAGGTGCATCAGTTCAACCTGAAAGAGTGGTGTCCTGGTTTTGGCTGGGATAGTTAATTGTCTTCCTAGTAGCTGGTACAGCGCTGTGTTTTGGGTTTAGTATAAGAACGTTGGTAACACCTGGATGGTTTCGGTTTTTGCTAAGTCGTGTTTAGACTCGGTCAAGGACTTTTCAGCTTCTCCTGCCCAGCCAGCAAGAAGGCTGGAGGGGCAC